>JAJTUV010001320.1:600000-953708 GCA_021653895.1 Mastomys natalensis | reverse complement strand
TCAGTTTTCCACTATGTCCAAAAGACAAGTCATCTGACCAAAAATAATAAACAGAAAAGCAATGAAATTAAATGGTATCACACATCAAATGGACCTTTTTAGGTCTATATCTACAGAATATTCCAACCAGACACCAAAGAATGTGAGGCACAAAAGAGATCATACACTGAAAGAAAAATAATTTTTACAAAATGCCAAAAACAAAAAACAACAACAACAAAAAAGATAACTCCATGCATCCTATTGAACCACAATGCAATAAAACTTAAAAGCAAAGAGTAGTAGATTTTATATAAACTCATGAAGATTAAGTATCACATCACCAGAGGATGAATGTACCAAAGAAAATGCATAGAACTAAATGAAAATGAATACTCAACACAACAAAAAGTTTTGTATTAGAGAAGCAATTAGTACACTCTTCCCTGGGGAACTATTTTCCCTGCTCTGAATATTCCAAAGGTTCTTGTATTTTTTGTGTAGAATTGAGGCCTCTGGATCTTTCCTCTTTATATATCAGCATATTTGTGGGTGTCATTCTTATTCAAGTCTTTATAGGTAGCCATATTGGTAAGACTTTTTTGAGTGTATATCTGATATTTTTAGAAGACCCAATATGATAACAAAGTGTTCATAGAAATCTGACAATTTTTCTACCCCTTTCTACAATTACTCCCTGAGTCTTAGGTACAGGGGTTGTATTATAGATGTATTCATTGTTACTGTGCTCCACAACTCTGCATTTGATTGGCTGTGGTTTTCTGTGACGGTTTTCATTTATTGAAAAGAAAGTATTTCCTGATGAAAGGTGAGGGCTACATTTATTTGTGCATATAAGGACAAAATTTTAGAATGTAGTTAGAGATTATCCTGGTTTAGTAATATGATAGTCATAAGTTCTCCTCCAAGATCCATGACTTCACATAACCCTGGGTAGTTGACTTAGTTTCTAGTACCCGACTTAATTTCCCTGTGGTTGATCATGTATTTAGTTCACTTATAAATCTATTGATTACTGCCAAAGTATGCATGTGCCTTTTATATCCTTAGGGATTATTTTTGCTAATGGTCATTATCATGGTTCATTGGGATCATAGCTTATCAGGACTATTGATTGCATCCATCCTTCAGAAGCTTTTCTGTTCACTCCTGGTACCAGGGATGCTAGTCAGCCTTGGAGAGGAGGATTTTTAGTTTCATTCCAGCTCAGGGGACTCTGAGTCCTGTGTCCGAAGTGCATGGTAGTATCTTCAGCAATATAGACTTACCTTCTACCTCTTGAGAACAACCAAGAGCAATATCAATAGCCTATGTTTCAGGAGTTATTTAGACTACCCTAATCAACAAGTCAAAAGTCGTTTCTCTTTCTAGATGTAAAGATTATGTTTTGGATGGTCTATGTTTCTTCAGGTAGCATTGTCAGCTTCCTACCATCAAGAGGTCTAGATAGGATCATTTTCACTGTCAGAAGATAGATAGATAGATAGATAGATGATAGATAGATAGATAGTATAGATAGATAGATAGATGGTAGGAAAATTTCCTTGAGCATGACTGGTAGCATGTAGAAATCCCAAACACCCAAACTGAAGCAGACAAAACTGCAAAATTTGTTGAGGTAAGGAAACACACTCATGAAGCAGACACACAGAGGAAAAAGAACCTCTGCAAAGATGGAAGAAACTCAGGAAGCCAAATAAAAATCAGTCACTCATTGAAGGCTCAGTTTTATTTTTCTAAGTCTCTGAAGAGTCTTTCTTACTTAATTTGCAGTTTAGAGGCCTACAACTGCTGTGTAAACTTGTCCTGTTGGGCTTTAAATTTGTTGAGCCTAGTCCGTCAGCAGGATGCCTACTGGACAGAGAAAAGTCCTGCAAGGCCTTTGTTAAAAGGTGATAGGCTCAGTCTCAGGTCAGGAGAGTAAGGAAGAAGCCATCTGTCTTAGAGGTTTTTCACTTTTATTACCTTGCCACAGACCCCTTTCCTGTCTATACGGTATCCTGAGAATCTGTAACTCCTAGTCCCTTCAGCCCAGATGGGAAAATTTCGTTTAAACTATGTATGTATAATTACATACTGACTTATGTGTACTCTAAGTAATTCGAAGTAGGTACATAATAATATTATGCCTTGTGAATTTCTCAGATACGATTCCTGTTATTATACCCACCTCCTTCTTTATGACTTTATCTCACTCCTCCTCCCTAATTAGAATCCAGGAGTTTTCTCTTTCCCCCTTCAGATCATTTATATGCTACTTTTTTTCTCTTAATTGTTCCCCTACCCATATCCCCTAAGTGGTCCTCTCTTACTTTTCCAGTTTCAACAATTAACCAGATTATGTAACCAAATTTGCATATTTGAAACTAGGAACCTCAGATAACAGAGAACATAATCGGTTGTATTTTGGGTCTGTGTAAACTTTACTCAATAAAACATTTCTAGTTCCATCCATTTACTTGTAAATTTCATGATTTCAATTCCTATTTTATAGCTGAATTATATTCCATAGCATATTTGTACCACATTTCCATTATCTATTTCACAGACTGAAGAACATTTAGGTTGTTTCCATTTCCTATATATTGTAGATAGAGCACCTATAACTATAGCTAGGCAAATATTTGTGGAGTGAGATATCGGGTGCTTTGGGATATCTCAAAGACTTGTATTGGTAATATGGTAGAGTTAATTTTAGCTTTTTGAGAATTCTCTTTACAATTTCCTGAGTGGCTACACCAATTTACCACCATACCAACAATGAATGAGGGTTCCCTTATCCCCACATCCCTTCTAGCATTTACTGTAATTGTTTTACTGATTTTTGCTATACTGAATGGGATAAGATAAGGTCTCAAAGTTATTCTAATTAGACTCTATTTTCTAAGGATGACAGATATTACTGAGATTTGTTCACTTTTTTTGTTTTGAGAAATCTCTGTTCAGATCTGATAGTAATTTTTCAAAACTAAGTCCTTAGTTGTTTTTTTTTATTCTTTGACTTTTGATTTCTTTATGTATTCTGTATATTAAACTCTCAGATGTATACCTGGCAATGACTCTCCCCAATTCTATGGGCTTCCTCTTCACCCATTTAACTTTTCTTTATCTGTGCAGAAGAACTCTAGTTTTATGATGTCTCAATTGTAAATTGTTGACCTTAACTTCTTGGCAAATTAAGTCCTATTCAGGAAGTCCTTTTCTACACATATATCATATAGGGCACTGTCTAGATTTTCTTCTGGCAGTTTCAGTGTTTCTGGTTTCATATTTGTGTCTTTAATCCAACTAGAGTTGATTTTTATTCAAGGTTACAAATAATATAGATGATAGATAGATAGATAGATAGATAGATAGATAGATTAGAATAGATAGATATAGATATGATAGGAAGTCTAATTTCACACTTCTCCATTTACAGCTTCAATTTTCTGGTCACAATTTGTTGAAGATATCTTTGCCAAATTAATAGCTAATGTCAGTTGTTGTGATGGTTTGAATGAAAATAGCCTTCATAGGTCCATAAAGTGGCATTGTTAGGAGGTGTGGTTTTGTTGGAGTAGAAGTAGTGTTATTGGAGGAAGTGTGTCACTGGAATTGGGCACTGAGGTTTCAGAATCTCAAGCCAGCATGTGTTGCTTTCTCTTCCTGCTGCCTTTGCTCTGGTTGAAGAACTCTCAGCTACCTGTCCGGTACCCTTGTGTGCCTCCATTCTGCAAAGCTTCCTGCTATGGCAATAATGGACTAAACTTCTGAACTGTAAGCATCTCAAATTAAATGTTTTATTTTATAAGGTTGTTGTTGCCATAGCATCTATTCACAGGATTAAAATCTTAAGAAAGACAAGTGAACTCATATGTGTGTCTTTGATTTTGTTCTATTGGTCTACATGTCCCATTTTTGTGCCAGGTACATGTTGGTTTTATGATCATAGCTCTGTAATGTAGCTTGAGATTTGGAATGGTAATCCTTCCAGCATTGTACCTGTTGCTTAAGAATGCTTTGGCTATCTGGGGTCTTTTTTGATTGTATGTGTAATTTAAGGTAGGTTTGGTTTGGTTTTGTTGTTGTTGTTGTTGTTGGTGGTGTTTTTGGTTAGTGGTGGTGGTAGTGGTTTTAGTTGTGGAATTCAGTTCAATGGTTAGCTGTGAGCATCTTCCTTTGTGTTTGTCAGGCTCTGGCAGACCTCTAAAGAGACAGCTCTATCAGGCCATGACAGCATGCACTTCCTGATATCACATCAGTGTCTGCCTTTGGTGACTGCACATGGGATGGATACCCAGGTGGAACAGTATACAGAATGCCCCTTCTTCAGTTTCTGTTGCACACTTTGTCTCCATATTTGCTCCCATGAATATTTTGTTACTCCTTCTAAGAAGGACCGAAGCATTCACACTTTGGTATTCCTTCTTCATGAGTTTCTTGTGGTCTGTGAGTTGCATCTTGGGTATTGTGAGCTTCTGGGCTAATATCCTCTTATCAGTGAGTGAATACCATGTGTTTTCTTTTATGATTGGGTTACCTCACTCAGGATATTTTCTAATTCCAGCCATTTACCTAAGAATTTCTCGAAATCATTGTTTTTAATAGCTGAGTAATTTTTTTAATTCTTTCAATATCCTCCTTATGGATCTTTCACAGTTATTGACTTCTTTTTAGTGTAATTTTGCTAGTTTGTATCAACCTATAAAGACATCCATTTCTCTTTTATGTTTTCTGACTTAATGCAGTACATGTTTTTAAAGTATTCTTCAATAATACTCTGAACTACATTAGAATATTCCCCTGTTCATTTCTAACTCTGCTAATTTGTTTTTTTGGTTTTTTTTTTTCTTTTTTCACTTGGTTAGTTATGCCAAGGGTCTGTCAATCTGTTTTATCATCTCTCAGAAAACACAACTTAAATTTGTTAATTCTGTGTATTCTTTTGTTTCATTCTGTTTCTCTAATGTATACCTCTTTATTATTTCTTGCCATTGGCCAGTTGTCTATTTGATTTGTTCTTATTTTCCAACATTTTTTAATTACATCATTAGATCATTTACTTTTACTCTCTTTTGTTTGTTTGGTTGGTTTGTTGGTTTTTTGGTTTTTTGTTTGTTGGTTGGTTGGTTTTTTACTATAGGTGCATAGCATTATAAAAATTCTTTTCAAAATATCACAAATGTTTTGATGTGTTTGTTTTCATTTCTTTAGCTAGAGAGTATTTTAATTTATATCTTAACTTCTTTTTAACCCATTAACCATTCAGCAATGATTTTCTTAAACACCATGACTCTGGTTGTTGCTATCAATTTCAAGTATTATGACATTATGGTCATTTAGGATACATAAAATTATTTCAATCTATATTAATTTGTAAATATTTGTTTTATAATGTGGAAGATGCTCTATTTAGAAGATGAATCCTCATGCTGTTGGGTATAAGGTATATTCTTTGTTGTTTAAGTGGAGTATTCTTTAAAGACTTGTAAAGTCCATTTGATAAATTATGTTATTTTTTCTTAGGTCTTTCAGTTTGTTTTTTTTCCAGATGACCTTGAAAAAGTGGAATATTGAAATGATCTACTATTAATACATTAAGGTTAATTTGTGCCTTTAAATCTAGATATAACATTGTTAATGAGATTAGATGCTCATAGTTTGGCACATACATATTTAGGATCTTAAGGTCTACTTAGTTAAATATTCCATGATTAGAATAAAGTTTCTCTCTTTATCTCTTAATATTAGTTTTAGCTTGAGGTCTCTTTAATCAGATTTTAGAATAATGACACCTGCTTGCTTCCTAGCCTCATGTAGTTAAAATACATTTGTCCATACTTTTACTCTAAACAGTAGCTATATTTAAAGATAAGATGTGTTTCTTATATATACAACAGATATTCTTTTTTTCCCTATTTCCCCTCCCTAGAACCCCCCATCCCATCCCCATCCTCCTTTTTGTTTTCATACCATTTTAATTACATACAAGTACAGATATTCTTGATCCATTCTGTCAGCTTGTGAGATTTGTTTGGAGAATTGAGACAATTAAGTATTAACCTTATCAACAAAATGTTAAGTAGAGTCATTATCCAATTGAGGGTTTTTATGATTTTGTTTTTGTTTTTTATTTTGGAGGGAGTTGTTTTTGTTTTTGTTGTTATATGGTTATGTTCTTACTGGTACTTTGTGTGATAGCAATTGCATTGTTGAATTTCATTTCTCTCTTCTTCCTGAAACACTGCTTATTGAATATTTTTAGATTTGGTTTGTTGTATATATATTTTTTTAGGTTGTTATATCATAGAAATTTTTTTCCTTCAATTTTGGCAGATAGTTTTACTAGACATATTAATCTAGGGATGACTCCATAGTAGTTTAGGACTTGGAATATTATTTACCTAAGCTCTTTTGTCTTTCAAAGGTTCTCTTGAGAAATTAGCTGTGATTCAAATGAGTTTTCATTTATATGTGTCTTGCTTTTACATTTTCATGTTTCAATACAATTTGTTATTCAGTATATTTAATATTTTAACTTGATATACCATGTGGTTTTTCTTTTCTGATTTAGTATTGTGCTTCATGTCTTCATATGGGTATGTCTTTCCTTAGTTTGGGAAGTTTTCTTTTATGTTCTTGGGATTCTTCTCCATATCTATTACTATAATTTAAGGGTTTGGGACTTTTTATGGTATCCCATACTCCTTTTATGTTGCTTTTCTGTATTATATTAAATGTTCCACATTTTTTGCTTCCTTTGTCTAAACCCTCTACTTTATCTTTAAATGATGATGTTCTATCATATACTTGATTCATTCTACTTGGAAGGCTTTCTTTTCAGTTGACTGCTTTGGTTGTTGGATTTTAAAAATCCATCTTTGTTCCAGCTTGGGTCTTTGTCAATGTTTCTATCTCCTTGTTGTTCTATCTCAATGTTCAAATACTTAATTATTTTCATTGGTCTTATGTTTTCTTTTGCATCAATTAACATTTATTATCTTGAAGTCTGTTCTCTTTAATTTCATTCATCTGTTTCTGATTGTCTTCTTTTAATTCCTTCAGTTCTTTTATGAAGTTTATAATTGTTCTTTAAATATTTTTGTCCTGTAGCTCATTTAGGTGATTCTCATTGGCAAACATTTCTGTAGTTCTGGTGGATTTTAGAAAACAGATACTAGTATGATCTTTCATAGTTTTGCTATTTTTTAATGATACCTGGGCATGCATACTTTGTTTGCTAGTTCTTTCATATGGACAGAGTAGCTTTGAGAAAAAGAGATATGCCAGTCAAAGTTGGGCCTTAAAGTTGGATATGGTTTAAATATAATGAAGTCTGGACACAGATGGACTGAGCTGCTGTGCATGATATGTGTCCTGGTGCAAGTCTGTAGAATGAATAATGAAAATGTAGTATAAATAGACTATGAAATACTATTCAGCTGTAAAGAAAACTGAAATCATGAACCTTGTGGGTAAATGATGGTACTGGAAAAGGTCATGTTGAATGAAAGAACTCCAACCTTTACATGTTCTCTCTCATTGGAAGTTCCTAACTCCAAATCTTCAGATATAAGTATACATTATACAGTTATCTACAGAAACCAGAAATCTTATATTATACTAATGAAATTCTATTTTATTCAAAATATTTGTATTAGTCTAGATATCTGCTTCCCTAGAGTGATAGAACATTGTATATATAGGTATATGTGTATGTATATGCGCATTGCATATATATGTAATATATACACACATATATACTCACACACAATGGATTCTGTTACTCTAAAAAAAACAGATATTTAGACTAATACAAATATATATGTATATATATATGTATATGCACATTGCATATATATGTATAGGTACATTGCATATACACATATATATAATGTTCCGTTACTCTAGCAAGTAGATATCTAGACTAATATATTTAGTACTCTTATTAGACTATATAAACTATTTCTATTCATATATATGTGTGTATGTGTATATGTACATAGGTATGGAAAGAGACAAAAGGGGGATCGATTTGAATAAATTACAGGCTCTGGTCTGACTAATGCAGCAATGGCTGGCTATGAATAGAAAGTTAGCGAACCCAGTTGTTGCTCAATCCAGAGCTAGAGTCCCAACGAAGTAGTCTGTAATGCAAGGAAATAAATAAACATGCTAGTAAGATAAAGGAAAACAGGCAAAGAGAAAATGCTTTCTTCTTCCCTGTCCTTATACAGGCTTCCAGCAGAAGGTGTGACCCAGATTAGATCTGGATTAAAGATATGTCTTCATACCTCAAAGAACTAGACTAGATGTAGATCTTCCCACTTAAAATTAAGCAGATATCCTTCACAGTGGTCACTCTATTTTGAAATTTTTGTTAATTCCAGATGTAGTCAAGTTGACAACCATGAATAGCCATTACAAGTTCACCTTTTGTCAATCTGATACACAATCACATCTTCTTATGTTGTGATTAATTTCCAAATGAAAACAATAAAAAGGTCATAATAATAAGAAAAATAATGTAACAATTTTATGGACAATTGTAAGTGTATTATATATTTCAAGTCATAATTACATTAACATGATATAGCCCACTTACCACTTCAAATGCATTATAAACTTAGGTGGAAACTTTTCTTGAGGGGCATTCTTTTAGTATTTCAAACTCACATATGATAACCATTGATATTCACCCAATTGCTGTTATATCACATTATAAAGAAATTGAGAAAAGAGAACACAAGATATCTATACAAATACCTTCTTAACAAAATACAAGAGAAACACTTATGTCAGTTATAATTCTAATTTGTGTTACTGGTCACATTGCCTTAGCTGGTCACTATAGAAATCTAGAAGATTTTTACCTTTACAGAAAATTCTATTGGAAAGTAACCAACCACCAGAGAGAGTCTAGTGAATTCTTCAAAGAGTAAAGGTAAAGTTCTCTACAGACCTGCCCATATTACCATTTCTTAGATGTGAAAGAAACCAAGGTAGCATAAAAACAGAGGCCAAATTTATTTGAAACAGAACTGCTATCAAGACCCAACTTGTATCTGTAATGGGAAATGGCTAATTATTTTGAAAGAATCTCCAAAGAAAGTAATGCAATATTCTCAATGTGACTGCCACCTCAGAGATTGAATTATTTACTTTATAAAATTTTATAGTACAAAGTATATTTCCAATACTATTATATTCAAATGCACTCAATGTGAAATCCTGCCAGCATGTCATATCATGATGATAGACAGGCATTCAAATGTAGTCTGAAACTCACCAATTAACACTGTCACAAATAAACTTGAAATTAAAAAAAAACATTTTTATGTTATTTTGAAGAAACTAAGTATGTTAAGCAAAAATGAGAAGGAAAATAGACACTATGATTTGTCTTCAGTATTTTTCTCTGGTCATCTCTTTCATCATTTTACCATAATTTTAGGGATCTTGGCACAGTCTCCTTACAAAAGACTTTTTTGGCTCTTATGTAGCCTGCAATGACCAACATCTTCAGAACTACTACCAGTCAGAAAGTCTCCAGCCAAGTCAAAATCATGGCAGCTCACAAAGGCAGCTTTGTAACCTCAAGGAACCACTCATATTCTGCCATTGGATGGAGGATCTAAGCTAACACAAAATTTTCCATGATGCACCTTCATTTCTAAGCACTGAGGCCAGAAAACAAAGCCAACTGCATACTATCTTCAAAATGCACATTGGTGGAGGATGTTCAGTTCTGTTTTGATTTCTGTTTGGATGGATCACTGGAATTAAGTTTAGTAGATTCCTTTCTCAAATTTACTTTTAGGTTACATTTTAGCTAAATAGAATATATATATTCTGGGGCCCCTGCATTCAATAGACACCTTAGACAGACATTCCACAAATTAGATCACTCAGTGAATTTTGACTTGCATTTTCCTTGTTTTGAAAAGGCAAGTCATTCTGCTCCAGCTGCAGGATTAGCAGATAAAGCCAAGCTGTGCTGGCTGATGAGCATGGCTCTGCTGGTTCCCTTCTCATTCAGATAACACTGACTGAGCAAGAGAACCCACTGGAGATTGTTTCACCCTGTGTGTAGAATGGGAAACCATATGGAAGCTTCTGGATTCAAAATATCACAAGTCTTTTTTTTTTTAATTTTACACATTGAATTCTTGTTCCTTAATTAACTTTATTCTCTAGCAAAATGCTGTTACTTTCTGCAATCACAGTTTCCATCCTAGATATCATAGATGAAAGGTTTGTAGCAGGTAGACCACATGTGGGCTGTTGTAAGCATCGATGTTTGCCTACTTAGGCACCCTGTATATCAGAATTTGAAAGAAGACAAATGTTCTAACTAATAAAAATTGTGAAATATGAACCTCTTTCCTAAAAAGAATATGACTGTCTAAATAAATCCTCCAATTTTTCTAACATTGCATATTCTGTTCAAGTAAAATATGATATCTGAGTATTAGGATCATACCAGTTAACTTTTTCATGTTTTTATATATTTTATGTATATACAATCTATGCACTTTTATAGAGTGTTACAAAATGTTGGACCAGAGATGTTTGTTTACTTGTATTTTCAGTGTCAATAGTTTTCACAAAACTCACTGCCTCAAGCTATCTTTCAATCAGGGTCTCAAAGGCCCTGTGCCAGCCATATTTTCAGCACCAACAGTTTTTTGTGCACAAGCTAGCTTTATTGCCTCATCTAATGGTAATTTAAGAGAGAACTTAAATCTGTTGAATAAGATACCCAGGGCAACTCAAAAAGGAAGGGGCTACAGAGTTTATTGAACTCTTTCAAAAGAGGGCTGATAGTGCCCAGTCAAGATCATACAAGGGCAAGATTGTTGTATTGGGATTGGCAATTTAATATGTCTTTACATTTTATGAATTGCTGGCAGAGATGTATTTGCAAGGAAACACATGGGTATTTTTTAAAGTGATTAATTAAGCATGCAATTTATATGAAAACAATTTACTGCTGGACATTATCAGGACACCCAAAATACACGTGCAATTTCCTTGCCTTCTAATTTAAAGACATAATTTATTTTGATTGTGCAATTAGGAAAGAAGACCTTTATTAATTTTGGTGCAAGTCTTAAAAACCAAGACCAGTTTAGCAATGAAAGAGTCTGCCTAAATGTTTTCTAAAAGGAATATGTAGACTTGAGGTTTGGTGGATTGGATTAACATTTGCATCTAAAGCCAAATGAATTATATCTATTTCTGATCATGGATTTTATTAATAGGTCATTTGATAACTATGAACTTTACTGGGGTTTGTCTATTTCTTTACTTGCTTGTTTGTTTCAGAAAATAGCTATTTTTTAAAGTTCTACTTTTCTGAAAGGTACCAAGCCTATGTTGCTTGAGGTGTCATGTAAGCTTCCCCTAAACAACTCAAAATTTCCATCCCTGGAACTGGGATATTTGTTAGGTAGCCTATGGTTTGTAGAACAATATTGTTGCTGAAGACACCACATATTTCAGACATGAAACTTGTGAAATCAATCTGGATTGAATTGGAAGCCTCCTTGAGGAAGACTAGTCTTCATTGTATCTGAAGGAGCTCTGCAAGCTGCCAAGGGGAAAAATCCAATGACCACCATGGCTAGATATTCTAAAAATAACAATACTGGCACTTATATCCATGGAGTAATCACTAGCCCTATAATTGCACTTAAGGCTCTCTCATTAGAAGTCAGTCCATGTCTGGCACTCTAAACTGAGCCAAATACCCATGAATTGTAGGCCGAGGAACTTAGAAGAGGATAAGAGAATATACTACTGCCACATTCCTAAAGTTCTGTAATTTCTAACTGCATTTGAAATAATTATGCTTATATCTACAGAAAACTATATCTCTAACTCTTTATCAAAGAAGCTTCTTTTTTCAACAGAGGTCATTATAGAAAGCCACAATTTCTCAATCTGCAGAGATCATGTGACGATGGGATGCTTTTCCCAATTAATGTATTTCCTACACAACACCTACATCTAAGGTTCACAAAACATTATAATAGAGAGAATGGGAAGTTTAAAGCCAGGACATATGCTGCAGGTCTCTGTATTCTGAGGAAAACGAGATACAAAATTGGGAGCAGGAGGAGTAGGGATGAGTATGATCAAAATATATTGCAATGCATTACATGAAATTCTTCAAAAAATT
Organism: Mastomys natalensis; assembly: GCA_021653895.1. Classification (NCBI taxonomy): domain Eukaryota; kingdom Metazoa; phylum Chordata; class Mammalia; order Rodentia; family Muridae; genus Mastomys; species Mastomys natalensis. The sequence continues at coordinate 941,542 of JAJTUV010001320.1, read as the reverse complement.
ATATATATATAATGTTGCAGTAAATACCCAACCCAAATATGACTGGTCAAAGAAAACACATCTCAATAATTATGAATATAAGCTACACACCTAGATTGGGCAGATTCAGCACTACACTACTCTACTCCCCAAATATGAGACCCTTATAACTTGCAGGTTTTCTAAGTCATGCACTTGTCCTTCCACTTCTGCTTCTCTGTAATCCTCCTCCGCCATCTCTGTCATCTTCTCTCTCCTTCTCTCTCTCTTCCCAACCTTTATTCCTCCACCTCACCTTCTTCTGCCCAATCACTGGTTCCAGCCTTTATTTTATAAATTAAGGTGGGCAGAAGTTTCACTAGATATCACCTGTATTATGTTTCACTCCTCCCCTGCAGCCTGTCCCAGGACAGGGGAATTAACATCAAAATACAAGGCTGAGGCTATCCACAACATACATACATATATATATATATATATATATATATTATATATATATATATATGTATGTATATTATGTATATATATATATATATTGTGTGTGTGTGTGTGTGTGTGTGTGTGTGTGTGTGTATATACATAACTCCTATTCTAGATTGGTAAAGTCTGGCAAGTTGGAACTGTCTTGGTTTAGTTTCTGTTAGTAATGGCAGATTGCCTCATACTGACCCTATATGCAGGCTTGTCTCCCAAGGCCTGTTTTATTGTAAATAAAATTTTATGGCACAACACATAGTAACCAAAGTACCTTCCCCTGGTGACTCTCTAAACTTAGGCTCATTGTTTCCAAAGATGAAAAGGAGAGGCAATGACCTAAAATAGACTTTGTTTTGTAGGAAGCAAACTACTATGATTGAAATGGAGCATATAGCATCGTTAGCCCAGCCTTCAAGAATGAAATATTAGGACCTAAACCTGTGGAAGATCGGAGGGTCTGCCACCCACCCTACACAAAGGACTGAATTTTTTTTTTTTTTTTCGAAGAAAACAGTCCCAGGAAATACACTAGAGTTGCCACACTAATATTCAATTAAAGAGACTTTCAACCAAAAGTAACAAAATGAGATGGGGAAAGACACTCCATATTCATCAAAGGAAAAATCTACCAAGAGGAAGTCTTGATTCTGGACATCTATGCCCCAAATTCAAGGGTACCCATATTTAGAAAAGAAACTTAACTAAAGTTCAAAACACACATTGAACCTCACACAATAATGGTGGAAGGCTTCAATATCCCCCACTCTCACCAATGGACAGGTCATTGAAACAGAAATTAAATAGAGACACAGTGAATCTAGCAGAAGTTATGAATGAAGTAATTTTACCTGATATCTACAGAATATTTCACCCCAAAACAAAAGAATATAACTTCTTCTCAGCACCTCATGAAACCTTCTGCAAAACTGACCATATAATCAGACAAAAAACAAGCCTCCATAGATACAAGAAGATTGAAACAATCCCATGTATCCTATCTGTTAGCATCAAGCCCGAACTTTCAGTGACGTCATATCCAGGTGACGTGCGACTACTACCTCGTTACCAAGACAACCACAAAACCTCCCCACAATTCACCTGTTACCTGCAGACGAGTACGTCACAGGCAATATAAATATTCAGAAGAAGCGACAGTCTCTCTCTCTTCCTCTTTCTCGCCATCTTTCCTCTCCACTTCTTCCCCCATCCTCTATCCTAATAAATCCACTCTCTTGTGGGATCAGCTGGTCTGTTGTGGTCTGCTTTAAGCCTCGAGCCACTGTAATCTGCTGCAGTAACCCTTTATTGGTGCGTTGGCCGGGAATCGAATTCCTCGGGTGCCACGTGGCGCTGTGCCGCAGGCTGCCCCGCCGGGCTGCCCCACCGCGCTTCGCTGTGCGCGTGGTCTCTACCATCACAGCGAGCTACCAGGGACCTCCCACCACCACTCGCTCCACCCGCCGCTACTGCTCGACAACGCCTGCCGTCTACCGTAAGCTGTGTCCCCGCGTAAACTGCCACCCGTGTGGTTCTCTGGGTACCCGCAGACTCGCTGATCCTACCCCAGTCGGTTATTAGACTGCCCACAAGTCTGCAAACACACACCGGCATATTAATTGCTAAGGGAATTTCTCATTGGCAGGAGGAACCCTTTATGCCCAGTTAGGGTCTGGCCAGCCCTCCCTGGGCTGAGGGGTTGGCTTTTCGTTGCCCTGGTCCATATGACTGGCCTCTAGACGTTGGCACATTGTGTGATTCTTCCCTGAGCCCTGACGGCTCCTGGGCTAATCGGCTTCTGGTGGGCTGAATTAGCCAGGGTACTCGGGTTTTTTCTGTGACGACTCAAAAAACTCCGATTTGTGCCCACTGTTTTCTGGTACTAATATTTCAATTAGGACGCTGATTGGAATTTAATACCGACTGCCACACACAATGGGCTCAGCTTCTTCTAGTTCTGTGCCGCCTCAAACTCCATTGGGTTCCCTACTGAAAAACCTCGATTCATTACACCTACCGTTCAAACTAGAGCTCCCAAACTGGTCCGACTGTGCAATAAGGTCTGGACTCAGTACCCTTTAGGTAATGGTTTAAAATGGCCACCTAATGGCACCTTGGACCCAATCACTTTAACGGGTCTTAATACATACTGCCGGCGGTCTAATAACTGGGATGAACTTCCCTACGTTCTTGCATTTATCTATCTCCGTTACACACCTTCCATGTGCTCAGCTTCTGTGCCTAATATTCTCTTAGCCATGACTCCTCTCCAGCCCCTTTAGAGGAACCATTGCCTTTAGATCCGGCTGATGAACCACCCTCACCTCGACGTAGACCTGTTTCGAAGCCGCTGATAACCCAGACTGCTGCCTCAGCTCCTTCCTCTCACCAGGATACCTCTGAGCCCACTGGCTCAACCTCCCCAGATCCCTCCCCTCTTTCTGTGCCAGCTACAGGCCATACCAACAGTCCTGCGTTGGCCCCGACTTTCACCCCCCCTAGATGCCCAGTCACAGGACATATTTGCCTTTACTGGACAGATCCTGACACCCACTTTTCTACCCAACTTACCTGGACTGTTCTACCTCAGGGATTCCGGGACAGCCCACACCTGTTTGGGCAGGCCCTGGCTTCTGACTTGCTTTCTTTATCTCTCCCTAGATCTAAGATCGTGCTTTACGTAGATGATCTTCTTCTCTGCAGCCCCTCCTTAGAAATTAGCCAAGCTGACACAGCTGCTCTTCTAAACTTCCTCTCTAGTAGGGGCTACAGGGTCTCACCTTCCAAGGTCCAACTGTCCACTCCTCAGGTCACCTATTTGGGACTAGCCATTACCCCAACCCACAAGGCTATTACCTTAGATAGAAAGAACCTGATTCAGTCTCTAACTGTTCCTTCTACAAAAGAAGAGATTTTATCATTCCTAGGAATGGCCAGCTTTTTGCTTTCCTGGGTTCCTTCCTTTTCCCTACTCTCTCGCCCCTTATATGAAGCAGCATTAGGTCCCACCCATGAACCCCTTCTCAAACCTGTGACTAAGCCCTTTCAAAGGCTCCAACAGGCTCTCCTCGAGGCCCCGGCCTTGCATCTCCCTGACCTGACTCGTCCTTTCTCCCTCTATGTAACTGAAAAGGAGGGATTTGCCCTTGGAGTCTTAGGTCACCAACTGGGACCATCTTTTGCACCCGTAGCATACTTGTCAAAAAAACTAGATCTAACCATTCAGGGATGGGCACCTTGTATTCGTACCTTAGCAGCTGCTGAACTCCTTATTCGAGAATCAAAGAAACTAACCCTGGGATCGCCTATAACTGTCCTCTCTTCTCACAACCTGTCACAGCTCCTAACTTATAAAGGTTTACAGACTCTACCCCCTCCAGGATTCTTTCTCTTCAGGTAGCTCTAATAGAAGACTCCACCCTCACTTTTCAATCTTGCCCACCTCTTAATATTTCCAATCTTCTCCCTCGACCTAACACTGACTACTCCCTATCTCACTCCTGCACTGAAACCCTAGAAGAATTACTACCTCATCCTTCACACATACAGGAGGGCACATTGCCTCAAGCCACCTTTACCTGGTATACAGATGGAAGCTCCTTTCTACATGAAGGGGTCAGGAAAGCTGGCTATGCTATAGTGTCAGATACCAAGGTGGTAGAGGCACAGGCCCTTCCTGCTCATACCACCAACCAACAGGCTGAATTAATAGCCCTTACCCGTGCCTTCCAGCTGGCACAGGGACAATCTCTCAACATTTTCACAGATTCCAAATATGCGTTTCATATCCTCCTGTCCATGCTGCTATCTGGAAGGAGCGAGGGTTACTTACCACAAAAGGAGGATCAGTAACTAACGCGAACCAAATTATGTCCATACTAGAGGCCTCCCATCTCCCACAGCTATTGGGATTGTTCACTGCAGATCTCACCGGACGGATGACTCTATTGTCTCCAAGGGAAATAACCGAGCTGATGAGGCAGCCAGAGCTGCGGCCCTTAGGGGCCTAGGCTCATCTCACCCTCCCCAGGACATTCTCACACTACAACCTGCATCCCCACCTATACCCCCTGACACTCGTCAAACTCTGTCCTACCTTCACCAACTCTTTCATCCCAACAGCCAAGCGTTGTCTTATTTTGTTAAGACCCACCTACAGCCTACTCCTGAGGACTTAAGTTTCTTAAAATCTATCACTGCTTCTTGCAAAACCTGCCAGATGTCAGATCCCAACTCAAGGTATCGTAGCACCCCTTTTCCTACCCATCAGGCTAGAGGTTCCCTTCCTGGAACTGACTGGCAACTTGACTTTACCCACATGCCTGCTGTGAAACGTGTCAAGTACCTCCTGGTTTTGGTGGACACCTTCTCAGGCTGGGTAGAGGCATTTCCCACAACTAACAAAAGGGCCCAGACAGTCTCTGATCTCCTTCTCAGAGAGATCATCCCCCGTTTCAGTGTCCCAGCTTCCCTTCAGTCAGACAATGGGCCTGAATTTACTTCCCAGGTTTCTCAAATTCTATCTAAGGCTCTAGACATCCCCTGGCATTTCCATATTCCTTACCACCCTCAATCTTCAGGCAAGGTAGAGAGGACTAACTGCTCTCTGAAGACCACCCTTGTTAAGTTGTCACAGGAACTTCACCTTGACTGGGTAAAACTCCTACCTCTAGCTCTTTTCAGGCTACGAGCTCTTCCCAAGCGCCCTCTCCTTGTCTCACCCTTTGAACTCATGTATGGACGTCCAGTTCTAACTCCTGGTCTATCACCTAAATGCTCTCTCCCTCCCAGACCATCTGCTGACCCCATTACTTTGCCATCTCCGTTCTCTTTTGTGAAACTTTGCTGACCACCATCTACCTCGACCACACACTGTCTCCTGTCCACTGCCTGTTAACATTGGAGACCAAGTGCTTCTCTCCCCTCCAGATCATCGGCCCTCACCTCTCTCTCCCAAATGGCAGGGTCCTTTTAAGGTAATCCTCATGACCCCTACAGCTGCTAAACTTGAAGGACTACCTCATTGGGTCCACTTGTCTCACCTCAAGCCTTTCATCCCTTCATCTAAAATTGACTCTTCTTCATACACATCGACTCTAACAGGACCGTGCTCTCTTAAGCTCCAGAGGACATCGAAATCACCCACCTTGCCCTCAATCTCAGAAGATGAGACCCCACCCCGGCAGTTGAGCTCAACCTCACTGGACTAGACACGTGTTTCTATCCAGGTCAGCCTTCACATCTAGGTGTACGAGGTTCAAGATACACTCACAAATAACAAACAGTCTCTCCAAACAGGACCAGGGAACTACTCCATAGCCGGATGCCAGGAAGCATTCTGTTAAACTCCACCTCCACAGTAACCTAGCAACAGCTAGGTATACCCCTTCCCAAAGCTACCTGGGAACGGCCAGGTAGCCCTGCCCACTATTATAAGAGGGGCTGTCTGGCCCTCCTCTCTCTCTCTTGCTCTTGCTCTCTTGCTCTCTTACTCTCTTGCTCTCTTGCCCCTTGACCCGCTTGCTTGCAGGTTCCCCTGTCTCTCTCCCCTCCCCCCCTCCACGTGGTCATGGCCGGCCTCCACCTTTCTTGCTCTCCCTCTTGCCCTAAATAAACTTCTCCTCCTGGAACCTCTGCCGCCGGTTTTTTTTTTCTTTTTTTAAACAACAATGGTGCCGAAACCCGGGATACGAAGACTTCGGGGACCTAAAGACCTGTGCACCCGCCAGCTCGCTGCTGTGACCGTGTGAGACCGATGCCATGTGGCCCGCCTCTAACTGCAACACCATCCTCCGGTACTCCCACTGCCACCTACACCGCCGTAACCCTGCTGCCGTTCCTGCTGCTGCTGGCTGCGTGAACTTAACTTCCACCACGTGAACACCGACCGCTTTCCACCGCTGCCCCAGCACAAGACCCATCTGCTAGAAAGCTCCATATGGTTATTGGTAAGGAGCTTCCTGGTGGCATGAGAAACCCCAAACGTTTGCGCAGCGCCTGGCCAGCGCTCTCTAAACTAAGGGGTTGCTAGACGTTGACATATTGTGTGATTTTTCCCTGAGCTCTGACGGCTCCTGGGCTGATCGGCTTCTGGTGGGCTAAATCAGCCAGGGTACTCGGGTTTTTTCTGTGACGACTCAAAAAACTCCGATTTGTGCCCACTGTTTCGTTATAAATATTTCAATTAGGACGCTAATTGAAAATTAATAATGACCGTCACACAATAGGTTCAGCTTCTTCTGTACCACCTCAAAATCCACTGGGTTGTCAATCCCGCGGTCTAGTTTACTGTAGGTGCCTGCCAGAGCAGGAGTCCAGCCCTGCACGTGATCAACCACCGGCTGCCTCATGGCCTGGGTATCTCAGACAGAGACCCTGCCTGTTCTGTTCCCCCATTCCCCACTGGTACCAAGAAAGATCTCTTGAGCTCAGAGTTAACCCTGTAACCCTGTTCCTCCTGAACCTCCCTCTAGGACGGCTCCCCATGGGAGAGACACTTCCCTTTCCCCTTGAGACTCCAGGTCAGACCTGGACCTACTGTTCTCTCTGCCTCAGGAGCACCGGCTCCCAACTGTAGTTCCCAGGGTGTCTCTTCCATGGGTCAGCCATTCACGCATTCTCCCCTTCCTCCCTGCTAACCCTGTTCCCTCTAGGACGGCTCCCGTGGGTGAGACACTTCCCTTTCCCTCGACTCCAGGCCAGGCCTGGACCTCTCTGCCTCAGGAGCACCGGCTCCCAACTGTCCACACTGTGTGTCTCTCCCAACTGGTTAGCCATTCGCGCGTTCTCCTCCTCCTCTCTCCAGTCATCTGCGGCTGCCTGGACTTAGTTCCTAGACTTAGTCCCCGTCAGTTTGCCTGGAAAGCAGCGGCCCGAGACCGTGCTTGCTCCCTTCCCTTCTGTGGTTCTTAGCTCTGCTCTAGATCTACCGGGGACCCTCTCTCCCTCTCTCCCTGAGACCTATAAAGTGAGTGTTAGCGGTGCCTTCCGCCACAAAAAAAACCCATTAACTTATGGGACATGCTTGCTTTTTTCTTATTCACCCCAGCTGCCCGCCAGCGGCACTGGGCAGCAACTTCCTGCCGATAGCAGGAAGTCCCGCCCTTCCGCTACTGCGGCCTGCAGACCTGATTCGCAGCACTGCCAAAGTTACTGCTATTAAATTCTATTCAGTTACTTAAGACCAATCTTATGGCTCTCAATTTTGTCAAAAGTCTGTTAATACTAACTTAGTTTATAGCTGACAGAATTCCAAAGCCTCTAGCAGTTGACCCTAGATGGTTTCAGAAGACTTGAACACCGGACTCCTGGATACAGCCTGGACTGCATGCGAATGTACGCAGTAGACTAAAGTGGATACCCTGAGTCAAATGACTTAGCTAAATCAAACCGAGGTAAGTCATTTCTCATGTCATGTGTATCCATTCCACAGAGAAAAAGCCCTGCATCTTCTACGCTTGGAAGCCAAACTGATTTCATCAAAGAGAGTATGGAAACCACGGGAACTGTTAACTAGTTGGCTAGTGGACTCTGTCATTTTTTAAAATGATATAACTGGTAGATTGTTGTTTACTCTTTTTCAGACTTCTGACTACATTGACAGCTAAGCCTTCACAGATGTAATCTGTTACCTCATTATCTAACTCAGCTGCCACCATTAAATACTCTATATTTCCTCTTCTTGCTACCTAAGTTCCTACGAACTTGCCTACCTGTTTTATTAAACATTCCACTATACGATCCAGCAAAGGTTCATCTTAAAGACTGCTCATGTTGTTAACTCAATGCTGTTATCTCTTTTGTAAACTTATAAGCTACAGGAAACTCACTGAGATCTACCTCTCACGGACAATAGATGCCATCCAGATAAGTACATCTGCCTAAAGTTCCCACTTACTATCACAAAGGGTGGGATCCCTCTGGGTTTCAAATGTACATCTTAAAAAATTTTCTTTCTCCAAGTGTACTTAATCTTATTCTCTACATCTTGTCAAGTCCAGGTACATCCAAAACATCTCCAGAGAAGCAACCTTCAGATGCTCCATCTCCTGCCACACACACAGCTGCTTCTACTGGACCTGTTCCTTCTGGCCTATCTGGATGGCTCCACAGACTCTGGACAGCAGGACCAGACAAACATCACCCCAGGTTCCCCTAAAGACACATCGCCCCAGTGCCAGCAGGAAGTAGCCAGATGTCACGACGACCCTATTCCTACTGCGCCGTCACCTCTTTCTTCCCTTTTTTTTCTTTCTTTTTATAATAAGAAGAAGGGAGGTATGTTAGCATCAAGCCCGAACTTTCAGTGACGTCATATCCAGGTGACGTGCGACTGCTACCTCGTTACCAAGACAACCACAAAACCTCCCCACAATTCACCTGTTACCTGCGGATGAGTACGTCACAGGCAATATAAATATTCAGAAGAAGCGACAGTCTCTCTCTCTTCCTCTTTCTCGCCATCTTTCCTCTCCACTTCTTCCCTCATCCTCTATCCTAATAAATCCACTCTCTTGTGGGATCAGCTGGTCTGTTGTGGTCTGCTTTAAGCCTCGCGTCGCTGTAATCTGCTGCAGTAACCCTTTACTATCAGATCCACAGTGTCTTAGGTAGAGTTTTGCTGTTGTGAACAGACACCATGACCAATGCAACTTTTTTTTTTTTAATTTTGTACTGTTTAATTCGGTTTTTTTTCCCACACAACTCTTATAAGGACAATATTTATTGGGTTGGCTTACAGGTTCAAAGCTTCAGTCTGTTATCTTCAAAGTGGGAGCATGGTAGCATCCAGGGAGACATGGTACAGGTGGAGCTAAGAGTTCTGCGTCTTCATTTGAAGGCTGCCATGGAAAGACTAGTTTCCAGGCAGCTAGGATGAGGATCTTAAAACTCACACCAACAGTGACACACCTACTCCAACAAGGCCACATCTACTCCAACAGGGCCACACCTAAAAAGTGCCACTCCCTGGGCTGAGCATATGTAAACATCACAAACTCAGACTTCAATAACAACAAAAACAACAGAAAGCACACATACTCATAGAAACTGTAAAACTCTCTACTGAGTGATAACTTTGTCATGGAAAAAATAAAGAAATTAAAAACTTTCTAGAGTTTAATGAAAATGATGGCATATCATTCCCAAACTTATGGGATATAATGAAAGCAGTGCTAAGAGGAAAATTCATAGCATTACATGCCTTCATAAAGAAATTGGAGCGATCATATACTACAACTGAACAGTACATCTGAAAACTCTAGAACAAATACTCAAGAGGTGTAGAAGGAAACTCAGGGGTGAAATTAACCAAATAGAAACAAGAGAAACTATACAACAAAATTAACAAAACCAACAGCTGGATCTTTGAGAAAAATCAACAAGATAGATAAACCCTTAGCCAAACTAACTAAAGGGCACAGAAACAATATCCAGATAAACAAAATAAGAAATAAAAAAAGGAGCTAAAACAATAGAACTGAGGAAATACAAAAAAATCATCAGATCTCATTACAAAAGCCTATACTCTAAAATATAGGAAAATCTGCATGAAATGGCATGAATTTTTAGACAGATACTATGTACCAATGTTAAATTTAGAGATTAGATAAATTATCTAAGCAATCTCATTTCCCATAAGGAAATAGAAGAAGCCATTAAAAATACCCCAAAAAGGAAGAAAAAAAAAAAAAAAAAAACGGCCAGAACCAGATGGCTTTAGTGAAGAATTCTACCAGCCAAGAAGAGATAATACAACACTCCTCAAACTATTCCACAAACTAGAAACAGAAGGAACACCACTGATGCATCCTTTGAAGACATAGTTACTCTGATTCCTAAACCACACAAAGACCCAACAAAGAAAGAGAACTTGGACCAATTTTGCTTATAAATATCGATGCAAAAATGTTCAATAAAATTCTCACACATCAAATCCAAGAACACATCAAAACCATCATTCACTATGTTCAAGTAGGTTTCATCCAAGGGATGCAGGGAGGGTTCAATATATGAAAAAAAAAGAACATCAACATAATCCACTATATAAATAAACTCAAATTAAAAAACACATGATCACCTCATTAGATACTGAAAAAAGATTTTGACAAAATACAACACCTCTTTATATTAAAAGTCTTGGAAAGATCAGGAATTCATGGCACATACCTAAACATAATAAAAGCAATATATAGCAAACCAAGAGCCAACATTAAATAAAATGGAGAGAAACTTGAAGCAATTCCAATAAAATTAGGGAAAAGGAAAGGCTGCCCAATCTCTCCCTATCGATTCAATACAGTATTTGATGTTCTAGGTAGAGCAATTAGAAAACAAAAAGAGATCAAGGTGAAACAAATTTGAAAGGAAGAAGTTAAAGTATCACTATTTGTGGATGATATGACAGTATACATAAACTATCAATCCCAAAAATTCTACCAGAGAACTCCTACACGTGAAAAAAAAAAAAAAAAAAAAAAAAAAAACTTCAACAAAGTGACTGAATATAAAATTAACTAGAACAAGTCAGGAGGCCTCTTTTTTACAAATGATAAATGGACTGAGAAAGAAATTAAGGAAACAACACCCTTCACAATTGCCACAAATAATATAAAATATTGTGGTGTAACTCTAGCCAAGCAAGTGAAAGATCTATATGACAAGAACTTCAAGTCTGTCAAGAAAGAAATCAAAGAATACCTCAGAAAGTGGAGAAAGCTTCCATGCTCATGGATTGGCAGGATTAACATAATAAAAATGGCCATTTTACCAAAAACCATCTTTCTGATTCAATGCAATCCCCATCAAAATTCCAACACAATTCTTCACAGACATGTAAAGAGCAATTCTCAAATTCATATTGCAATACAAAAAAAAAAAAAAAAAAACAGGATAAAAGAACTTCTGGGGGATTGATCATCCTGACCTCAAGCTGTACTACAGAGCAATAGTGATTAAAAAAAACTGCATGGTATTGGTACAGAGATAGACAGGTCGAAATTAAAAAGGGTGAAAACCCAGAAATAAAGCCACTCACCTATGGACCCTTGATAGTTGCCAAAGACTCCAAAATTATACAGTGGAAAAAAGGAAACATCTTCAACAAATGGTGCTGGTCTGACTGGTGGTCTGCATGCAGAAGAATCCAAATTGATTCATATTTCTCACCTTGCATAAAGCTTAAGTCCAAGTGGATCTAAGACCTCAACATAAAATCAGATACACTGAATCTAATAGAAAAGACAGTGGGAAATAACCTAGAACACATTGGCACAGGGGAAATTTCCTGACAGGACTCCAATGGCTCATGCTCTAAAATCAACAAATGACAAATGGGACCTCATGAAACTGAAAAGCTTCTGTAAAGCAAAGGACACTGTCAATAAGACAAAATGCCAACCTACAGATAGCGAAAAGATCTTCACTAACCCTACATCCAATAGAGGGTTAATATCTAAAATATATAAAGAATTCAAGAAATTAACCTCCAAAAAGCAAAATATCCCAACTAAAAACTGGAGTACAGAACTAAACAGAGAATTCTCAATAGAGGAATCATATATATATAATCATATTATTGAATATTTTATATACATTTCAGATATTATCCCCTTTCCCCATTATCCCCCCACCCAGAAACCCCCTAACCCATCTCCTCTCCTCCTGTTTCTATGAGGGTGTGCTCCCACCCACCCACTCCCACTTCCCTGCCCTTGAATTCCCCACACTGGGGGATTAAGCCTTTCCAGGACAAAGGACCTCCTCTCCCACCTATGCCTGACAAGTCCATTCTTCTCTACATATACAGTTAGAGCATGGGTCCCTCCCTATGTGCTCCCAGGCTGGTGGTTTAGTCTGTAGGAGTTCTGGTTGGTTGGTATTGTTGCTCTCCCCAACAGAAAAAATCTTGAATGGACAAGAAGCACTAAAAGAAATGCTCAGCACCAGGCAGTGGTGGCACATGCCTTTAATCCCAGCGCTTGGGAGGCAGAGGTAGGTGGATTTCTGAGTTCGAGGCCAGCCTGGTCTACAGAGTGAGTTCCAGGACAACCAGTGCTACACAGAGAAACCTTGTCTCGAAAAACCAAAAAAAAAAAAAAAAAAAAGGAAATGCTCAGCAACCTTAGTCATCAGGGAAATGCAAATCAAAATGACCCTGAGATTCCTGTAGAGACTTGATGCCCAGGGAAGATGGATGCCAAGGCAGGGAGATGATAAGAGGATAAGTGGGTGGGTATGGAGCCCCCTCTCAGTTGCAAAGAGGAGGGGAGAGGGGGTAAAAATCTATGGGAACAGGAACCAGGAAGGGATCAACATTTGGAATGTAAATAAATAATGTAATTTAAAAAAGAATACATCAAAAAAAGAATGAATATTGGTTCAATAGAGGTTCCAATAAAGATTTAAAATTAAAAATTCTTCAAAGACCAAAGACTTGGTAGGTAATATACTTAAGGAATACCTATAAATTATTAAGAGAAAAGTGATATTGAAGGCTCTTAACAGCACGAAGAAAAAGGTTGCTGACTGACTCATCCCTACACATACTTTTTGCTTAAATCACTGAACACAAAAACAAATAATCAAATAAAGATAAAAATCAACATGTGTTGATAAGGCCATCAAACCCTCACTTATTCAAATTGATAGAAGATGTACATGTTCACATTCATGTGAGGAAGCTCCTTGATGTAACAAAACTCCCAAGAATACTTACTCCAGTGAAAGACTTAATCCTCTTGCCTTAAGAATGGAGGCAGGGTATTTGATACCACAGAAGGCACAGCTAAATGGCTGCCAAAAAGATTAATGAAATAAATAGATCCCCCCACAAAGCCAGGCCCAATTATAAATAAGATGAATAACAATTGACCTCCAGGGAAGAGAAATCTCCCTGAGAATTCCCTTCTTTTTCCTTTTCAGGTAAAAATGAAAGACCCATGATGTCTGCTGGTAGAAGTTCTCATCTGATGCTGGCCTCTAAACTTATACTACTCAAACCTTTGATGGGCCATTGACAAGGACATCAAACAGCTAGAGATTGACATCACTAATCTGAAGAAATCCTTCGTTTTGCTATTTGAAATGATCTCCAAAAATTGCAAAGGATTTTATTGGACTCGATTTACTCTTTTATAATAGAAAAGACTGTGTACAGCTCTTGACTGCGTATAGCCCTTAAAGAAGGATGTTGCTTTTACATAGACAAGACAGGGATGGTCAAAGAGAGCATGAAAAAGGTCCAAGAAGGCCCTGAGAAAAGACAGAGAGAGAAAGAGAAAGATGAGAGCTGGTACAAGAATTGGTTTTCAACCTCTCCATAGTTGTCAAACTCTCAGATGAGAAAGGGTTTATTAAATGGACAACTCCCATCCAAAATAGAAGAAAATTAGCATTCTCCTGGTAGCAGTAGTCTCTCCACTTGAATTGCTCTAATTTTTTAGAAGAAAATAATGTGAAAAAAATGCCAAAGACAAATAAGATGCATTGGAGGAATAAAACCAACTGTTCGACAAGCTCAACTCTTTTGAAAAGAATCCTCAAAATCATTCAGACATGTCTTGAAGTTCAGAAATAGAAAATTTAGGAATAAAGCTTTAGTAATAGAAGTTACAGGTACTATGTTCGGGTCATGTAATATTTATTTCTTTTAGAGGTATCATTGATTATCTGGTGCCCTATTTTACTAATGACAAATTCCTAAAATGGGAAAAAGTTATTTTTGGATTACTGGTTTTAAATTATACTCAAATTTCTTTAACATAAAGGATTTTTCCCCTAAATTCAAGAAACAGTGATCATTTTTACTTTTTCCATTGTTTAATCTAGAGTTTAATATATTTAAAATTCCCTTTGAAGATTTTATTTATTCTGGAAAGGTTTTATTAACTTGTGAAGACTCATTGATGGTACAAAATATAAATAAATGGAATAACCAGATGAATTACTTGCAAAGTCATCCAGAATGTAAAAGCACTTACTCAATATTGTTTGACCTTTAATAGGGATGTGGTAAAGCATCATTTGCACCCCATATAGGACATCAAAAATAGACCAAGGTAACAACAATTCTATCCAATTCTAGTTTAGTGCACCAGGGAGTTTATTGTGGTTATTTACTATACTATAGATAAGAGCTTGCTTATGGAAGCACTCCTCTAGAAACCATAAGGTAAAAATAAACTCTTCCTTCTATAAGTTTCCCTTGTCATGGTATTTTATCACAGCAGCAGAAAAGCAACTAATATGGAAGTGAACAAAGGACTATTCATCCCATAGAGGTCACTGAAGACAGACTGATGACAGACTAGTCAAATTATTCCACCCAAGTCTACTTCAGTGAACCAATGAGCTTATTGAGATTATTTATAAGATTATGGGAGAGGTGGTATTTACAGGAGCATGGATGACTTCAAAGCAACTGCATCTCCAAGAACCCTGCTCCAGCACAGATTATGCCTCACCAAAGAAGCATCCCTGAAACTCCCCTTGTGACTTATAGGCAGCTCATTCAAGAGGAGAAATTCTTGTCCCAACAGTTCTTACTATGCATATAAATATGAAGAGTGATTTTGTAAATCTTGTAAATGCTAAGGACTTCATAAGACTTTTGAGCTTTGAATATTTCCTGTACCATGTAATGTTCATTTATTTCATAAGCAAATATTTCAGTTGGAAGACATTTCTATACAACAATAAAAATGAGTGAGAGTAATATTCTGAAATTTTCTGTTTATTTTTTTCTATTTATTAAGATTCATTAAGAGCTAGGGAAATGATTTAATTAATGAAGTAGTGCCAAGCAAGCATGAGAATATGATTTTGTAACACCAGAATTCATGAAAAAGCCACAACTAGTAAAACAAGTATATATAATTCCTAGTGCTGCAGAAGCAGGTAAAACACACAGAAAACTAGACTCCTTGACCAGGGAGTTTAGTCAAATTAGAGGAAGGTTGTCTCAAAAAGTAATAAGCTCAACAACAATTAAGAAAGGCATCTTATTGTAACCTCTGTTCTCAACACATGTCCACACAGGTGCATGTTTATACCCATACATATTAATGCATACACATATACCCTCCCACACACACATTTGTTTAAGTAATCAATCAAACATTAAAACAGGACAGAAGAAATGTTTTGTTTTAAATATATACAGCAGTACTTAATAACCCCAAAGGCAAAAGTAGAGCAAAATTTAATAAAACTAACAGAAAACTCAAGAATCAGAGATGCCATCTTCCACTTTCTTTGTCTGTGCCCATTTCTGTGTAACATTTTTATTCTTGTCCTTATTTGCAGACATGTTTATCTGGTTCACATCCACATAGAAAATGTGCCCAGTAGAAAAAGGATTTAGATGAAAGTCTTATATAGGGAAGTGAAATCATTACAAAAATGTAGTGCCATGTAAATGCAATGAGAAAAGAGAGCATAATTCTCAAGCATTAAAAAGTGGCTTATGAGCAGGGTATTATCCCAGAAAGAACTCCAGAAGTCCCAAACTCTCTGTTCAAATCTGTCTCTCCTCCTCCCTAAAACTTCATACAGCCCATAATAATAGTGTGAGACACACATAGATGACTATATATTTAAGTGTACTGTGGTTAGTATTGCCAACTAGATATAATCTAGAATATCTTGAAAATGGACCCCGGGGCATGGCTGTGGTGAATTTCTTCTATTGCATTAATTAAAAGAAGACCATTCTACTGTGGGACACCATTCCTTGTCTGGGATCCTGAACTAAATAATTAATTGGAGAAAGGTAACCGAGCAGTAGCATTCAAGCATTCATTAGTCTTTACTTGATTGCTGGTATGAAATAACAAATACCTTCAAGATCCTGATGATATGACTCCCTGCTATGATAGTTGGTTCTAATTGCTACCTTGATACTATATAAAATTATTCAAAAAAAGAGAGAGTCTGAGTGAGAAATAGTTTGTTTCAGATTGGCCTGATTATGTTAACTGATGTGGAAGACCCAACCCATGTCCTAATCCATGATTTTCTGTATTTTTCCTCTGGACTGAAATAAGAGTGGAGAAAATGGATTGTTGTAGAGAGCATTCATGCATTTATTTCTTTCCACTCTTTAGTATGAACTGACTTAAGTTCACACAACCTTGACATCTTTGCTAAGAGACTATAATCTGGAATTGTAAGTTAAATTAATAAAACCTCCTAACAGGTTCTTATGCCACCTGAACTACACTATAACTGTGGAAAGAGTTTATACTATGAGTTAGGAAAATAATTTAATGATGACATCAGAGATTAGTAGGCTATTATTGTTCCATTTTTTTGTCCCTGTTCTTCCTTTGGACAGAAACATTTCTGGGTTAAGAAAACTTTGATATCAGTGGGTGGCTCCATCCCTTGACCAGGAGCCATGCCTATCTACTGGAGGTGGTCTCCCCCTTCTCTGCACATTACAGCTAAAGTCAGTCCCACTGGGTCCTGGGAGCCTCACATTTCTCTGGTGTCTGGGACCCATCAGTGGCAATCCCCAGTTCCTCATTTCCCTTGCTACCTATTTTTATTTGATTTTCTGACCCTCTATACCTCTCTCAAGTCTCCTCCAGATTCTGATACTGTGACCCTTATTTCATCCTCCTCCTTTCTCCCTCCCTTATCTCGCTCTCCTTCTTTCTCCCACAAATGTCCTGTTCCCCTCTCAGTGCAGGACTGAAGCATCTACCCCCTGATCATTCCATATGGTCTGTAGGTTGTATCATATGCATTGTGAGCTATTGGGTTAGCATCCACTTACTAGTGAGTACATACCATGTTAGTTCTTTTGTGTCTGGGTTACCTCACTCAGAATGATATTTTCTAGTTTTATCCATTTGCCTGCAAATTTCATGAAGTCATTGTTTTTAATCATTGTATAGTACTCCATTGTGTATATGTATGACATTTTCTGTATCCATTCTTCTGTTGAGGGACACCTGGATTGTTATTATTTTACTAAATGGGATGCTTAAAACATATGTTTAGATTTTGTTCTTATGTATTTACCTATCAGACAAAGCCCTTTTCTAGCAACCAACTTAAGAGTAAGAAAAATCTCCTTAAATAATTATTCTTTTTTGGAAATTTTTTACTAAAGTACATAATGATCATGGAACTCATTTTAATGTACCAATTAATTACATAAATTTTTAAAAGTTGGTCTGTTAGATAAACAATGACAAATTGTTATTTGGCCAATAAAGTGTCAAAAAAATAAGTAAATTTTTGGCTTTCCACTATGATTTTTCCCTTCATGCAATACGTTCATTATTTCTTAATAAAATAAGTACTTGATATCCTTTTAAAATGGTAAGAATTATATGTGCAAGCTCTATTAGAAGAATAGATGTATTATTATAAAATACACTTAACTATGATTATTGAATTTCAAAATTAGTTCACAGTCTTCCTCAAAAGATAAACAAAACTAGATAATATCAACAGCTGAAAAAAATAAACAACAGCATACTATCAAATACACATTCTGCCTGGGGCATTCTAACCTACTCTGAACTACAAAATCTGGGAGATTAATTTTTACATTCACATTTCTTAGATCAAACACTTTCCAACCTTGTCTGATAACATATCTACATGAACTTTAAAAATACTGTATGATACTCATCTTCAACTAGGGTGACAGTCAAGTACCCCAAATCATTAAAAATTTCTCACACTTTTTGTTTATAAATAATTCTATTTTTTTTCTTCTTAATTTTTATTTTCAGCAAATCAAAAAAATTTAAAAAGCATTCAAACAGAATAAAATGAAAAGAAACAAACAAGCAAAAATACCAAGGGTCAGATATACTTATACAAGAATTCTATAGAGCCTTCAAACAAGCAATACTTTTTGAGTTATGTTTAAAAAAATTCAGAACCACAATAAGCTCCTTCACAAAGCAAATAATATTGAAATAGTGACATCAATTGTAAACCCAACAAAAATATATAAATTATAGTCCAGTATCCCTCATGAATATACATACAAAAATTCTCAATGAAGTAGTTGCAAACTGAATACAAGAGATATAAAAAAAATAATATTCCATGAGTAACTGAACAACTGTTTTTTTTTAGAAGACCGTACTCCATATACAGGCTGCATGTTTTGGGATAGCCCCCACTCCAGATGTTTGAGACCTACATGAAAACCAAGCTGCACATTTACAACATATGTGCAGGGAGGCCTAGGTTCAGCCCATGGAGGTAGATCTGTGTAGACTAGGTATGCTCCATGGTTGGTGATTCAGTCTCTGAGAGCTCCAAGGGTTCAGTTTCGTTTACTCTGTTGATCTTCCTGTGCAGTTCCTATCTCCTTAGGGCCCACAATCCTTCCACCTATAATTAGATTTCTAAAGTAGTTTGTGATGTTTAATATTTTGCTCAGTATATTCCTAAACAATAAGATAATGTTTAATGAAATTAGTTTTAATGAAGTGACAAATAAGGACATAATGTCCCTTCATTTAAATTTGTTATAACCATTTGCTTATCTGAACTCCTACCTTATTTGAGTGTAATTTTCATGTTTCAAAGATTCAAAAGTTCTCACTAATCTCATAAAAGATTTTCTCATTATTCAATATTACTTAAATAAAGAAATCTACTTTTTAAATACCAAAAACTTATCTTAAAGCTTAAAGCTTAATTTCATTTTGTGAAGCATCTATATTTTAAAGTAAAAGTTTCATAGCTAAAATAAACATTCTCTCTCTCTCTCTCTTTCTCTCTCTCTCTCTCTCTCTCTCTCTCTCTCTCTGTGTGTGTGTGTGTGTGTGTGTGTGTGTTCAGGTTTCATCTTTTAATTAGCTCCATAAAAGACATCCTAAACACATAAGACACAACAGAATACTTTTTCTTCCAATATTAAAAAATGACATTCACAAATATTTTAAGGAAGCTCTTCTATATAATCAGGATGGTGATCTTTAATTTAAAAAAAAAAAAATCAGAGAGAGGTGGGGGAGGGAACATGGAGGCGGATGTTCAGTGTCTCCACTAGTCAAAGATAGTTGGTATATCTAGGTTGGGTATTGGGTTACACTTCTGATTGTATGGGCATCTTGGTATTGAGCATTACCAAACTTATAAAGCCTTTGATTAACATTTTTAAAAAAAAGCTACTAATAAAAAGAAATCTCTAAATAATCATGATCTTGATTCAGATAGTTCATTGGTATATTCAGAAATCACTTTCTGGCCATGATCAACATTGTCTACAAGTTTTTAAAGTGTCCCTAAATACTCATTAATTTATAAAACTGATTTACCCTGGCCACTTTGTTTTCTTGGCCAGAAACAATAATCCTGAGTGCCTAAACAAAAATTCTGATGAAAGGAAAAATACTGGAACTGTACCAAATGTCTTAAAATTTGTCCTTAAAAGGGAAAAAAATGTTTAAAGAACACATGGAGCTTTTAAAAGTTCTTTAACAAACTACCTTGGGAGCTCAATTCAAAAATAGAACTTTATGTACTAAAACAGACGTTTCAGCACAGCTCCTAAAATCTTTATAAATACAGCAATTTGCAATGACAATCCTGGTTCAGAAGTGTTATTCCTTGTGTATCTACATTTTGTGTGCATGCCCCATCTCAATTGTCATAATTGTCCCTGTAATTTCCTCCTGAGTAGTGGTCATAGCCACCCTGGCTGCCACTGTAGATTATAGACCACCCATATCCATATCCTCCAGATCGATTGCAATATCTTCCACTTCCAAATCCCTGGTCTCCACAACCTCTAGAGTAGCTGCAAACAAGCCCATGGGCCCCAATGGTTCTCATCGCATCTGAGGCATGCTCTGGGTTTGTTGAATGTGCTTGAACCCAAAACCTCGGGATCTTTGAATCTTCCAGTCCTTGCCTGGAAGGATAGGCCCAAAGCTGCTGAAGTGGTCTTCAAGTGCCTGCTCATCTTCGGTGTTGAATTTGAGCCTTGCCACAAAGAGCTTCCCTTCCTCAGAAGACAAGGCAGAATGCAAGTCCTGGAAATTAAAAGTCAGAAGACTGAAGAGATGGCAAGCTTTAGGAAACCAGAACAGCAACATTTTCTGCCTAGAGATCGGAATTAACTCTTCTTACCAAAATTATACAAAAGACACCAATCTATACAAATAATAATTATCATGATGTTTATGCATTATTATCAGATATTGAAGAATTTATGCAATACATTTAATTTACTAATATACTGGCTTATATATGTTGAACTTTTCTGGCATATCCAGGATAAAGCCAATTTGATCATGGACAATGATCACTTTTATATACGCTGTATTTATCTTTCAAGTATTTTATTGAGGATTTTTGCATCTTGCTCCACCAGGAATATTTGTTAGAGGTTTTCTGTTTTTTTGGGGGGGGGGTTGTTGTTTGTTGTTATTGTTGTCTTTACACTCATTTAGACAGTAGAGTAGTTAAACATTTCTTTGTACAAAGTGTTTGGAAGAACTAGATCATTGTGAGTGTCCTGAGTTGAGGGCTGAGAAACATACTTGGGACCTGTAAAAAAAGCAGGAAACCATCTAATCTCTCATAATTTGTTTTTTTTTCACTTTTTAAGCCTTTTTTCCCCATTCTCTGAGCAATGCCCTGTCCCCACTTAAACATTCACCTCCAGCATTCCTTTCCTACTTTTACACCATGAATTTCATTGCTAACCCTCTCCCTTACATTATTTTCATTGCTTCAAGTTTTGTAACCTATATCCACATTCCCATACACATAAACACATATATAAAAGTTAAAAGCTAGAATCTACCTAAAAGAAATTGTATGTTGTATTTGTTTATCAGAATCGCTTGATTACTTCAAAAAATTAAGTAATTTCCTGTTCCATCTATTTTCTCATAAATTTTAAAATTATATTGTTCTTTAGGGCTAAATAAAATTCTATTGTGTATAAGTATCAGATTTACATTACCTTTTCTGTACTAATAGTTTCCATGTTTATTCTATATTTTGTTATAGTAAATGAAACAGTTAATATGGATATGCATGTATTTCTATGGAAGACATAGAGGTTTTTTTGGGTATATGCTCAGGAGTATTATATTTTTATTATATGGTAAATTTTAGTTTTAGTTTTATAAAAAAAAAATCCCAGATTAGTTAATTTTCATTGTTAATAACTATATCTGGAATCAAGTTAAAATCCAAGCATCTACACAAATCTGTGAAGGATTTTCTTTACTTTATAATATAATATGAGAATACCTATCCTATGTCTGGACTTTTTGAGGTCAAAAGAACCACTCTCAGTTTAGGCCCCACCAATGGGATAGCCTACAATCTTAAAATAGACTGAAGACCATCTGAGACATTCAATCTTGTAGAATGAATGAATGAATACTAGATTTGTCCATTTCAATGGGAGATAGCCATTGTTGGAATATATATCCATATATGTGTGTGTGTGTATGTGTGTGTGTGTGTTGTATATGTGTATATGATACACATATACATATAATATATTATATGTGTAATATATATATATATTATATATATATATAGGAACATATATATATATTGGAATATATATTGGAATATATATGGAATATATGTATGTATGATATATATAACATACACATATACATACACACACATATATGTACTATGTATATGTACATACACATACATATATGTATATGAATTTCTTTCTATCTTTGTTCTTCTAAAGAACTTTGACTAATATAAATTTGATAGTAGGAGTGGCTCCAGAGAAACAGACTGACAAGAAAAAATTGTAAATATCTGAAACAGGCTTTCCATCTTTTCAACATCTACAGTTACCAAAGCCTTTCTTAGATGCAAAAAGAACACTAAAAATTCATGATGTGGACTATTTAATAACTTAACAGAAAAATACCTTTGCTTATTTTTATTCATCTATTACAAGAAAGAATTAATGACTCTATATGTAAACTTTTGACAATTTTCAGGAAATATCAAAAAATAATGATGTTAGCTGATAGTTTCTAGCTTCTCTGGATAAATTGACAAAGGAAAGAAATGACTTTTGTGATCAAATTGACCAATTTCTTGCAATGCAGGATACAGAAGCAAAGGAAAATAATGAGCTCACCAATATAGCTAATCAGCTCACATACTCATAAACAGTTTAATGATCTCCAAGTATGTCCTGAAAGAAAATTTTCTGTCCAGAACCCATAGACCTCAAGTTACAGAAAATCAAACCAAAGCTCTGATTAGAGTATTGGCTGGATTACAATGAAACTTAAAGTGCCCAGATTGAAAGTTGGGTGGTAGCTAATGTACAGCCACTGATTGCTAACAAACATCATGTAGCATAAATAGAAATCTGTGGGAGGCCCTTACTAAGGCTAAGAATTTTGAACCCTCAGATTCTGAATGGCCTGAGAAATTAATCTCTCCATCATTGGTCAAACTACTTGTGTCCCTGCAAATTTGCCTTACTCTTCCCTTTGCATGAGGGAATTAATCATTCATAGTCTGTTGTATCAGCAATGATTTTTTACTGAAAAAGGTGCCAGGAAATACTTATTTTTTCCTCAAAGTCCTCCTATAGTTGCTTCTAGACCTAGAACCATACTTAAAGCTAAGCAGGTGACTAGAAGGAAAATAGAAAGTGTAGTCCATAGGGAGAGGTACTGCATCACTAAAGAGCTTAGTAATGGTGGTAATTCATTCAAGCATAAATCTGCAGAATATGTGTATGAATGGTTTTAAGGGTATGGAATACTGGAAGAAACATAAAACTGAATCAGGCCGAATTTATTGATATAGGCCTACTGTCTAGAGATTCTAGGTTAATATAAAGGCTCACAGAATTAAGAGGGGTTTCAAAGGTTTGTTTGATTGGTTGTCTGAAGCATTTGTCAAAAGATGCCCTATTGAAAAAGAATTGAAGATGCTTGATATCCCTTGGTTTAGCATTGATGAATGGATATTAAGGCTCGGGAAATTGCAGTGGTAGAGTGGATCAGCTATATTAAACCTAATCCTCCACAATGGACAGGCTCAGAAGACATGCCCTTTACTAATTCTATAAGAAGAAAAATGGTGAGAGGAACATTTGAACAGCTTTGCCATTGTTCATTTCCATGTGCCAGACCATAGGATTGAAGATGTTCCTTAATTGAATGAATTAAATGTGATGGGTTTAATTGGGCTCCAGAATTCCAGCGGCCAGGTATGGGAGCACTAAATCACCAAAAGTAAGGTGAACATAGTTATAACTG
This sequence comes from Mastomys natalensis, assembly GCA_021653895.1. Lineage (NCBI taxonomy): Eukaryota > Metazoa > Chordata > Mammalia > Rodentia > Muridae > Mastomys > Mastomys natalensis. The sequence goes on along the minus strand of JAJTUV010001320.1, from coordinate 917,843 downwards.
GCAGCACCGGAAAAGCAATATCTATAATGGCCTGATCTGTAATAGGTAGCACAGGTAAAGTGATTTTTATGGTGTCTTATACCTAGCCATTGTTCTATTGCTATGAAGATATACCTTAAGCAAGGCAAGTCTTATAAAAGAAAGCATTTTTCTGGGAGCTTATTTGCTAGTTTCAGATAGTTAGTCTATTATCATAATGGTGGGATCATGATGAGGGCATGCCACTGGAGAAGTACCTGAAAGAAGTATTCCAACCCATGGGAAGAGAGGACAAGAGAGATAGAAAGAGAAAGCCTGCTATAGGCATTTGAAACATCAACCCCAGCCCACCCCTATGACAAAATACTACACCTCTGAATCCTTCTATTCCTTTAAAACCCTTCCACTCCCTAGTGACTGAGCATTCAAATATATGAGCCTACAGGGCCATGCTCATTCACCCTACCTCACATAACTCATATGGACCCTTGCTTCATGTTTTCTAGACACGAAGTAATAAGGAGCCTATTAGATTTCTGTTAGGTCTGTATAAGCAGAAAAATTCTTAAACAACTAATTTAAGACTGTATGGCGGGCTCAGACCCTTCAGGAATGAAGTTATAGTTTTGTCCTCCAGGAAAAGAACCATAATCTACCAATAAAGGAATAAAAAGAGGTATGGGTTACAAATTACACCAGGATTGATTAATCCTCAAGAAATATTTTTATTTATGATAAAATATTCTTGTTTAGTGATACATAATTAACTAGAGTAAAATATATGTGGAAGTTCCTGCAAGCTCACCGCTGGCAGGAAAGCAAACTGTGTGAGGTACAAACTATGTGAGGAAAGAAGAACAACTCCATTCAGTGTAGGCTCAGATTTTTCAAAACCTATTTTAATAAGAGTTCTTAAATGCTTCACCTCTCTGCTAGTCCATCTACCAAAGGTAAGAAAGAAGAAAAGTTAATAGGAAACAAGGAATGTAGACATGTTTAGAAGTAGTTCTTTGGGGCAATTCCAAGTCTCCATTGTGAGGATATCAGCAGTCCAGTCCAAAACACCAAACACAAATCAATAGCAGTGCCTCAATCCAGAAGAAACCATAAGGATACGTCAAATTGGCATGAGTCTGCAGAAGCAGCAAAAAGCATCCAGAATACCACAAGAAGTTCTCTGGTGTGTTTCTCTCTATGGAGTCATGACAAGCAAAGATCAACAAAGATCAGTAAAACACTGCAAGGCAGACCAATGCAAGAGCATCATCAATGAAGAACAATGAAGCATTGCAAAGTGAACAAATGCAAGAGCATCCTCTCATTCTCTGTGAGGTTATATTTATATTTTTTTCTAAACAGCATGGTCCCTCTCAAACATCCACTCTACCAAAACATCACATGCTTTTCTCAAGACAGCTTCTAGAAAAACACCACATATCTGCTTCAGGAAAATATCCTCTCGTTTTCACAAGACAGCTTCCAGAATAACATCACCTGGCACAACTCAGTCTCCAAAGAAACCAAGAATTTCCACTTCAATTCAGCCCATTGTTGTTGGTGCTGATTCAAAATTCTGGAGTCTGACACCAAGGCCAGTTTATTTAGGACATGTTTAAATCAAGAACAATTTTGGAAAAAAAGTTTCCTGGCAACAATCACTACAGTCCCATGTACACAATAAAGTTTAAGATATGCCAAGATCAAAACTCCTTGCAAGGTATATGTGATGATGGATTCTATAACTTAAGGGCCTAGGATCTGATGAAGTCACTGTCTGAGATGAATGAGTCAAAAGGCAGTAAAGTACATTTGACATCTCTCCTAAAAAAATGTTCTATTGACTGAGAAACAAAGCTAAAGAAGTCTAGAGAAAAAGTCTGGCACAAAAATTTGAATTTGGAAATGTCAGGTTCTAGAGATAGTAAAATTAACCAGGTCATTAACAATATCAGTTCCAAGCCTTCTAGGTAGAAAACAGGTACTAATTTTCTCCTTTGAAGATATAACCCTGCATGATTAATACTCTTGGTTTCCATGGTGATCTGTGGGCAAGGACTTTGTGATCCCCACAAATGTAAAAGCATGCATAGATTTTATATATTTAGTATTACAGAGACATATCTAATATAATACAGCTATTAAAGTTTAACACACACACACACACACACACAATATATATATATATATATATATATTATAAAATATATATATAGTGAGGAAAAAATATATATATATGTATGTATGTATGTATATATATAGCCTTTTAATGGGCAGATACATAAAAGTTGTCCACTATAAAAGGAAAGACCAAAACATAGCTTTAAATTAATAGATTTGTGATGAAAGGAGGAGATAGATGAAATTTAAAGAAAGTTAGGAAAGAGTTTCTGTAAATGCAATGACACTTCTATGTTCTCAGGTGAGGTGATGAGATGAGAGCTGTACCCACTTTATGAATACATGGCTTGTGCTGAGCCCTGAGAACCTTTATCCATCGATAGGTCTAGGCCTAGAAGCTTCTAGCCTCCATCAATCTAATCTTCTAAAAGTCTGGACACTGAAGGCTTCATCTTCCAGGCTCTGTCTGCTAACTAGGTCTAGAATATTTCTGCCTCTGAGACTTACTGCTGAATAAACTCACTCTCTTTCTGAACTTTGGCTGACTGATTCAACACAGCTGTTCTGGCTCAAACTTCTATCCAAACTGGCTAATCCTAATTGGCTTCTATCAACTTCTGACTGAATTGCTTTGCTTGGAAAGACTGCCTCTGAGCTCTATAAATTGAACTGCCCTGATCTCAACTGCTCTTCTCTAAGCTGAGCACAACTGTACTGAACTAAACTGCTCCAACCTGACCTGCTCTGAACTAAATTGAATTGAATTGAATGGCATTCTCTCCCTCACTTTTCTTTAAGTAGCCTCTCTTTCCTGTCCTTGTGAAAGTTGGGGATATCCTATCTCTGACTCATTCTGTCAAATTTTTCTGATTCATCGCTTTTTCTGCCCTTAAATTAGATATCTTTGTTTGGGATTAAGGTGTGAAGTGCGTCTGCATCCCACCTAGATCATAACTTCTGATGTGATCCTTAACCAGAGCAGCCATGTTGCTGGATAAAAATGCCTCTGCTCATTTCAACTGATTGCATAGTTCTTGTATTTAAGCAATATTAAGAAATTACGCAAAATGGTAAGGATTATTTATAATGAATAATGGTAGAGTGATAATACACATTGATTGCCACTTCCAACTCTACTAACATGATAATATATGTATTTTTAAGATATCAATCTAAATGGAAACAGATTAGGAAAGGACACAAGAGCAACACATTTTGGTAGCTGGAAAGCAAATGGGATGTTTTGACCAAAGAACTGAGAAAGGGAATCCTAGACTGACAGTTTAGAAGCAATAAAACATCTTGATTTTTCTCTTCAGGCTGCTAAAAAGGTCAGAAACTGGCAATATGAAGTAAAGAAAGTGCAGCTCCCAGCAGGGCTGAAACAGGAGGATTAATTGAAAGTCTGTTATAAGAAAAACAGTTAGCTGGATGTATGGGAACAGTTAAGGTCTCTGATTTGCTGAAGAATGATACCCCAAACTCAAATAGTATGCAAAAGTAAAGAACATTTATTGAGCAGAATTTCCTGTGTGCAGCGGTCTCCTCATTCAGGAATGGACACCCAGGTATATCCTTTGCAGGGTCAATTTGAAGCCTGTTAAGATAGGACTAGATGACTTTTACATTTCCTTTCTTTGATTGGTTGACTCTATCTCCAGTGCTCTGGTTGTCTTTGTGATTGGTTAGGTCTCTGAGGACATTCCAGGGTGTCAAGGCATCCTCCGATTGCCTGTGGTTGGTTGGTTCCTGAATCCAGGTTCTCATCTATGGAAAACAGAACCTTAGGCCTAGTCTTCCAAACTGCCAGTTTGCAGTCTATCACAGTGTCAGCCTGGCTCTGGCTACTTCAGTCCTCTCAATATATGACTGAGTTCCCAACACTATGGAGGCTGCGTCAGGAGGATCACAAACTCCATGCCAAACTGAGCTAAACCCTATCTCACAAAATTGAAAGGCAATTATATCCAAGATTTCTGCTTTCTTTTTTGCCTCATAGTGTGCTAAATATTCCTATGGAGGCATAAATAAACATCCATTCACCCTGGGTCAGAAGAACATTGACTACAAAACAAATTTCAAGCCCACCAAAGTCCACCTCAGTGAATCAATGAGTTTCTTGAGCTTACTTTGGAATATAGGTTAGAAATTACTTGTAAAAACATGGGTGATCATCACCAACCCACACCATCACAATATAGTATCTATATTATTCAACATCCTGAGCTCATTTGCAGGTAGATGGAGGCAGGAAGTAATAGTTGGAAATCCAGGAGAAGAATACCTTTCCCCTGTATACAACCCTGGCAATTTAAAGCTAACTATATGTCCAGATTTGATAATGAATTGTCACAGATGCTCACTCAAAGTGTTCTTGGCTTTAAGATGGAAAGACAAAAAGCCATATTGCATCACCTTGTTTAAGAATTATAAATTGAGCTCCTAAAAAAGATAACACACAATGTGTCTCAACTATGAGACTTCTAGCACAGGAAGAAGCATATGCTTATTTAACGAAGAATAAGAGAATTTCTGTAGGTTGTGTTTGGAATGCTACAATTGTCCCTCTTGTTTGTTCCTTAAAACAGTAGTAGACGCAAGTCTATGTTTCATTTAAAATGCTAATGAATATTTTTCCAGGGAACAACACTCTTTCAAAAGAAAAGACAAGATCATTATGATGGCTAACATTGTAATTTAAGCTTAAATGACTGAGGTTAAGAGACTTATAAAGCAAAAATTCCTTTTTCCATAATCCTCACTTACCCCAAAACAAATAACTTCCTGGAAACAGGAAAAACAGATAACTTCCTGGAATAATATTGCTCATGTAAGATAACAAGTGATTTTTTTTTCCATTTCTGTAAACAAGGTCAATTGCCACAGTTGTGTAGTATATGTGTTTGATTATGTGTAGGCTGGAAATATGTAGCCTTATAACATTTTGCCTTTATAAGCCCCTGACTGATAAAATTCAATACAATCTCTGGAAACACATTCATACAGTCTCAGGTATGAACCCGGCCAGTATCCATGGTCCTGGCCAGTATTTAATAAAGTCTCTTTGTTGCCCTGCTAATTAAGGTTGAAGTCTACCTTTGTCCAGATAGTTTTCTGAGCTTGGTACAATATGGAGGACTCCCTTGATTGTCAGGGCTTCTCCTTCTATGACCTTATCTAAAAGTTCAAAACCCCACATACACCTCTACAGAAAAAATATCATGTAGCCTTGGTTAAGATTACAGGTACAACTTCCTTTCTCCTAATAAGAACCCATTCAGCTAGCACCTGAGATTCTTGGAATGGTTCTCTATGCTAATGAGACATCTTGGTACAATAAACCTCCAGCCAATAATCTGTGCCCATTTGGATATTCTAACCCCCAACAACCAAAGTTATATAAGCCTTGAATCACATTAAGTTGATCTGCCTTCTCATGATTGCTCCAGGTGTCATTTCCATATATGCTCAGAGGGCTTCTGAATCCTTAATCTGTCTTCTCTCTTTGTTCTCATGAACTGATATCAGCCAATGATCCCATAGAGTTGGGAGGGTCATACCTCTTATTAATCAAAATGTATTCAAGATCACACTAGTGTATCTCTAAACTACCCCAGACCCAGAGCAATACACACATATATAGGTCTTCAATATAGACCTATATACTAATGCTAGCTAACTTTACAATGATCTACAAACACTAGGCTCTATCTGTGTATGTAGAGACTTCCAAAAGTCTTCAGAATCTACTCTAGAATATGAACAATTATTAATATCATCATAGGTGCTGCTGTCTCCCATCAGACTTTGGATGCTTTCTCCTCCAGATATAGCTATAAAAATTAAGACACCATTCACTATGACTCTGCAGTCTTTTTTCCTTTTCACACAATTATCACAAAACTTCCTCATCTCCCTACACAGTGAGGAAATCCAACTGTGAGCAATTCAGTATAGGGTACTTATTAACTAAATGTGTTGCCTTGTGCCAAAGGACTTTCCCTATCCTTCAGATACCTTCAATAATAGACAACTCACTTTGCTTAGTAAAATCAAAGAATTTCCCATTTCAAAATCTCATGGTATGTTACTGCCAGTCTAGCTGTGGCATTAATAACTCACTTAATAAAACTGATACTTGAAATCTCCTTCTAAGACCCTCTCTTCAAATCTCTGTTCTATATCCCTATAATCTAAAAAAGTGATGCCTAACCCCAGTACTTGAGAGGTAAGCTAATATGAATCTCCTTGTAGGAGGCTTCTCTACTTTGCCACTGAGATCCTCACTCCCATCTGCTGCTCTTTGGCTCTTCCTTCCTGTTTTATCCTGCTCTTGATGAGTTCCTGTCCTCCTCAGAGCTTCTGCTCAACCTTCTGCCAGGATCCTGTCTTTACTGGATATTCAGCTCTCCACCACTTCCTTTCAAACTGCTAAGTCTCTAGGTTCTCTGGGACTTCTATATACCATGACTTAAACCAAAATCCTAGCATTAATTCATGTTCCCTGGCTTTGCTGTGCCCAATTGCAAACCCCAAAAGAACATCAAGGAACCCACTCATGATATCATATGCAATTAAATATACAAACACAACAGTCTGCTTAATCCTCCCTCTTTGCAGCATATTTTAATTGCCAAAAGCCCTTCATCATGGGACAGAGGGCTCATGAAATTTTTCCCATCCATGTTTGCATGTCTACTGGTGTGATTCTGAAGGTCTTGATTAAGCACTCATATGGCTGAGGCTTCATGTGTCATTAATTTGTCAAATCTAGAAAATTCAATCTTACAGCTGACTTCCTTGTCTTGTGCAATCCTTCCACCTTTTATTTGACAATGTTCTTGAGCCTTAATATAGGTAAAGATATTTAAATTGAGGCTGAGCACTCTATAGGCAGGTATTCTCAGTATGTTGATTACCTGTGACTTTCTATACTGGTGTTCATCTGTTGCAAGTGTCTTTAATGAGGGATGAGAGCAATATTTATAAGAATGTGTATTTCAAAATACTCAAGGGAGAAAATATGGAGCAAAGTACAGGACAGAAACTGAAGGAGGGGCCGTTTGCAGACCATTCCACCAGGGTATCCATCCCATGTGCAGTCACCAAAGGTAGACTTGATGTGGATGTCAGGATGTACATGCTGACAGGAGCCTGATATAGCTGGCTCCTTAGAGGTCTGCAAGAATCTGACATATTCAGAGGCAGATGCTCACAGCTAACCATTAAACTGATCATGGGGTTCCCAACAGAGAAGATAGAGTGAAGACTGAAGGAGTTGAGAGGATTCGTGACACCATGAGGAAAGCAACAATATCAACCAACCAGAGCCCCCAGGGTCTAAACCACCAGCCTGGGAGCGCTTAGGGAGGGACCCATGGCTCCAGCTATATAAGCAAGGGAGCTATAAATAAGTGGGAGAAGAGATCCTTGGTCCCATGAAGGCTGGATGTGGGGGGGGGGGTATTCGAGGGTGGGGAGGTGAGGTACAGGGGAGGGTGGATGGGGGTACACCATCATAGAGGCAAGAGGAGGGGGGAAGGGATAGGGAGTTCCTGGGAGGGAGGGAGAAAAGGGGTAAGGGAAAAACATCTGAAATGTAAATAAAATTTCCAATATTAAAAAAAAAAAAAAACCTTACCTAAATAAAAATCTAAAATATAAAAATCTCTCAGAAAAAAGAAAGTAGTTAGGAATTATACTGTTTTAGAAAAGTACCAATAATAAGTCATCATCTGAGTTCTAGGACCTCAATGTTTATAGTACTAGGTATTATTTCCCTTCTTAGAGAAACTTGGAGTGTTATTGTTAGAATCTCATGGGTACAGCATCTTTGTCATATATAGAAGATACAGTATTGCAACATATGTTCTGGCCCTGAATCTTATAAGCTATATCCCCTTATCCATGGTGAGACTTAGGTGTGGGGGATGTTTTATAAATGTATCAACTGGGACTGGTCACCTCACTGTCAGTTGTTATATGGATTTTGAGTAGTCATGGGTAACTATAATTATCTCTGTCTACTACAAAAAGAATCATATGACTGAAATTCAACAGCTACACTTCTCTATGATTATAACAATAAGTATCAAGAATGTAGTTTTAGATAGTGCTGGTTTAGGAGAGCTGTAATAATAGGTTTCCTGTCAGTTCCATAGCCTCACCAATCACTGGAAATTGGCTATATTTATGGTAACAGGCATAAATCCTCTCCTACTGAGTATGCCTAAAGTCTACTTAGACATCTATGGGTTAGTAACAAAATATAAATGCCACTCTTGCATTTTTATAGATACCTAATTCTTATTATTTCTTTGACAATTTTGTACAATGATTAGTTTTACCATAGCCAACTCCTCCTAGCTCCATTCTTCTACCTTATGTACATAAAGTAGATCAATTAAGCAAATTGAACCATCAAGATTAATCTGTTCTATTCATGGATGTGGGGATTTCATTATATCATTGTCATCCTACAAGTAGCAGCCCAAAGAACACCATCATCTATAAAAAGGATTCAATCTGAACAATTAAGAACAAAGCTGAGAGGATTCCTTCCAGTTTGCAGCTGCACTCATGGGTGAGTGGGTGAAGGAGCACCCTCATAGAGACAAAGGGGAACGGGGAGAATGGGGATGGGATGGGGGTTTGTGAAGGGGTAACTGGGAAGGGGGATATTATTTGAAATACAAATGAATAAAATGATTAATTAAAAAAGAACAAAGCCAATAGTCAGAAAACTATATTATAAATGTAAAAATAAATTAACAATCCCAAATTGATTTCCCATACTTATACTTCAGAATGCAGGCTTATATTCTTTTGGAACGTGGAAGAGATATTAGTATGCACTTAAGTATAGAACAAGCTGGATGAAGAATGGAGGATGTGTGTGGGACTGCTTAAGGGTATCCTGGTTCTTGGCTGGGCATGGGCCTGGAACCCCAAGACTACAAGGGAGAAATGGAAGGAGTTCGGCCAAGTCCCCAGAACCCAGGGTCCTGGCAAGCAGTCTAATCTCCACGGACCTACATTGTTCAGTCACGTAGGCCATTGGGGATGGAGGGCGGAGGCCCTCCCAAAGTGCACAGGTAGAGGGTGTGACTACAGGCCTCAAGCCCTAGAGATTTACATACTAATGAAGGTCAGAGGGTGGAGCCAAATAAGCATTCCTCCCCAGACTCTTCCCACTTCTCTCTCCCTATTTAACTCAGGTCTGCCCTGAGTTTGGGGGGGGGGGTACATCCAGATCCATCCACCACCCGCCATGAAAATAAACCCTTTTGGAACCAAGGACTTCCTTGCATCATTGGGGCCTGCCGTCACCAAAGCTTCCAGACTTCCCCACTGCGGCCCCCCTCTCCCACAGATGTGCAAAAAAGGAAGAAAGAAATTGAAGATCTATTTTCCCAGTCTTTTAATGACCCATGTGTCATATGAACAATGTCTGTTTAAATATTAACTAGATGGTATGCATTGGAATACACTGAATGAAGTTGCCAAAGCTAGGATATCTTTTAATGAGAACTAAGGGCATATCTCAACATAAAGTGCATTTTTCATTATGCATAGGCTCTGGGCCCAATCTCTAGTATCGTAAAAAAAAAAAAAAAAAAAAAAAAAGACACATTGAAGATGAAGGAAACAAAGAAATAAAAGGATGTTGAGCAAATTCTGGCACTTTTCTGTAAGACCCCATGTAAAACACACACAATGTGTGTAGCTTTTATTGTGATATTAACATGAGTTCTTGGAAACAAAACAGGAACAGAAAGATTATGGCTTAAAGTGAGGTATTTGTGTGTCAAGTTGATAAAGGTGGAGCCTTCTATTTGTTTTCAGTTATCAACTTGACAGAGTCCAGAATTATAAGAGGGGACCTCAACTGAGGAACTGTCTCAGTCAGATTAGCATGTGGACATGTGGGTGGGGCATATTTCTTGATTATTACTTGATGTGTGAGGTCCCAGTGTGAGTAGTCCCCTCCATTGGCAGGTGGTCCTGAGTTCTATTATAAAGCTGGTAGAGTATGACCAACGGAAACCAAACCAGTTAACAGCACTCCTCAAAAAGGTACAACAACAGGCCCAAAGTGGAACCCAGCACAAGGGGAGGCCCAAGGCCTGACACTATTACTGAGGCTATGGAGCACTCACAAAAAGGGGTCTATCATGACTGTTTTCCAAAGACCCAACAAGAAGCTGAAAGACTCAGATGCAGATATTTGCACCCAACCAATGGATAGAAGCTGCTGACATCTACAGTTGAATTAGGGAAAAACTGGAAGAAGATGAGGAGGAAGGCAATCCTTTAGGAAGACCAACAGTCTAAATTAACCTGGACCCCTGAGATCTCTCAGACACTGGATCACCAACCAGGCAGCATACACCCCAAAACATATACAGCAGAGGACTGCCAGGTCTGTGTTCAATCGGAGATGATACACCTAACCCTAAAGAGACTGGAGGCCCCAGGGAGTTTAGAGGTCTGGTGGGGTGGGGGTTGGAATGGGGACATCCTTGTGGAGATGGGGGACCGGGAGGAGGTATAGGATGTGGAACAGTCAGAGAGTGGACTAACAGGGGGTTGGGATAAAATCTGGAGAGTAAAAGACTAAATAAATAAAGATTAAAAAAAGAAAGAAAGAAAAACCTTTATGGAGTAGGTCTAACATTTTTGTGAAGAAACCGGGCTATATTATTTATCTCCGTATTAGAAAGAACTAAGTGTTTATAGAAGTCAAACCGCTAGCGAACACAGACTTAAATCAAAAGCCTGGACTCAGATCCAAAACCATCTACCACAGGTCATGGTTTCCAACTACACGTTACTATGCATTGCTTTGATGTGCTCCATAGCAGTTTAGCATAGAAGTCTTACTTTGACCAATGAGATTTTACAGTTATGCTATGTTTCTTCTTAAATAATATTTACTTAATGAGAAAGAAACATATAGTTAAGTTCTCATAACAATTGATGAGAGGTGAGTATAGAAAGCGAGAAAATATTTTATTAAACTAAGAAAAAAAATGCAGGTCTTTTCAAGAATAGCAATGTAACTTGGTGGCACAGTGCCTGCAACTCCCAGTACTGCAAGATTATAAAAAAATTTTTCAATGAATAAAATTTCAAATAACGGCATTTATTTAGCAGTATCAGGTCATTTGAGTCAAACAGCCTGTTATCAAAACAATGTGGTATCATATAGATCTTTAAGAAAGTGTCTAATTTCCTCCTTCCCTCTAAAAAATTTTACTTTTCTTTTTTGCTTTTGTTCCCTCTTGCCCATGTAATTTGAAAATTGGCAACAAATGATTGGTAAGCTAATTCTCAAAACTTTTTATGAATGCAAATGGTGACTGTCCTATTCTCAGGCTCAGGCCTCCAGAAGTATGGATCGCTTCTGCAGTTGCTATTTCACCCTCACATGACAAATATCTGTCTAAGCCACATCCTTCAGGTTCCTTCCCTTTCTCTCAGTTTGCACTTTTTATTCTTAGGATCATGGGTAGTTAACACTGTGAAAGTCACCTTCTTCTGTGAGGCAGTCCTCCATCCCCTGCTATCTACTATCTATAAGCTGCCTGAGAACTTTTACCACTGTTCTTGCTTAAACGGGAAGAAATCTGTTCATTTCTTCTTCCATTATCTCTCTTTTTCTACATTGGACACACCTCAATCTCTTTTTTTCTCTCATTTTTAAAAATGTATTTATTTATTTATTTTTTATTTATTTATTTATTTATTATTTAAAATCACAAACACTGTCCCCACTCACAGTCCCACCCTCCCAGAGTCCTTTTCGCCATCTGCACTCCCCTTCTCCTCTGAAAGGAGGACCCCTGGGTATCCCCTCTCACATCCTGTCTCATCAATTCTCTGCAGGTTTAGGTGTATCCTCTTCCACTGCAACCAGACAAGGTAGCCCTGTGTGCCAGGGGGCCTCCATCCAATGTTTGACTCTGAGTATCTGCAAATGTTTCAGTCCACTGCTGGGCAGAGCCTCTCAGAGGACAGTTATGCTAGAGTCCTTTCTTCAAGAATAACAGAGTATCATTAATAGTTTCATGGATTGGCATTTGCCCATGGGATGGGTCTCAAGTTTAACTGGTTATTGGTTGGCCATCTCTTCAGTCTCTGTTTCATCTTTGTTCCTGCATTACTTTTAGACAGAACAAATTTTTGGGTCAAAAGTTTTGTGGATGGGTGGGTTGGTGTTCTTATCCCTCCATTTGTTGGGGTCCTGCATGGCTACAGGAGGTGGAATCTTCTGGTTTCATGTTCCCATTGTTAGGTATCTCAGCTAGAGTCACCTGCATTGATTCTGGAAACCTACCCTATCCCAGGTTTCTGGAGCTTCCTAAAGATATCCCCACTTCTCAACCCTCAACAGCTTCAGATTTCCATTCATTCTCCTGCCCCTCTGGCCTTCTTTCTGTTCTCTTCCCACATCTAATCCTGACTCCTTCATTCCTTCCCCATACCCTATCCCACCCAATTGCCTTTCTCTGTCTGCCTCCTATGACTATTTTATTCCCCTTCTAAATGACATTCAAGCATTTTGCCAATAAAGGGTCCAAGAATAATAAAATCACCACAATAGTTCTTCAATTATATTGAGAAAATATAAACCACCAAATCAATATTTTCTCTTCCACCATCATCATCTATGATTATGTACCATTTAATTCATATTTATTTTAACCTATCAATTAGTGATCCATGTAGAAAGCTTGTCTCGATTGCCAAAACAAAATAAATTAAAGCTTGTCTCAATTGCCAAAACAGAATAAATGTCCTCTCTCTGTCAACGTTTAGCTTTATTGTTATACAGCACAGTTTTAGATAGATGGTTCATATTGTCCATATTCTCTGAAGCTTCTGATTTACTATTGATGAGTTTTCCTAGACATTTGAAAATAGGAGTTTCTCTCAAATTCCTCAGAAGTTGCTCTTTTAGTTCTTCCTTTTTTATATAACATACAAAGATTCAGGTGCCTGCTGCAGAGGCTCATGACTACATCCCAGCACTCAGAGGCTAAGGCAAATTGTTTGTCACAATTGTTAGGTCAGCCTTTGACTACACAGTGAGCTCCTCGCCATCCTATTTTATGCATTATTAGCCTGTCTCAAAAAAAAAAAAAAAAGAAAAGGAAAGAAAAAGGAAAAAGGGAAAAAGAAAAAAGACTAAAAACAAATGAGAAATAAACGACTTGAGATGAAAATTTTGAGAAGTACTGGCAAGCTCTTCTATGAGATTTTTTTTCTTAGACACTAATATACTTTTCTTATCTTCCATTCTTGAAATTGTTAGCCTATATATAATAGTCTGGGGTTTCATTCTCTTTAGAATGGAATCAATTTGACTAAAATTATATATGCAATTAGTCAAAGTCCTCATACATTTATCTTTTTTAAGTTTAGAATGTATATAATATATAAAGAAAATGGAACAGAAACCAAGGCCTGTCTCCTTTAGAGCATCAAGTTACTAGAAGATGAGTGCTGATGAGGATGACCTAGAGAGAAGTCATCTATGAGGAAAAGTAAACAGAGCACTTTGGGAGGACCTCTCTGAAGAAGGCAAGGAATCCTTTATACTAGGGGGAGGTAGGTTCCCATGGGTGTATGGGTTTCTCTGTATTTCTTATATCAAAGAACCTTGATCAAAACTTCAAATAACTATGCAGAGACAAAGACAAGAGGAAACAAGGAGGGCTCTGTGTAAGATGCTTAAATTTTCTGCTTCTATACAGGCGTGACGAAAACTAGGGTTTTGGGGTTTTTTGACTTAACAAGAGTGAAAATAAAAATTAACATTTCACAAACAAGTGTGTGGGTCTCATGATGTCCTGCTTTGATAATTGCTACCACTATTATTATATTTATTACCTTTTTGAGACAAGACATCATTGAGTAGTCCAAGCCAGCCACAATCTCATGATCATTCTGCCTTAGACTTCCAAATATGGGAATTTTAGGTAACAGCTCTATTTTTAAGAGAATTTACTTTATGCTCTATATTCTTTCTTTGTAACTGAAGCAGAAACATGCATACAAATAATTCAGTCTTTTGTTCCCAGCTTAGACATTAGAGTTGTTAAGTTGATTTATTCACCCCCTAAAAGCCCTAAGGACCCATTCTAACTCACTTTACAGATACAGGAAATCACACAATCCTTAAAGGTGAAGTGTCTTTATTTCACACAATGACCAAAAGCCTGTCTGTGCATAAATAAAGGGCACTTGATAATCATTAGCATCATCTGTCTTCCCCCAGAGTCCTCTTTCACACTTCTTAAAAATAATGTTCAACTTAACTACCACACATATTAGTGCAGTTACCATGCCATTTCTGAAATATGCCTTCTTATCATTGTTTTAAATAATTTACTGTACACATTTTATTTGTAGTTTTGTACACTGTCTTAATATGAGTAGGACCACATTTCTATTTGAGCCATTTGTAATGAGAGTAAAATAACCTAAATAATACAAAGTACAGTATAAATACAAAAACAGATACACTACTTCTGGTTAGGAATGAAATTATAGTGTTATATTTTTATAGTCCACAATTATGTTTAGGGATCATACAGACATAGATCATTGATTTGAATGAAATACATAAATTTGTAGCAAAGCTTTGTAGTTACAAAAGTTATCAAAGAATGCACACATTTCATGTTCATTCCTCCTTTCTATCATATTCCTGGATCCTTCACCAATGTTATATGAGGGTAAAAAAAAAAAGCAAAACAAATGAAATCAGATTCAATGTTACCAAAGAGGGAAGCAAATAATTAAAATCTAGCAGTCATAAGCAAGTGGACAGCAAGAACAATGCTATGAAAGGGAAAAGAAGGTTGCTGGGAAGCTGTACTCAGACCCTCAGGCCAGCAAAATTCAGTCCTATGTGGAGTGGTACAGAAATGGACTTTTCTTGCTAAGATAATATGAATGTAAGTTCTTTTTCCATTATTGTGAAAAGGCACATGTGTGTGTCATGGTAATTCTAAATGGCTGTTATCAGAGGGGGCCTGGACCACATCTGTGGGTTCTGCAGTGATATATGCTGTAATTCTTTGATGGATACATTAGCAAAAAATGGGGGAGGGGAGAGAATGAACACAGAAGTACAAGATAAAGGCAAATGAGACTTCTCCTGTATCATAGAAACATTTAGATGGAATCAAGTTCAATGCTGTCTACTCTAATTTGACAAGGTTTGAGTTCAGTTCCCAATCTCAATAGCATGACTCAGTCTCCTGTGAGAATACTCAGAAGATGTCTTTTTAAACAACAAACCTATTTTTAATGGTGGATCCACTTTTTTTAGTTGTATTTGTGTGGGACTGATAACCAATTACTACCATCAGAGGAAGTCCTAACCTTTCCTTGTATACTCTCCCTATGGGTGTGATTGTATCTCTGTTTTCACATTCAGTAGTCCATATTACTATCTTATCACCTTTAGCTCTCATGCTAACAACAGCTCCACATACATCATCATGTACTAATCAAAAGATTCTCCATTAAGGCACAGCAGTGTCAGGAGCAAAAAGTAATCAAGGTCATTTCATCATTGCTGTTTGTTCATTTATTTAGCCATCATTCTCCTCATTTGTTTTTATCATCTTGCCATATAGGTTCAATACAGTCCTTAAAAAATTTAGTAGTCACAGCAAGGCATTAAATTCCAAGATAACTAGATATAGTTGTACTGAGTCAAAAAAATGTCTTCAATAGAAGCAATCTTAGAGAGCAATGGAAAGTTTGCTTGTCAAGTCTTGCTTTTACCATTTTTTAAAAAAAAGAATGCTCCCATATTCCATAGAGGATGTTGAACAACATGCTCTGGGTTAGCAACCTCATGATAAATTCTATTTTTATCTCTTCAACAGGTAGATGATTAGTAGTAGAGGTGGTTTCCAGTTCCACAGTCACCATCTTAGATCCATCTCATGCCTTCCTATCTTAAACAGAATAAGTGGGTTGTTAAAATATTTCCAAAAATAATAATAGATCATTCAGGTCAGTAGCCCAGGCAATTTTCTTATAATATTCTCTAGATAATTTTCTTTTGAGACATCTAAAAATAAGCTTCCTCTGATAAACTTCAGAATTCATCAGTATCAACTTTTATGATTACATTTCTTGATTTCAACACAGACTCTCCCTTTCTGACCCAAAGCCCCCTCTTCTGAAATGAATTAGCCAGAGAAATTTATAAGTCTTCCTTCTCTCTGGCCACCTCATTTTGTTATTCTCTCCTTCCTGGTTCTCCTTCATTTCTTCCAATTTCGCCCAGTATTCTATTTTGTAGCTTTCTATTCATTCCTTAAAATTCACTTCTGTGAGCTCAGCAATGTCTCACTATGCAAAGCTGACACAAGCTACTCTTCCTGAGATGTGCTTAGAATTTTTCAGTTGTTTCTAAATTATGTAAGGCTTGGGAGTATTTACCACTATCTTTATTCATTATATCACGTCTCTTTTTTCCCTTGTTCCTCTTATCTGTCATATACTCTACCAGCTGAAAACTGACCCTATTGGTGCACATTAACCCATGTTGCAGGATAACCCAATCGGAGTTAAAATGTCTTAACCCTCCCTACAAACCAGTAAGGTTGACTTATAACATAATTTTAGAGACAAATTAAAGCACTGGGTCAAATAACATTGCTAAGTTCATGAAGGTAGAAAATCCTGGCAGATCCAAGATTCAAAGCATTAGTTTAATATTACTAAGTCTATGATCTTTCCTATAGCTGTGCTAAGACCTCACCATAGAATAGTAATATCATTTGTTACTAATCATCATAAAAATTTTGGTTGGAAATTCATTTAAATTGAAATGTACCTAACAAACACAGATTGAATAAATAGCAGAGGGGAAAACTATAATGGTTGGCAGGCTTCCTTGGTAGATATTAAACATGTTGGGAAGCACCTGTTTTTTCTATGAAGATAAATAACATAGCTATCTATAATTGTGCATGTCCTCCAGAAACTACATATATTTACAGAAACAAGGAGTAAATCAGGTTTTGGCACTAATGAAAGGACACATTTAGGGCTTTTCAAGTAAAAGATATTCAGTTCCTAAAAATAAGCATTTCTCACTGTTAAAGGTCACTTGGAAACACCTGTCCAGTAATGGCAAAGGAAGAAGTAAATCTGAGAAAAGGGACTTCAACACAAGAAAGCCACTGAATAAGGACAGGAGGCATGGGAGAAGTGAAGCAGAAGACTATCCCATGGCTATTGAAAGGGCTCAGTTACATAAATCTGCACATGAGAAGCAATTCTCTATGATAGAATGGTAAGTCGATATATGGGAAAGGAAGCATTCTGAAGGAAACACACTACTAAAACTTTAAGGCACCAAAGAAAGAAACTGAAAAGGACACTAGAAAAGTGAAAACTATATTATGAAGCATTAAAGGTGACGTTACTCAAAGTCATTTACATATTCAACACAACCTCCATAAAAATTTCAATTACAGGACAAGAGAGGTGACTCAGTGGTTAAGAGCACTTGCTGATCTTGCACAGGGACCAAGTTCAGTTATCAGCATTTACATGGCAGCTCCCAATCATCTATAACTCAGATCCAGAGCATCTGATACCTCTTTTGACCTCTGCAGACTCATGCACACACATGGTGCACACATATACTTAGGTACATATGCATAAAATAAATAAGTGTTTTTAATTTAAATTACACTTTCCATAAAAATAGAAATATATTTCGAAAGGTACATACTGATGAGCAAAAGACTCAATAGACAAAATTTTTAGCAGGAAGAGCAATGCTGGGGGTACTACAGCTTAAATTTTACTACAGAGATATAGATACAAACTTCAAAGCAAGGTATTTGCACAAAATTTGAAGTGTAGAACAATGGAACAGAATAAAATACCCCAAAACAAGTCTATACAACTACATACACTCATTTAATTTTTTTAAAAAACTGTTACACTTTTTGAGAAAGAGAACCTCTTCACCCAAAGATGATGATAGAACTGGATGTAGAAGAATAAACTGAGATCTCTATGACTCATCCTGTACATACACACACACACACACACACACACACACACACACCAGTTCAAAACTAAATGAAAGACATTAATGTAAAACCTAAAGTTTTAAATGTGCAAGAGGAAAACTTTGGTACGATACTATAAGATATAGCATATCAAACACTTCATGAAAGGAGCTCCAATTGTACAGAAAATAATACCAAGAATTAACAAGTAGGATAACCTAAAATTAAAATGCTTCTTGACAGCAATTATAATAATAATAGCCATTAAAAAGATACAGGATATAAAATGTGAAAAATATTTGCATATGACAGAGGACTGATAATCTAAACTACATAGTGTATCACTTGGGGTCCTCTAGAGCAGTAGTTCTCAATCTTAATGACAAGACCCTTGAATATAGTTCCTTATATTGTGGTAGCCCCAAACCATAAAATTACTTTATTGCTGCTTTATAATTATAATTTTGCTACTGCTGTGAATTGTAATGTAAAGATCTGATATTCAGGATATCTGACATGTAACCCCTAAAGGATTTGAAACCCACAGGTTGAAAGCTGCTGCTCTAGAGAAACTGAACTATTAGAATTATTATATATTTTAAAGGTATTTATTATATGGGCTTACACGGTAAGCCATATTGATTGTCCAGCAATGGCTGGCTTTACTCTGGAAAAACTATAGACCTGGTAATGATGTTCAGTCCATTAGGCTGTATGCTTCAGAAATCTTCCTGACTCTGAAGGTCTAGAGGATTCTTAGCGAGCCAGCAGGGTCTTCAGTCTGCCTTGGAAAGTCAACAATGTCAGTGGGAAAGTCAGCTGGAGAATGACTTTGACAGTGGAAATGGTGTGGCAATGGCTACGGCAGCAACACAGAGGTGTGTTCACCAGCAAAAAATTGTGGCATTTTGTGGGTCCCCGGTTCTGGAGTGTCCCACGATGATCTCCCGGCTGAGGACAGAGTGAGAGCAGGAGGGTCCTCTACCCACATCTCCGCTGTCTGTCGGTCTTCAGCCCAGCCTGGTGTGAGAGGTCGGCCAAAGGGTGAGAGTGCAAGCAGGAGAATTGCTGCCTCCGCTGCTGCTCTGCTCGAGTCTCGCTGTCACAGCTCGTCATCCCAGTGCTGCACCTGTCTCTCCATGCTGAGCGCCGGCTGGCGTAGAAGCGCTAGCAGCAGGAAGCAGCTTGGTGCCAGGAGTTCCAGGAGCAGTCTCTCCCCAAGTGTTACAGCTCTTGAGACAAAAACTCCCGGACACCAAGATGATTCTCGAACACACACCTTTACTTCTCCCGAATAGAGCCTTTATATACAGTTTCAGGGTGGGTTAGGGTCTGACAGCAGATAACGCTTATTGGCTTGGTCGGAGAGCTTAGAGATACCTCATCTACATGTGGGAGGGCCTGAGGCACTGTTCCTCGTGACTGATAGTCATAGACCTCCCTTTGGGAGAGGCTGTGGAGGGCCGAAGCTGAATGAAAAGAACCAGGGCCTGGGGGCAGCGCCGAAAACCTGCCGTCCTGGTAAAGGTCCGGGGTTCAAGGCTTGCTCAACCAGGCACCCGCTGCTTCCCACAGCCCACCGCCCCACAGCATTTTCCCAAAAGTATTCTCTTATAAAGATATCTACACATCCATATCCATACATGGTCAATTAAAAGGAATTAAATTAACCTATATATATATATATACATAACAATGGATAATAAAATGTATGCATATACACAATGTAATTTTATTCAACTCTGAATAAAAATGAAATTATGGAATTTGCAGAAAATTAAGGAAAATTAAAACTATTAAATAGAGTAAAGTACCTAAGGAGTAGAAAGACAAAAACCATATATTCTTTCTCATATTCAGATCCTAGCCTTGTAAGTTCTAGATGTTGGTGTTTAATACAAAACTAAGCACTTATAGAAGAATGTAACAGAGAAATGACAGATGGTGGGTGAAGTTCTTTGGGTGGAGGAGAGCAAAGCACATGTGTAGGTAAATGGTATCAATAATAAGGGTAAGAGATTTTAATAGAAATGATGGTAGAGCAATAGGAGAAGAATGATAGAATGATGCCGAGGTGGGGTCAGCCAAAACTAAAAACTGCAGGGGGAAAAAACTATGAAAGCATATAACTGTATATTTAAGTAAAAGTGTATATGTCGCGTCTGCCTTGACCAGCAAGTCAGACACGACACGGTTGGATCCTTCTCAGACAGCTTTATTCCAGGAACGAATCTTGACTTATGGATGGGGGGGGCCCAAGCAACAGAAACGAGCTGCTTATAAATCCACCCTAGGCAGGCTAGATGGCGTGTTCTCTCAGGATAGGTTAGGCTGCCGATACCTCATTAGCATAAGCCCGCTCAGGAGGGGCTCAAGGCCGATGCATGCGCGGGCTTGTTTACTCAGAAAGCTGAGCTGCCTTGGAAAACCCGCACCATCTTAAATCGGCTGCCTACATGTATAATAAAAAAAATAAAAAAAATAGAGATTCTCACATCCTGGAAGCATATCAAATCAGAATGAACCAGTATATTCAGCCCAATGTGGTGGAAACCAAGCAAAGTTTTCACTCCCAGACCACATTCCTTACTAGATCCTGGAGTCTGCTTAGTTGACACATCACATTTGATGGGCCAGGGAAAGCACTTCATCTGTTCCTTATACCTAAAGTCTTTTCCCTTCATCCCAAAGCCTGTTTAAAGCAAACTGATGCACACACCTTGCACTGTGGAGAACAAGTAAGGTTACTCCTACATCCCTACCCATGTCTGTTCAAGTGGAACTACCACATGTGCCCTGTTCAACTGGAAATTAAATAAGGTACCCTCCTCCATCTCCACTACCTATAATACTTCCCTGGATCCTGAGGCACACTTAAGCTGAAAACCTATAAGTGATTCAGCATAGTAGACCCTTAGTAAGACAGCAGCTTCTCTCAAACAGTCTTTCACACTACAGTATCTAAAAGTGATTCAACACACTGACCTTATGAAAACACTAATATGATGGGGTGACAATAATTCAACAAAAGTCCAACCAACAGCTTATCATTCTAAGGTCTTACTGGATGAAGACATAATTCAAAAAAAAAGTTAAGATGTACCCCCCATGCACTTATCTCATAGTAATAATTCCAAAGGAGAATATCTTAACTAAAATTTAATACATGAAATTCAAAAGAGAAATTACACATGTGTTCAAAGTGTTGAAGGATTTAAAATGGGCATGTTAGGAGGAGCTAAGGTGGGAGGAGTTAGGAGAGGAAGAGAAAAAAGGAAGAGGAGGAGCAAGAGACAACAGAGATGTAGGAGGATGAAGAACCACACAGTATGGAGACCACTCATCAGGAACAACTTATAAACTTATAATTAGGTTAGCTAATTGGGATACAACTCTCTTTGTATGGGCATCTTGTTATTAATCATTATCAAACATATAAAGCCTTTGATTAATCTATAAGAATTAGAGTCTCATTCTCTTACTGGGCCCGCGTGGATGGCAGAATGGTCTGGGCAATTCCCTGCCTTGTGGAGATAGCGTGGAAGATTGGCAGACCATCTCTCACGCTGGCATCTAGTGGGTGGCAGGGCTGGTGGTTCTGGCTGCCGGTTCTAGCTGCAGCGCCCACATGGCCTCAGGCCAAGAAACATGGTGGCTGGGCTAGGCAGAGCCGCTGCAGCTTAGATAGTTGGCTTGAACCAGAGTCCGATTTAAATAATTACTACAACAGGCATGAACAAATACCTGAATGAACTGAGAAAGAATAGGTATAAACTAATTCAACTTCAAAAAGAAAAAAAAAACAATGATGAAATAGAAATCAATTCAAGTTATTAAACTAGAAATCAATGAGAGACAGGAATGTTGAAAACACAAACTGAATTGAAACTAGAAAAGTAAATTTTAACTAGTTAAATATGTGGAAGGCAGAAAAACAAATCATGAAGACAAAGTAGAGTTGAATAAAATATTCTGAGAAAACAAAGAAAGATTACAAATAAAGAGAACATTCAGAATCCTTGGGATGCCATGAAAGAACAATTATGAATAACTGACAGAGAAAAAAAGGAAGAATTTTAGATGAAGGACATAAAAATGTGATTTAGTAAAACTATAAACAAAAGTTGTCCAGTCTTGAGAAAAATATTACCATATGTAACCAGAAAGCCCATAGAACTATAAATATACAGAACCAGAAAAAATTTTTTCATAAAACAGTTAAGGTAAATAACTCCAAGTTAAAAACATAAAATAAATAACAGATATTAAAAGTTGCTAGAAAAAAAATGACCATATCACATATATAAGTAGACTCATTAGAACAAACTTTATTCCAAGATCTGAAAGACCTCAGTTACTAACCAGAATATTATGATAAGAAAAACTATCTTTGCATAAGTGAAGAAGAAATAAAAACTTTACTTGATATAAGTATACTCAAGAAACTCATGAATAATAGGCCTGCCCTATAGAAGATAGGGGAGGAAATATATCAGACCAAACAGAAGTAAACAAACCCAAGAAGCCACAGAGAAAAATAAAACTTCTAAAGATGTCTAAGAAAACATCATAGAATCATTGAATTATTTAAGGATTTTAATGATATAATAAGACACCCGGAATAAAACCTTACATCTAATAAGCCCATCATCCAAGCAAATTGAGGCAGGAACTTGAGGCAGGAACCTGGAGACAGTAACTAATGTAGTGGCCATTACTTACTTACTGGCTTCATCCTCATGACTTGCTCAGCCTGCTTTCTTACACTATCTTCTAGAAACAATGCTAAGAATCATGACCAATCTAAATTTCAATATATTACCCTGCAAAAAACTCAAATCAAAGAGGATTAAAAACTTCAGTATAAGACCTGATATCTTAAAACTACTAGATGAAAAAGTATGAAGTAGTCCTTAACACTGCAGTATAGATAAGGAATTTTATAAGACTAACATAGCACAGGTAACTCTATCAACCAGTGATATCTGCTAATACTAAATGACTGCGGTACAGCAAAAGAAATTGTTAATTGAATGAAGGTGTAGTCTCCAAAATGAGAGAAAATATTTGTTAACCAGTCTTCTCATTTTTCGTTTGTTTTCTTGTTGTTGTTGACAGAGTCTCACTACATAGCCCTGGCTGTCCTAGAACTCATTATGTAGACCAGGATAGCCTTGAACTCAGAGAGATCTGCCTACCTCTGCCTCCCAAGTGAGTATTGAAGTTAACAAGTGTGAGATTAAAGATATATGCTACTACATTTGTTTAATAGTCTTCTAAGAGAGGCTTAATAACTAAGATATATAAGAAATATCAATAACTGAATTTTTAAAACTTTGTTTTAAGATAGATTATAAAGCCTAAAAGAATTATACTCTATGACCTAGATACACTCCTTGATGTGTGTCCAAAGGACTCAATGTCTTGCTTCACAAGTAAGACATTCATAGTCATTGCTACTCTATTCACAATATATAGAAAATGAAAGTGCCGCTGGGTGGTGGTGGCTCACTCCTTTAATCCCAGTACTTGGGAGGCAGAGGCAGGCGAATTTCTGAGTTCAAGGCCAGCCTGGTCTACAGAGTGAGTTCCAGGACAGCCAGTGCTACACAGAGAAACCCTGTTCGGAAAAAAAAAAAAAAAAAAAAAGAAAGAAAGAAAAAAAAGAAAATGAAAGTGCCCTTCAACTGATAAATGGATAATGAAAGTCTGGTAAATATACACAATGCAATACTATGCAGCTATAAAGAAAAATAAATCATAAAATTTGTAGGAAATTGAAAATAATATATTGAGTGGACTAACACTGAATATTCTCTTTAATTTGGGATTCTGGCTCTGGTATTTTTAGATTTGAGCTTATAACCTGAAGTAACTGTAGATGTCATGAAGGGAGGAAGGAATATAAAAGACTGGAAGGAAAAGTGCTACAAAAGAAGAGTAGTAAGACACCGGTTCTAAGAAAGTAGACATGAGAATACTAGGAGATCTTTAACATGGCAGCAGTGACAGAGGTTAATATAGAAGGAAAGGGGAAGATAAATAATACTGGGAAAAGGAGAGATAAATAATACTGAAGATGTATAAATGGCAATAGGAAAACACATTGCTTTATACTCTTACTTAAAATAAATACGTAAGTATATGTATATAATATATTAAATATACAATATTGTATAATATGTAAATACAAATAAGTACATTTAGTTTAAATGGAGTTTTGCCACAGCTGTTTAATTGGACTTAAGACCCAGTCAAACAAAGATATTATTCCTGGTACTATAAGAACTATCCCACTACCCATGCTGATGAACTCAAAAACACTAGAGCAAATAATCTATTACTACCATTTTCCTAAACATACACGCACGCGCGGCGCGCGCAGCACACACACATTGTTCCCCTAATGCCATCAATTCTCAAATAAACCCCAATACTAGGCATAAGAAATCACCTTTCAAGTTGCTGGTCATGGGACTCCAGGAAACTCCCTAAAAAACGTAGACTGTTGCTATTGCTTTGGTTGCCTCATAAGAATTGAATGTAAAATATAGCTGAATACACAATATACTTTAAACATGGTACTCCAAATATTCAAGCTAGATCTGACCTGAGAATGTCCTCCCTGAGGACAATCTTTCATAGTATCAAAAGTTACCATACCATCTGCCACAGGTGGGAAGCAATCAATAGCTTTACCCAGCTGTGATGCTTATGAACCATTTCAATCACTTGCATATCAAGATCTCCCTAAAAATGTCATAGTGATTTTCATATCTTGGCAGTATAATGCCAACAGCTGTATAACAGAACTTAAAGCCCAGAGAGCATGAGGTAAATTTTGCATGGCACTGGAAACCTAGCCTCACAACTTTGGCTAGTGAGGTCATTGATTTGGAAAAAGTACTTCTGCCATTTTTCTAGAGCAATGTGATTTCTAATTGCATTCTAAATACTTAATCTTATACCCACACATAAGTGTAGCTCTCATAGTTCATTAATGAATTTCCTTTTGTTAGAAATGGGGAACCAAAAATTACAACTGGTGAAAATACAAAGAACATTGAACTGCTAGATTCCCAGACTCAATGGATATTTCTACAAAACAATTCACAATTTCTGCATCAAAGACTCAGGGAACATAATGGAAGATGGATAGAAAGAGTGTAAGGACCAGAGACTAAATCATGTCTCCAAGAAATGATAGGCAAGCTAGACCTGTAATGCTTCAACAATGTGCCTGTGTAAACAGTACTTCAACAATGACAGTACCAATTGATTGTCTATCATGGAAGGTAAAAATATCATAAGGGACCGCTCTAGTCAGAGAACTACAAGCAACTAAAGACTGCTGAGAGAAACAGAACTGGTCATCATCAGGGATGAGCCCTTAGATGATAATCCAACTCCAATTGGTCAAACAAAAAATAATCAGGTTACATCTCTATATTTATGTATTTATCTATATATTTAGCAATAAAAATTCAAGGAGAAGAGGAATAACTTGAGAAGAAGAATAAAAGGAAATGGAAGAAATGATGTGATTATAATTTTTAAAATATAATTTAAAATTTCATAACAAAATTTCAATGCGCATTTACTATCTGAGCATTTGTTTTTATATCTAGGCAGAGGAAAGTTTCATCTTATATATTATTATGCTGCTAAGCTAATAGTAATGATGCTAGTAATTGCACAAACATAATTATTAAGATAAGCAAACAAAGACACCATAAATTAGAAAGGTAATGGGGAACTCGTGGGAGATTCTGGAGTGAGGGTATATAAAGATTAGAGAAAAGAAAGGAAAGGGAGAAAATGATGCAATTATATTTTATTTTTAAATAAATATTTTTAAAAGATACCTAAGAACTTACTAAATATTAAAATAATGGGAAAGAAAAAGAATTATAACTAATGAATAAGCATGGTAGATAGCATACTTAAACCAATCAATGTATAAAAATTGAAATAATAATGAGAGATAAAAATATACAAATAAATCTATATTTTGTTTACAATCAGTGTACAAATGTTTGATATGCTTGTCTTCTTTAACCCACCCTTAACACTTATGAAGAGAGAACTTTGTATGAGGAATTGTTGCCATCAGACTACCTTTGGAAAACTCTGAAGTGTATTTTCTTAATTAATAATTGATGTGAGAGTCTCAGTCCACTGTAGCCAATACCACCCCAGGACATGTCCTGGCTTATATAAAAAAGCAGGTTGATAGGGTTATTTGGTTGCCTAGAGTCTAATTTCTTGAGTTCTTTGTATATATTGGATATTAGTCCTCTATCTGATGTGGGATTGGTAAAGATCTTTTCCCAATCTGTTGGTTGCCGTTTTGTCCTATTGACAGTGTCCTTTGCCTTACAGAAATGTTGCAATTTTATGAGGTCCCATTTGTCAATTCTTGATCTTAGAGCATAGGCCATTGGTGTTCTGTTCAGGAACTTTTCCCCTGTGCCTAGGTATTCGAGGGTCTTCCCCACTTTCTCTTCTATTAGTTTCAGTGTGTCTGGTTTTATGTGAAGGTCCTTTATCCACCTGGACTTGAGCTTTGTACAAGAGATAGGAATGGATCGATTTGCATTTTTCTCATGCTGTCCTCCAATTGAACCAGCACCATTTGTTGAAAATGCTGTCCTTGTTCCACTGGATGGTTTTAGCTCCTTTGTCAAAGATCAAATGACCATAGTTGTGTGGGTTTATTTCTGGGTCTTCAACTCTATTCCACTGATCTTCCTGCCTGTCTCTGTACCAATACCAGGCCGTTTTATCACTATTGCTCTGTAGTACAGCTTGAGGTCAGGGATGGCGATTCCTCCAGAAGTTCTTTTATTGTTGAGAATGGTTTTCGCTATCCTGGGTTTTTTGTTGTTCCAAATAAATTTCAGAATTTCTCTTAAAAAATGGAGTAAGGAGCTAAACAAAGAATTCTCAACTGAGGAAATGCTAATGGCTGAGAAGCACCTAAAGAAATGTTCAGCATCCTTGGTCATCAGGGAAATGCAAATCAAAACAACCCTGAGATTCTACTTCACACCAGTCAGAATGGCTAAAATAAAAAACTCAGGTGATAGCAGATGCTGGCGAGGATGTGGAGAAAGAGGAACACTCCTCCATTGTTGGTGGGATTGCAAGATGGTGCAACACTATGGAAAACAGTCTGGCGGTTCCTCAGAAAATTGGACATATCACTACCTGAGGACCCAGCTATACCACTCCTGGGATATTATCCAGAAGATGCTCTAACACATAACAAGGACATATGTTCCACTATGTTCATAGCAGCATTATTTATAATAGCCAGAAACTGGAAAGAACCCAGATGCCCTTCAACAGAGGAATGGATAAAAAAAATGTGGTACATTTATACAATGGAATATTACTCAGCTATTAAAAACAATGAATTTGATAAATTCTTATATAAATGGATGGAACTAGAAAATATCATCCTGAGTGAAGTAACCCAATCACAAAAGAACATACATGGTATTCACTCACTGATTATTGGATTTTAGCCCAGAAGCCTGAAATACCCAAGATTCAACTCACAGACCACATAAAGCTCATGAAGAATGATGACCAAATAGGGGAGCCTTCAGTCCTTCTTAGAAGGAGTAACAAAATACTCAAGGGTGCAAATATGGAGACACAGTGCAGGACCGAAACTGAAGGAGGGACCGTCTACAGACTATTCCACCTGGATATCCATCCTATGTGCAGTCACCAAAGGTAGAGGTTGATGTGGATGTCAGAATGTACACGCTGAGACAGGAGCGATTACGTTGTCTCCTTAGAGGTCTGCAAGAGTCTGACATACTCAGAGGCAGATGCTCACAGCTAACCATTAAACTGATCATGGGGTTCCCAATGGAGAAGATAGAGTGAAGGCTGAAGGAGTTGAGAGGATTCGAGACACCATGAGAAAAGCAACAATCCCAACCAACCAGAGCCCCCAGGGTCTAAACCACAAGCCTGGGAGGCTTAGGGAGGGACCCATGGCTCCAGCTATATATGCAAGGGAGCTATATATAAGTGGGAGAAGAGATCCTTGGTCCCATGAAGTGACGTCGTGGGGGGGGGGGGAAACTCGAGGGTGGGGAGGTGAGGTACAGGGGAGGGTGGAAGGGGTACACCAACGTGGAGGCAGGAGGAGGGGGGAAGGGATAGTGAGTTCCTGGGAGGGAGGGGGGGAAATGGGGTAAGAGAGAACATCTGAAATGTAAAAAAAAATTTTCCAATAAAAAATTTCCAATAAAAAAAAAAAAAAAAAGCAGGTGAGCAAGCCAGTAAGCAGTTTTCTCATGGTCCTTTTTGTTCCTGCTTGAAAATCTCCGTGACTTCCATCAATAATAAAATATGATCTGAACATATAAGCCACATAAATTTCCTCTGTAGTTGATCTTATCATAATGTTTATCATGGCAATAGGAAACAAATTAGGACACATACTAATAACAAATGACAGATTCTGTACATAGCTCTTACACATTCTAATAAAAAGCACCAGATTCCATGATTAGTTCACTTTTAGTTTTGTTTTATGTTTTTGTTTGTTTTTGAGACAGGTTCTGTCTGTATAGCCCCACATTGTCCTGGAACTTGCTACATAGACCAAATAGCCTTGAATTCATAGAGACTGACCTACCTCTACCTTTAAAGTACTGGGATTAGAGGTGTGCACCACCACTCCCAGATCCATGATTATTTATTACACACCTTAAAAACTAATATCATCTTCCATATTAGTTCTAAACAAACTCCAAATTCCAGGAAAATGGTTAATTCAAGGCCTGTGCCAGCAAAATACAACATAGATAGTTCTCATGCCAAAAACCTTAAAAATTAATGAGCTCATAATCTAGAAAGATAACAGCAACTCATCGTAATTTAAAAATAAAATAGAATGAGGAACATGGATTAAAACAAATGATAATGGTATATAAACTATCATGACCTCAAAACAAAGGACGAGGAGAAAGACAAGGAAAAGATCCCTGTGGAAGGAGGTAACTAAAACATATAGAGGGAATAGAGGAATAGAAAAGCACCACGTCAAAATTTCAATATGCATTGAATTATGCAAAACTGTGAAATAATGCTGAGACAAAAAGAATAGAAAAGTTAATATAGGATACGGTTTTTACACAGACTCAAAGTCCTACCCATGTGCCATTTATTTATTCATTACAAAAAGGAAAAAAAGCAAATCTTTAGAACAGAGATGCATTTGTCACAACTATAAATGAACTAAGGTGACATGTATGAAAATGAAATGCACCCGGACATTGCCAGTCTTCTGATAGAATGAGTGGGAGTTCCACAGAGCAGTTAAGTGAACTATTATCAGAGCATGATGCTAATAATCCACTAAAAAAAATTGAAATAAAAATCTACAATGTTGGATTATGTACATGACCCAGCAATTTCTCCAAAAGGAGAAATTATGAAAATGAGAACATGAGGACCTCAAATTAAGGAAGCAAGAGGCAAATAAATACAGAAAGAAAGAGAGGAGAGTAAGGGTGTTTGAAAAGTCATAAGAAATCATATTATTAACTATGTACCTATAAAGAAAAACTTACAATGTATATAGGTCTCTGTAAAATACTCATATATGGTATACTGGATAATGTTTTATCACCCTGACACAAGTTAAAATTATTTGACAAGAGGGAACTTGAACTAAGAAAATGCCTCCATAAGATCAGGCTGTAGTATGTAATGTTGTGTATCTTGGTCTTTATGTGGAACTCCTAACAGCTGGAGGTGGGGTTGTCTCTGACTCTGTTGCCTGCCTTTAAGACCCTTTCCCATGACTAGCTGCCTTGTCTAGTTTCCATAGGAGAAGATTCTCTTAGTCTTACTGCAACTTGATATACTTAAGATGGTTGATATTCATGGGAGGTCTTGCCCTTTCTGAAGAGAAAGGGTTAGAAGTGCATGGAGGGAGGGGAGATGGGAAGGAATGACTGCAAAGGAAAGGAAGGAGGAAAAACTGTGTTAGGAATATAAAGTAAAGCAATTAATTAAATATAAAAATAATAAAACAATAACAACAAAAAAGGTATGTTTGTAGGCTAGCTCCTCTGATCTGTAAGAAAACAGTCTGAGCAAGTCATGATGAGCAAGCCAGTAATCAGCACCCCACCATGACCTTTAAATGAGCTCTTGTCTTTAGGTTCCTGCCCTGTTTGAATTCTTGTAGCTTCCTTCAATGATAGACTACAATCTGGAAGCATAAACCAAATAAACTTTTTTCTCATCTTGCCTTTTGGTCATAGTATTTCATCATAGTAATACTAACCCAAACTAAGACACCGTTTAAACATTTCCTCATCTGTGCTTATAATCCCTACAAGAGAAAAAGACCACTTAACAGACATGTGAAGCCTTTTTTTGAGTTGTTGGTCATGTCTGTCCAAGAGAATCCCAACAAGCTATTACTATTGCCTTTGGATGACCCCAGATGTGGAAGATAAGTCATATTGCTAAAGACACTTTAGAAACAGCACACAGAGGCCACTGAGCTGGAACTGATTTGAATGCCTCTTTCCTGAGAACTAGTTTTGATGGTACAAAAGTTACCATGTAAGTTTTCAAAGAAAGAAAGCAGCCATCAATCCTGCCAAGCTATATCTATGAACCACAACAACAAATATAACAGGATAACCTCAGTGTACAGTAGGGTAACACATACGATGACAGTAACCTGAATCTCTCTAACTGGACTTAAGTCCTACTCAACAAGAAGAAATCATGCCTAATAGTGGAAACCTAACTACTCACTGCCGGTGAAGTCATGATTTTTTTTTTTTTTGAGGAAAATCTACAACCATTATTTTATTAAACAAGCATAATTCTTTAATAACAATATATAAATATCAATATACAGAGTTGTGGATCCTAGTACCAATGGGACCATCAACAAACATTACTGATACCTATGGTTCGGGAATCACTGTGTAAGAGGGGGCAGAAAAATTGTAAAATCCAGAGGAACATGAAGTGGAGATTTCGGGTTTCACTAACAACTCAGTTGTGTCTCTTGATGTTTTTCTGGAAGCTGTCTTGTAAGAAGGCATGTGATATCTCCTGAAAACAAACACTTGAGGAATACATGATGGTTAGAAAGAATATAAATAGAACCCCACAAACTGAGAAAATGCTCTTACGTTGCGTACATGCAACACTTCACAGGCTTTCACTGGTCTTCATCGATCTTCACTGGTCTTCACTGGTCTTTGTTGGTCTTCATTTTGCAGAAAGAAATGTGCCAAAGAACTTTTGGTGGTATTCTGGTTGATTCTGGCTGCACCCACTGACTTGCTCCTATTTGGAGGAGCCTTGCGTTTCTGTTAGATATGCCACCGCTACTGATTCATGTTTGGTGTTTGGTATTGAACTGTACTGCTGGTATCCTGACAACAAAGAGTGAAATCATCCCCAAAGAACTACTTCTAAACAGGTCCACAAAGCCCCTTTCCTATTGAACTTTTTTCCCCTACTTCTTATCATTGGGTTAGAAGGGAGGTTGAAGCATTTAAGAACCCTAGATAAAATAGATTTGGAAAAATCTAAGCTTACAAGAACAGAGTAGTTTGTTATGAGATTGTGTCTTCTAGTAATGTCAAAAGCTAATCCCAATAAGTCTCACCAATATGATTGCCTAAACGTCAAGTTCACATGAACAACAAAAATAGATGTGACAAAGTAGGTAAAGGGAAAGATGATGAAATATACCCTACCCCCCAAAATTATAGGTATCTAAGGAGTGCTGAGAGTGGGAGAGTAATGTTCCCAGGGAAGAACACACTAACTGGTTACCTCCACAAACATGTATACAACTAACATACAGACTCAGTGGGCTGTATTTAGGAATATATGTTTATATACAATATACATAATAACATTTAATGAAAAGAAGACATGAATCTGAAATGGAAAAGGGATGTTGGGAAGATTTGGAGGGAAGGAATGGAAAGAGAAATGGTGGATTATATTAATCTCAAAAAATAAAAAGAAGTAACTAAGAGAACATATTTTATTTATCTTAGGAAAACATGTTTAACATTAAATTTATGTTTAATACACAGAACTTTTGCTGAGACATTGTGTCACCTAGTAATGCCAGAAGCTAAACCCGTTAAGTCTCACAATGTGATTGTCTAATCACAATTTGCACATATCACATATCATTCCCGGTATTTTTACAGAGACCCCACTTCTGTATATCAACTAAATGAATAGATTTATAGAAGCATGTTACATGTTTATAAGACTAGTTATTGAAGCCTTTTTAAAATGGCAAGGCACTAAGCACATCTCGAGGAAATCAGAGAAGAAAGTAGAATAATAAACATTTATATAGTGAAGTATACTCAGTTGCTCAACAGAATATAGAGTGTGTGTGTGTGTGTTGTGTGTGTTGTGTGTGTGCCCCACATGCTCTAGGAAATGAAATGTAAAAGATGATAATAGCAACTGCTGCCTTGATGAAAAAAAAGAAAGAAACGTCTAAGTATATATTTTTTTACTTGTCCCATCGATAAATTTGGATTTGATTTATCAATATTTATTGAATCCCTTTTCCATGTAAATATTGTGTTCAACAATTCTGAGATAAAAATGACATTCACAGCTTCAATTCTGGTTCATCAACATAAAATCATTGAAATGTGTTCAAATTCATTACTCTTTTACATTTTTATCAAATCCCAGTTGATGTTTGGGAAAATATAATAAATAATAATTTGATTTACTTGTTTACATAATTTGCTCATATCTCATATATTATATGACATAAAATATAAGATACGTACATAACAATGTTCACTACATTTTATATATACTATCAATCAGTATTAAATTATAGATGCTAATTCAGTTACCAAGTGATCATGTGATGTCCACAGAAATAGGAACAAACTCCATTGTTGTCTCTATAGGTAAAATGTGTCTACTCACATCTAAATGCCATGCTAAGCTATGTGTGACTCTTGCTTGGCCTCCCCTGCCTTTTAGCTTTTAGCACTAATCTTCTATATCCCAACTAAGTCCATTAGGCTTGTTATCCAACTGAAGCAGGAACGATGCCACTTTTCCTTTAACAAAGAGCTCATTAAGACACATCATACAGCCCTTTTTGTTGAGACGGACAAGATTTTGCTGTCAAATATTTGTGATTAATCTTAACTCTAAGTGCAATTTCATGAGCCGTACTTCCAAATTGCTGACTCCTGAAATATTTTATTCTTTGTCTCCCTCACAGATTGTTCTTGAACATTGAGAGATAAATTGCAGCATCGGTTTTCTTTGTGACAAGATTGGTAGTGAACATGAAAAACTGAGTAAATAACACATAGAAGACTTTGGATTAGCAGAAAAGCATACAGAGGTGGCTCTTCAGATGGATTGGGACAAACAATAATCAAAGCAAATGCCACTTTAAAAATGCATTGCTCTCAAAAGGATATGCGTGTTTCTCATATGAGACTTTAAAAGTACAGTGCTATATGCTTCAAAAGATTGCTTTCAGGTGTACAACGGTGTAAGAAAAAGCCTTTACAATTGCTTGTTTTGAAGGCATATTGAAAAATTAGCAATCAATCCATCTGTGATTAATAAAGCCACATTAAACTCCTCTCTGATACAGATATCACATCACTCCCAATGTCATCAGTTGAAACAGTCTTCTTTTAGGTTGCTTACAGAAAATGACTCTACAAAACCCTCAGAAAATATGTGCCTGATGGTACTTCAGACCTGCTAAGCACCATTTATTCTTTACAAAAGAACCTAAGGGTTTCAAGCCAGATTCTTCATAACAAGTGTACAGAAAACGCAGGTGAACACAGTGATAATACAGTGCCCTGGTATACCACGCAAGAGGATAAGTTTGATTGTTTTCCCTAGAGAAAAAAAAAAGTCTGAGGTCTGGATTTCCCCAGAACAAAAATACTTAATGGATATGGACTCACAACCGAATTTCATTTCTGAAATTCAGGTAAAAGAAAAAAAGGGGACATACATATTCCATAAGGTGTCCTCTGACCTATTAAAAAATAAAATTGATATTCCCCAATTAGAAAACAATGTGTTTGAAACAAGAATGCACTGTGGTTAGTCCCCTCATACAAACAACAGAAAATGACTCTTCCCGACGCTCTTACCAGTGCTTTAATTTTTTTGTTGGTTCTTTGTCTATTTCAAATCATGTACCCCAATCACACTCATTTCTCCCCCCCATCCTTCACTGTGCAACCTTCCCCCAAACAGAGGAAATAAAAATCTTGTTGCAGAAGCATAATGTCACAATGTATCCCCCAATATATATTTTGTCCACACTTCTTTGCTTGTAAATGTTCATTGCAATGACTCATTAGTCTGGTACAAGGCCTCTGGCTTCTGCTACTCTGTCAATACTGGAACCTCACTGGAAGTCTCCTTGGATATCTGTCATTGCCTTATGTGATGGAGATCCTGTAGGTTTGATGTAGAAGACTACCCAGTCACAAACTCTAGTAGTTCATCAAAGGTTAGATTTTAGAGTGGGACAGTTCAAAGCCCTGGATCTGGGCCTGAGAGATATCTGAACTGGTCACACCCTCACGGCTGGTCCACCAGCAACCCACACAAACAGGGCCAGCTCTACTCTGCTGTCCAAGAGAAATACATCCCCCTCTCCTGAGTAGCAACATGGCCACTTCTCCCACTCTCATGACCCTAGGAACAGCTCTCCTGCCCATCATCAGGACTACAAAAGGGAGCACCACATCACAGCAGACAAAGGCAGGACCAGCTAGCCTGTGCTCACTTCATTCTGCACCTGACCTGCAATCCTATGTCCAGGGCCAGCTCCACTGTGCTGTCCAGGCAAATGTAGGGCCTGCTCTCCCCAGTACTGCAGCAGGAGAGGGTCAGGGCCAGCTCTTCTCTCTCTCATGACCCCAAGGCCAGCTCTCTTACCTGTAGGTGGTAAGAGGTGAGGGGGTGGAACAGCATCACCACAGGGCATACAAGTTGCAGGGCTAGCTTTCTACAACCCCTGTATCCAGGGCCAGCTCTACTATGCTGCCCAGACTAGGTACAGGACCTGGTCTCTCGAGTACTGCAGGAATTGAGGGGCAGGGCCAACTTTCTCACTCAGATATCTTGGGACCAGCTCTCTTGTCTGCCTTAGGTGGCAAAGGGAGGAGGCCTTATCTCTCTCTTCTCCATGCTTCCACACAGTAGACAAGAGGTGCCACCACCTCTTCCATGCTCATGCTCACAGGGCTGATATTCTAACACTCCAGTCATCAAGGTTAGGTCTACTATGCTGCCCTGCTTAAGACCAGGGGCCACCCTCCAGAGGACTGAAGCTGGTAAGGAGCAGGGATAACTCTCCTGCTCTCATAACCACAAGGCCAGGTCTCTCAACTGCTGGCAGACTCTCCTTACCACACCACTGCACAAAGCTCTCATGATTCCAGGCAAGTTCACCCCAATCTGTAGTGTTCAGAACCCACACAAAAGGGAGCTAGGCAGAGAATACTCCCCCTTCCTACACGCCACTTCACCAAAACAGCTCTCCTGCCATATCACTCAGGGCACATCACCACAACAACTCTTGTACTTCATTCTGCAGGCTCTTCGGCACTCCTGCTCCCAAGTACTGCAGTTGTCTAGAAGCAGGGTCAGCTCTCCTGCTGTTATACCCATAGAGCCTGCACTCACAGGATGCCCAGGTAAGGGGAAGGGATGGAGATAGTTCTGCATAGCCCTCAGGCATCAGTATGTCCCCAGGGAGCAGCCCAGATTAGGAATGTCCACCTCGCATTGGTTGTAACAGACCCCTGTTGCTGCAGGGCTACAGACCCAGACATGCCCCTGGTGGAAGCACAGGCCAGGACCTCACCATGGTGCAGGTGACAACCCCAGCTACTCACATCAGGCTGTTTCTCACTACCCTTGAGTTTCTAGTTCTGCCTCTCTTCATTGTGCACACATCCTTTCTATGTCTTTCTCGCCTATTGGGGGCATCTCTGTAGTGGTCTCAGGAGGGCTATGCCCTGTTCGTGAAGTATGGCACTGGGCAGGGATTATCTAAGTCATGGTCTATCCACTAGGCCTTTGCAGTACTAATCTGATGGTCATCTCAGGCCCACTCCTCATCAGGGCTGCTCAAGTGCAAAGGTTGTCTGCTTGTCTCAGGTAGAGTTCATCTGGTCTATTGCTCAATCCCCACCCTTGAAGCCCATCTGAACCTGTACAACACCATAATGGTGGTCGTCTCAGGCTAGCTCCCTGTCCAGGTACCCTGTTGACAGATTAGAGATCATCTCAGGCTCACTTTTTCAGGGAATGTTAGCTACTAATCATTCAGGTATTCAACGGTCAGTAGCCCTCTCCTCTCTGCTACCTACTGACATACATGTGACAGAGCAGCCACACTTGCTACACCTCTAAGGGCAAGGCTTTAACTCTTATTTGACCTCATATGACATTTTTGTAACACTGATGAATGTGTACACTAAGGTAATAGAATAAAGATGTGAAAATTTAAAAGACTCATCATATACTACACACCAAGAAAAGATGTAAAGCCTCCTTATTCACCTAATAGCCTAAGAAGACAAAAGGCCTTCTGTGCATCTCTAGAAAGAGCTGTGCCCTGTACCAGCAATCTCACACCCAGCAAGTTGGCAGTTGCTTTTTTTTTTTTTTTATCCTTAAAACATCCTTTAAAAACACAAGGATAAATAATTAGTAGTTTTATGCTCTAATCTTAATTAAGGAAGGGTTGTTTCAATGCTTCGTTTCTAAATGTTTTAATTTTAGTATATGTTGGTCACAGCTACTAACAAAGTTTGGCCTTGTTGCACTTCCTGATTTGCACTATGTCCCACTGTGACAATCATATGTATTCATAATTTTAAATGTGTTGTTTGTCTATTTGTTTGTTCATCTGTTTATTTTAGCAGAAAAGAGATTTATTCAATGTGGTTATACTGGGAAGCGGGGCAGAGTGATTCAGAAAACTCCAAGTCCATCTTGGTGGAAGGAGGTCCTCAAATGAAATCAAAATTTCAATAGAGGACAACAGGTATAAATGAATTCTCATTAAAGTGTGGTCTTGTTCACCACTGATAAACTTTTCTCATCACCTAGGATAGTCTGACATCTTATCAGGACTTTGTGAAACCTCTTTCCCAGGAGAAAAGTCCCCTTTCTGGCTGGGACATTTTCTTTCTCCCATTTCTTGAGGAAATTCCCATTTGGGGGGAAGGGGGCATTGTCTAAATAGCCTGCTTGAGAGATGCAAGTGTCTCTTTATAATACATTCATTTCTGCCAGGAGGGTTACAAGTAGTACCTTGAAGGATTCAGAAATCCCAAGGAGAATTTGAAACAGGCTTTTAAAGTACATGTAAATCAACTTTCTTTCTCTTGAGTTCTGATGAGTATCTTTGAAGGAGGTCTTTGAAGCCCTGGACATTTACCTGCTTTGCCTACACATCTTATTATTGTTTTTGTTGTTGATGATGATAGTTTTAAATATTGTTCTCAAAGAAAAGAGATGCAGGAACATATTTATGACATTATATTCAGTGAAAAAAGTAAAAACTAAGCCAAGCAAACAGTATGACCCAATCTCATATAGAAATATTGATACAGAAATATGCAGATCTTTGTGTATGTTGAATGGCAGGTAAAGGGATTATTTCTTGGATTCCCATGTTGAACTGAATAAACACACACAACTAATGCCATGACTTATGAAAAAATCCCTTTAGAAGATTTCCTGAATTAATTCATTCACCTTCATCTCAACTCCATCATCCTTTCTTTTCTGTCTTGCCAAAATCCATATTTTATAAATTTGGCTTAGCTTCCTAATTTTTATGCAGAAACTTTCATAAAGCATTCAAGAGTGTAATACAATCAACATTTGGAAGGAAGATAGAGCAGTTCATATAACAATTTGCAAGCCATTCAAACTGAACATTAATTATCTTCTTTTAAAAAATATGCTTAACCACCCACCAAAGGAAAAAATTTTCTGCCTACTTCCTATTAAATAACTAAGCCTCATATTTTATGGAAACTCCTTTCTCCCTCTCCCATTATTTCTGTACATCTCTTCCTTAAAACAGTAAAATAAATCACCACATCTGACCAAAGACTCAAGTTTCTTTATATAATTAAGGTTTTGCAGCAGTGGTTTGCTATGGATTCTACCATCTATTCTATTCTACTTGCCAAGAAATCCCAAAAGTCAATTTCTATAGTAGAAATTATCCTGATGCGTTCATTTCAATTACTAGAGGATCTTTCCTTTAACTAAGGAACTTAAACTTCATATATTCATTGAAATTTAAATATATAAATGTTAGTTCCATGTTTCCCATGAAAAGACTGTGTTAAATAACTTTTGTATGAATTTATTCTTTGTATGTGGTGTGTGTGTGTGTTGTGTGTGTGTGTTTTCCTTCTGAAATTTTCTTTGATCACAGTAATTTTATACACTTCAAATTATTCTTCACATTTGTTAATGGAGTTAAAAATAAAATAGACATGCAAGAATCAGTCAAATTTTACATACATGTTAAATATCACTGGTTTGTTTTAGTGATATTAAAATGAAAGATTATTGTATGTCATGTAAATGACATGGACACTTATCTAATCTTTCATAATGAATGTGCTAGTATATATTTGAAAACTAAAATGGAATTTTTCTATAATACTGTTACCTACAAGTTCCCATATAATTCTAATTACTACAGAATTGAATGCCCCTATTTCAAAATAAAAAGACTCCCTCATTGTTGTACATTTACCTCACATTGTTGTCTTTGTTCTATTTTTATCACTTTTTAAAATGTTAGCCTACATTTATCAATTCACATCAAAAAGAATTTACAAGCTGCCAAGTGGATTAAGCTGTGACATACTTATCAGTTCTTACAATGCATAT
Source organism: Mastomys natalensis (assembly GCA_021653895.1). Lineage (NCBI taxonomy): Eukaryota > Metazoa > Chordata > Mammalia > Rodentia > Muridae > Mastomys > Mastomys natalensis. Next base: position 878,715 of record JAJTUV010001320.1, on the reverse strand, counting down.
GGGAACTGTGCCCAGGCTCTCCAAATATATCATGCAGTCTTTAAAACCAGCTGAGTTTGGTATGACTGATTCATGAACTATGAAAGACTATTATTTGGGCACTGGATATCCATGAATAAAATTTCTGGCTGTATTTCAGGAGAAGCTTGTGATGTGCCATTCAATAAAAAAAAGAAATTATGAGTTTGACCAAATAGAAATGGAGATAAAATTCCATTCTTTTTAATATGCTTTGACAGGGAATGTAGATGATGATGTCAAAGAGTCATGCTGTGAAGTGTACATTGTGGGAAGCAGAACATAGAATGGACTGTCTGAACAACACTAAAAGCTCAGAAGTGATATATTCCTTTTGAAATATAGTACCTAGTATTGTGTTTTATAGTAGATTCATCATTGATTGAAAAAAGTATATCATATACTGGCATTCATAATCATAGAAAAAACAATGAAGTAAAATATCAAAATGTGACCAGTTGTTGTAAGATCAGTTACACCATCTTCTTTATATTTTATTAATTTTCAAATTTTCTAGACAATATTGATAAATTTGATAATCTCTACATATGAGATGTGTTATTAAAACAAATGTGTGTGAAGGAAAGGCCATCCAGGGACTGCCACACGTGGGGATCCATCCCATATACAAATACCAAACCCAGACACTATTGCTGATGCCAAGAAGTGCTTGCTGATTGGAGCCTAATATAGCTGTCTTCTGAGAGACCCTGACCGAGCCCGACAAATACAGAGGTGGATGCTCACATCCAACCATTGTACTGAGCACAGAGACCCCAAAGGAGGAGTTAGAAAAAGGACTGAAGGAGCTGAATGTGTTTGCAACCCCACGAGAGAACAACAATATCAACCCACCAGACCCCTCAGAACTCCCAGGGACTAAACCATCAACCAAAGAGTACACATGGAACAACCCATGGCTCTGTCTACATATATAGCAGAGGATGGCCGTGCTGAGCATCAATGAATGGGAGATGAAGCCCTTGGTCCTGTGAAGACTTGATGCCCCAGTGTAGAGGAATGCCAGGACTGGGAGGCAGGAGTGGGTGGGTGGATGGGTGGGGGAGCAATCTCATAGAAACAAGAGGAGGGGAAATGAGGTAGGATGTTTCAGGAGGGGAAACTGGGAAAAGAGATAACATTTCAAATGTAAATTAATAAAATATCCAATAAAAATAAATAAGTAAAGGCATAAACCACCACCTCCCAACCCAGGAATTTAAAAAAAAAAACACATTTATAATTTAAAAAAATCAAATGTGTATATGTAAGCAGGATTTTATTTGTCTCATTTTAATTTTTCTAATTTATTTTTAAAATATAGTAGTTTAATTATAGTTTTATCATTTCCCATATCTTCTCCTCTCTCCAGTTCTTCCCATTTTACTCCCCCCATACACATTTATGATGTTTTTCAATTATGTGTGTATGTGTATTTGCATGTGTATATGTGTGTGCGCATGTATGTGCGAGTATAGGCATATGAAGAATATATAAATGCAATCTACCAAGTCAATTAAATGTTGCCTGTATGGATATGATTTATGGATTCAATACTTGCCATTGGTGTCTTTGTTTGGGTTTTCATTGCTGTGAAGAGACACCATGACCAAGGCAACTCTTATAAAGGACAACATTTAGTTGGATAGCTTACAGGTTCAGAGGTTCAGTCCATTATCATTAAGAAAGGAAGCATAGCATCATCTAGTCAGGCATGGTGCTAGAGGAGCTGAGAGCTGTACATCTTGTTCTGAGGGGGAAGAGGAGAAGACTTACATCCTCAGGTAGCTAGGAGGAAACTCTTAAAGCCCACCTCGACAGTGACACATATCCTCCAAAAGTGCCACACCTCCTAATAGCGCCACTCCCTGGGACAAGCAAATTCAAACCACTACTTTCCACTCCCTGGCTTATTCAAAGACATGAAACTATGGGGGTCCATACCTAGCCACAGCACAATGCAAAATACATTTAGTCCTACTTCAAAAGCCCCATGATTTATTACAGTCTCGAGAATACTCAAAGTTCAAAGTCTCTTCTGAGATTGATCCAATCTCTTAACTGTAATCCTCTAAGAAATCAAAATCAAAATGCAGATCGCATACCTTCATCATCATGCAGGATATACATTACCATTCCAAAATGTCATGATGAAGAACTACTGGACCAAAGCAAGACGGAAAACTAGCTGGACAAATTCTAAACTCTGCATCACCATATCTGAGGTTAAAGCACTCTTCAGATATGCACATCCTTTCAGCTTTACTGACTACAGCATAATTCTCTTTGGTGAGTTTAACTCCGTTAGCAACTTTATTCATCAGGTATCCCATGGTTCTGACATCTCTAACATCTTGGGGTATCTAAGGTAACTTCAACTTTACAGCTTCTTCCAATGTCTGGGATCCACTTATGATCTTCTGAGCTCCTCCAAAGGACTTGGGTCACTTCTCCAGCTCTGCCCTCTGTAGAATTTTAGGCTCTGGTTGACTCCACTCGACTGTTGCTGCTCTTCTTGATGATAATCCCATGGTACTGGCATCTCAAATTCACTAGAGTCTTTCACTGCAACTAGTATTCACCAATATCCTCTCATAGGCTCTCTTTATGGTGCCAAGCCTCAACTTCTTTACATGACTCTTTCAAGCAAGAAAACTTGGGTGATTCTTATATATTACCAAGTGAATCTGCAGCACCTTGGCTATTTCTAGAAACCAACTTCTCTGTGCTCTCAGAAAACACTTCCCAGATTTCACCTTAGTGATGCTAGTCTCTTTGTAATCATTGTTTATTTCTTAGATCCAGTTAACCAGCATCAATTGTCCCAGTAATCTCTTCTATTCTGGACTCTAAAGCCAGAGCCACATGGCCAAAGCTCTGAGTTCTGCTGCTTGCGAGAGTGGAAACATGGCCCTTCTTCTATTATTATCAGTTTTCTCTTTTCCAACTCCTTTACTGCCTAAGCTTGGCTGTCCTGAAACTTGCTCTGTAGGTTGACATTGAACTCGGAGATCTGCATGGGTCTGTCTCCTGAATCCTGGGATTAAAAGCAGGACCACCACACCTGAAGTTAAGCTTTTCTTTACCTAGACCATGCTCTGTCCCAGGCTGGCCTTGAACTCAAAGATCTGTTTACCCTTATCTCCTGGGATTAAAAATGTGTACCACCATACCTGGGCCAAAGCTTTACACAGCCACTATTTCTTGAGGTCTAGATCAAAAGCCTGTTTCTTTCTGTCTCAAGATGTGAATCACAGTGTGTTCTCAATTTCTGGATTGTTGTTCATTTCAGATTAAAATTCTAAAATTCAAAATAATCAAGTACCAGCTCAACTCCAAAAGTATGAACAATAAACTTAGCAGGGTGGAATCTTGCCCTGAAGTCATCACTCTCTTAATCTGTTTATCTCCTTGTATATAGGATTCAGCTCCATTTTATTTCCTGGTGCCTCTTTATTCTCTAAACCATACATTTAGTACTTTTCCTTTTACTGCTTGCTCCTTTACATCAAAAGGCTCTTTATAAGAGTGGATTTTGTAACCACACAACAGAATTTATACCAGGCTATTTTGAGACTTACTTTTGTCAACATGATTAATCTAAATCTCTTCTCCTTTACCTCAGGCAGACTCTTAAGACAGTGGCAAAAAACAGCCATGTTCTTCACCAAAATAACACAAAAACAGTCTCTAGGCCACATACTACCATTCTTCTCCACTGAAACCTCTTGGGCAAGGTCTGTACAATTCAAATCATCCTCCGCACCAATGCTTTTCATATTCCTACTAAGATGGTCCCTTCAGCCCCCACTTAAAGCATTCCATGGCCTTACAAATATAAACTCTCAAAATCCACATTGCTCGAAACAAAAGCATGATGAGGTGTATTTAAGTTCCTATTACCAACTCTGTCTTAAGTTGGGTTTCCATTGCAGTGAAGAGACACCATGACCAAGACAATTCTTATAAAGGACAACATTTAATGGGAGCCAGTTAATAGGTTCAGAGGTTCAGTCCATTATCATCAAAGTAGGAAGCATGACAGCTTTCAGGCACTTATGGACATCTTGTTCTCTAGAGAAACAGAAGAAGATGGGCATCCTCAGGCAGCTAGGTGGAAGCTCTCAAAGCTCACCCCCATGGTGATACACTTCCTCCAAGAGCACACTTCCTAATAGTGTCACTCCCTGTGCCAGCATATTCAACCCTCCACATTTGGGTAAAAATTTAGTGGCTCATCCCTAGAGAAGACTAATTCTCCCTCTCTCTGCAGTCATTGGTTTTCTATAGCTTTTTATTTTTGATAGGTGAATGTGAAATCTCACACATCTATATTGGCATATCAATTGGTGTTATAATTTATTTCTTATTTGGGTAACAATACTCTTTATAGGTGTAGATTCAATGTCATATCTGGGAGACACAATTTGCAGAAGACTTCCTTTTCCTCTAGTTTATGACGTCTTTCTTTCCCGTCTTCCGCAGTATTCCCTGATCCTTAGCTAGAGATGTTGTATTTCAAATTTATTAAATAGAACCAAAAGCATCATGCTCAGTTGTTCATTTTGACTAGTTGTAATTTTCTATAATTGTCTCCATCCTCTGATCAAAGAAATGTCTTGTCTTGAATAAGCTGCTGGAGCTATGTTTATCTCTGGGTATAAGAATTCATATTTAGAATATAGTTAGGAATTGTATTAGTTTTTAAAAAGTCACAGAAGTAGATTCTCTTCCTAAGAATAATGACCTCTCTACTTGTTTAGGTTCTCAGAATGAAATATGATTTCTTTCCTGTCGGTCTGACCTTAAGTCCATTTACACAGTTGATGGCACCCACAAAAATATATGTGCCATTATTGCACTTTTAAGAATGTCTTGCTGTGGATTGATTGCTATGATCCATAAGCACTGCAACTGAGTAAAATTATTGAATCCTTTCCTCTCTTGGCAGAATATATAATACCTTATTCTACAAAGGCCAGTCCTCTAGAAAGATGCAATTAGATAAGATATCATTTTAATTCTTTGTGTCCTTTGTCCAATATGCATGGTGTCTTCAGAAATAGGGACTTACATTCAGTCTCTGGGAGGCAACCAGAGACAAAACAGCAGTCTGTTATCTAGGGAGTTTTTTGGACTCCCCTGATCAACAACATGAAAGAGTTTTCCTCATAACTGTTATTGAGACTTTTATCAGAGAACTATGGCTCTTGGGGAAGACACTGTTATATCAAATGGCACAATTTCATTTATAATATGTGGGAATTCATATACATTATACATCATTTAGGAAAGAATGAAATAATATGATGCCTTACTGCTATTTCAAGGATCCTTAATGTTATTTATCATCTCTCTCTAGCCTTCTCCTATATTGCTTTCCCTGCCTTGACCCTAATTAAAAGTCCCCTACTTTTTTTCTATTTCACCACCATATTACCTGTATACTCCTCTTCCTCTCACAGAGTTCCTGTTCCATCCTCCATTACTTTTCTATTTTACTTTTTATATTTATGAAATAGATAGAAAATATAAAGAGAACACAAATAAAAACAAATGAGTACAATAAACAAACTTTTTCAATAACAACTATAATTAATAATGTCCTTAACTCTCCATTCAAAAGACAGAATAGCTGAATAGTTTAATAAGCACAGTCTTCTAGTCATCTTTCTGTAGTCTACAGAAACTCTGATTTAAAGATAGATACCAACTTAAAGGGAAAGGAAAAAAAAAGCAATTGAAATTGGAAGAAAGCAGATGTGGCTATTCTTGTATCAGATGAAATAGACTTCAAAATAAAACTATTAAGAAAAAATAACAAAGGGCACTTCATTCTAATTTAGGGAACAGTGAACTAATAAGACATTACAATCTTAAAAAAAGTATGCATCACACACTGAGGCACTCAGTTTCATAAAAAGAATATGACTGTAATTAAAATCACGAATTAATATTAATCCAATAATAGGATGGAATTTTAGTGCCCATTTTGTTCTCATAGAGTCTTCATTACTACTGATTAGTTTTATGCCACTGGAAGGTATTCTGCTAGCTACCAGAGGAAAAAAAAGTAACCACCAACCTAGCTACTTAGTTTGCAATCTACAGTAATGGCCAGTCTACATATTAAGCTGGACCAATAAGGGCACATAGACTAGAGAGTAACCAACTACTATTTAATTGAATTTAAGCCCAATGCCAAGAAGTAAAACCTATGTTTGACACTGCTTGAGTGACCTGAGACTAGATAGGCCATCAGTCTAAGAGAAAATCAGACATGATTGTTCTGCTAATGGAACGAAATAATTAAACTGCCCTAAATGACATCCTACTATACCCATAAATCATGTCTTGCTCAGCAATGATCAGAGACAATTCCTCATGCAGTAGAAAGAAACTAATAAGGAGATCCACCACTCATTATTGTACAGAGAGTAAAATACTATGAAATACTTAATCCCAAATGTGATATCTTTTTCAAACCCCTCCCCTCTGGACTCAGACAGCTATGCTGAAGAGGAAACAGAGAGATTATCAGCGCCAAAGGGGATGGATGCCACCAAAGAAACAGTGTATTCTATGAACAAGATTGACACATATATGAAGTTATAAAGACTATGGAAGCATACACAGGCCCTATACAGGTTCAAGCCAGACATGGTCCTAGTACTGAGAGGAACAAGTTGACAAGATACCTACCCAAGAAGTTATATCTAACTGACAAACACTTGCAAATGAAAACACCCAGCTGATACCCTGTTCTGAAAGGTATCTGTACTCCCCCTGAACACCTATGCTTCGGTGCCATTCCCTTCCCTACATTCTGCCTTTTTGTTTTTATAACCTCTGTGTAAATAAGTAAATTAAAATGTGATTTAAATAACTAAATAAATTTTTAAAAAATCTAAAAAAAAAAGAAAAGAAAAAGAAAAGTTAGTTTTTATCCTAATGGACTATCTGAGTATATGAACCATGCTTAAGAACAGGCCCCATGTCTTCAGTAGATGGTCAACATAAAAGGAACTCAATGGTTGTTTTGTAGGGTTGTATGTTTGGTTTGGGTTTGTCTCATATTAATTTGTTTGGGAACTTCTTATCCTACTAGTCTTTTGCTTGTATATTATAGCTTCCAATTTTATGTTTCTATGGTGGTTTTAGTGGTCTGTCTATCAGTCTATAGGTGTGTTTCTTGTACTTTTTCACTTTCTTTTTTAATTCTGGTTGACATATTTTTATTCATCTGTTTGTTTTCTAAAGAGAAAGAAAAATAAGTCATAGAGTTGAATGAGTAGCGAGTGGGAAGGATTTGGTAGAAGATAGGAGAAGTAAAAATACCATCAGAATATATCATATCGATTTTCAATTAAAAATTAAACAAATTCAGAAAAATAAATGTAATATCACTGATAACTAAAAAAATCAAAAGAGCACAAATTAATGCCTTTGAGTTGTAATGATACAACTCAAAAGCTTTGAAAAGCAAAAAGAAACTAAACCTAAATCCAGTGGACAGTAAGAATTGAAAATAATGAGAAAAGACACTAGTGAAACCAAAAAAAATATTACAAAGAATAAATTAATATAAGAGCTTGCACTGTGAGAAAATAAAATCAACAGACCACTGACTTGACTAGACCAAAAAAAAAAAGAAAGAAAATAAAATTATATATATATATAATATATATATATATATTACAATATTTTATATATTTTTTTTTCTTTTGGTTTTTTCGAGACAGGGTTTCTCTGTGTAGCCCTAGCCATCCTGGAACTCACTCTGTAGACCAGGCTGGCCTCGAACTCAGAAATCCGCCTGCCTCTGCCTCCCAAGTGCTGGGATTAAAGGCGTGCGCCACCACCGCCCGGCTAATATATTAATATATTTAATAATTATATATTTTAATATTTGTGTGTTTTAATAATTATATATTTTAATAATATATAATTATATATAATATATATTTTATATATATATAAAATCTTGTTCCTATAGTCTTTGATGTGGGAGTATCCACTGAAGCATATTTACTTGCTAAAGGTCATGTCCTTTAAGAAAACTGACTTTCTCTTTCCCTACAGCTATCAATTACCAGTAGCTCCTCAACTAGGGATACAACTTCTCATTCACCTTGTTGTTCTAGGCTGGAATTTTGTCTGACTTGAGGTTTCAAAGCTCTTCTGCTTGTTGTTACAAACTTCTGTGAATTATATATGCAACTTTTTCTGTGTGTCTAGAAAACTGCTTGCTATATTCATCTACTGCTCTCTTCCATGGTGATCATGCCTTAGTTTCTTATTCTTTGCAGAATAACCCATTTGTGAGTCTCTGTATTAATCACATATAATTAATCACAATGAAGTTTCTCTGATGAGAGATGTATTAATCTATGTATATAATAGTAAGTCACTAAGAATCAGTTTAATAGTGTGTCCATTTAACAGAATAGCTGTAGTAAGTTTTCTCATAGGACTCATGACTTATAAAGCCACATGTTCTTACCACCTTAATCATAAGTAGGAGTGTCTCTTAGGTGAAATCAGAAAATAGGTGGTTACTACCATAGCATCTGTCCCACTATCATGTCATCATGTCAGGCCAGGCACTGTAATTTAAAGGAGTCACAGCTGAATAATATTGATTATTTTTTATAATCCAGTAGCATTCATAACCACTTCTATCAGTATAAAAGCTAACCAGTGGGAATGAAGCTTCTAGATCAGTACTGCCTTGATTTCTCCATGTCTATATCTCAAGTACATGATATCTTCAGCAATAGTTTTATAATCAAGTCCCTGAGGGTAACCAAAAACAATTTGAGTAGTCCATAATGTTTGGAGATCTATGGGGCCCCAATGGCTGACAATTTCAAAGAGCTTGCTTTTTTTCTGTCTCTATCTCTCTCTATTGCTCTCTCTGTGTCTCTTTCTCTCATGTATATTATATATATATAAATATATGTATATATAAATATATAATACATGTATACTGTTTATTTATAAGAAAGTTTCTACAATAGTAGGTTCTATTTCTTAAAACAATAACTGAACAAAAATATCAATCTCAAAATAAAGATAAAAAAGGGAAAAAAATTCTGAGGAACTAAACTGAAGGTGTTTTTAACTATAACACCTTTATTTTAGAATTTTTAGGATAAGGCCTAAAATGTAAGATATGATTTTGTTCATATTCCTCCACACTGCAAACAATCTTTAATTAAGCTCAGAATCTAGCTTAGTGGAATAAAGTTAAATGTGCCATGAAAAATAGACTAAGAAGCTGTCTACCTTTTTCCTTTCCAACATTTCTCATCAGAATGGCATGCTGTGAACACACACTTAAACTGATTGGTATTAATGCATGCACACAAATTCCAAAATGTCAGCAAGATTTATTTGCTTTAAAGTTATATTAATTCTGATGATTACAGTGAATTGGGTAAATAAATCTTAGTGATATACAAAAAATTATTTTTAGTTTCTATTAAAATCAAGCCTAGAATTTTTCAAATGCACTATCTCTCATTCACTAATTATACAACAATTTTAGAAAACCTTGTATTGCAAGCCCTAAACTATCAATAACACTAATTAATGAAACAAACAAGGCCATTTCCATTTATCAGTTTATGCTCTTGGAGATACACAAAAAACAAGATACAAATAAGCACACTGAACATACTAATGAGAGAGAGAGAGAGACAGAGAGAGAGAGAGAGAGAGAGAGAGAGAGAGAGAGAGAGAGAGAGAGGAAGAAGGAAGAAGAGAAAGAAAGAAAGAAAGAAAGAAAGAAAAGAAAGAAAAGAAAGAAAGAAAGAAAGAAGAAAGAGAGAGAGAGGGAAGGAAGGAGGGAGGGAGGAGGGAGAGGAGGAGGGAGGGAGGGAGGAAGGAAGGAAGGAAGGAAGGAAGGAAGGAAGGAAGGAAGGAAGGAAGAAGTTTTACAAGACAAAAAAAATGGTTTAGAAACAAAAGACAGATAAGCACATTAGCTAGGATGGTCATAGACTTTCCTCTTAGGAAGTTTCATTTTCAGAATGACCAAAATAAATGAGCCAAATTCCCTGTCCTAGCCCAAAGTCATTTTCATGTCAGCAGCCTACTTCCTTGTTCTAGCCTAATATTTAGATGCCTGCCTGAAATTACTTTTTTGTTCTAGCCTAAGATTTAGATTCCTGCCTGAAATTATTTCTTTGTTCTAGCCTAATGTCAGGTTCCTGCATGAAGCCCACTTCCTTGTCCTTACCCAATGTCATATTCCTGTCAAGCAGCTCATTTCCTTGTCCTTAGCCTATGTCAGATTCTTGCCAAGCAGCCCCAAAAGCTCTCCACCTCTCCCCCTTTTTTATTTCATAAACAAGACTGAGCCTGGCTTAGGTCATTCTGCCAAGAATTCCTTCCTTACCCATCATAGAATATGCATTATTAAAAGCAATGCATTCCTGTCTTAGGTGGGTAAGGCTCTGTGCAGAATCTTACCTGTCCTTGGCTTGCAAGCCTATTAAATTACTAACTCTGTCTGGAGGTCCATTTTCAGTTTCAAGCCATGTACTTTGGCTGCCAACATGCTGATGTTGTTGAAAACAAGCTTTAACACAATGGGCAGGAATATAATCCTGATAAGCCTTTAGAAACTGATCACGGGAGTGTTCATGGAATTATGTTTATTGCCTGCTTGTTCTTTGACTATTTGTATTTATTGTTCTGCTCGCTCCTTGACTATTTGCATCTATTGTATTGTTAGTTCCTCAACCTAGAACTGAGCTTAATACTTACATGTAATTAAAATGGCATAAAAGCAAAAAGGAGGAGGGAGAATGGGATAGGGAGTTTCTAGAGAGGAGAAATGGGGAAAGGGGATGTAATCTGAAATGTTAATAAATAAAATATTTCCAAAAAAGTAAGTCTAATTTTCAGTGATACTGGAATTATAAAAAGAAAGTAACATTACAAAGACACCCCCCCCCCAAAAAAAAAAAGTTGTCCTGTCAGAGAAAACAGCAAAAAAGTCTGGTGGAGAGAACCAGAGGCATTCACATAACATTGACATAGTCAAATTGACTAAAACAGAGTGAATCAGGGAATAAGAGGCACCAAATGAGCTTAGATAGCTCAAAAGAAACTAGGTAACAGGACTGTGCAGCCACCAGCAGGGGTTGGAATGTGAACTTTTGAAATCAGACGAAAGATTTATGAGTTTTTGGAGACTGTGTGATGCAACAAGAAGATTGGAATTAACTCTTCTCTCTTTTCATGCTCATGTAACTGAAAAATATGTACATTTAGAACAAAGTTTGAAAATTCAGAATAAAGCTTTATTTCATATATATTCTACATTATTGCAATGAAGATTCTTTAGTAATCTATACTCAACTTTCTAGTCCATAAACTGAAAGTATCCATGATAGTCCTTCAATCAGATCTAAATTATTTGAGATTTGAATTGATCAATATAGTGGATTGTTAGAATGTAAAGACCCATTTTTCTTTCCCCCTTCCTGTGAAGAACTAAACATAGATACAGAAAGGACCAACTGTTAATGCCTACTATAATTGCTGATAGAAGAAATTAAGTACTATAGGTGAAACATTTTGTAGAGTTTGGATTACTCCAAAACAGACACTGAAACAAGACTGTATATGAAGTACTTTATTTGGAGGACATCCCAGGAAACTAAAGAGAGAACAACAAATAAAGAGAACATGATTATTCATGGTGCCATTTTAGATGAGTAGAAGTTCAATCACATTAGTAACTCTTCTAGGAAGATACCTTGTGATTTTTTTTCTCACCCAAAGATGCCAGGAATATGGACTTCAGTCATCAGTTTTTCAGTTTCAAAGGCTAACTGCCCTATATATAATGGCCTACCCTTGTATTGGATTTAGAAGATTCTCAGTACTAGAAAATGCCATAAATAAATTGTCATAGGTTCTTGCAGCTTAAATTGAGAAGGTGGTATGTTCTAGGAGTGACAGATACCAAAGGTATGAATATACCTGGGTCTGTGGCAGTGCCTACTACAACTTTAGTCGTTTTCAATATATTGTGAAGGCCTTTGGGTTTGAAAAACTCTCTCACAGATTCAGCTTCAGGATTGCTTTCTGTAAGCCATGACATGCTTTAAAATACTATAAGTGATGATGCCTTCTGTACAGGTTACTAGGTATGTGAAAACTCCTACCTGAAAGAATAAAGAGACCACACAGAATTTCAAGTCACACTTACAAGCAACTCACTCTTCAGACTTCCTCTTGGGTCAGGTTTGTGGATTTTGATACATGGCATGTCAAAATATCTGTAAGAATTTAAACCCCTAGTAAAATTTCCCTTCAACAACCTTCCTTCCTGCTTATGAAAAAGATTAAATCAATGTGCTTTGAGAACAGCCAGGTTTTTCTAAGTTTGGTCTGGGTAGAATTTTGTTATATTTATTGAGAATATTTATCATGTTCCAAGGAGAAGAATGGCATACATAACACTATGTAGGTAAGACATGAGACCTCTGTACCATTAAGAGCTATAAATTATCCGACACTGTAATGAAACCAAGTTGTTAGAAATCAGGCACTCCCCTAGGCTGCCCTCCGAGACTTAGCACCAACAGCTACTTCATCACCAACAGTCAAAATGACATGAATACCATTTAAAAGGTCCTACCATCAAAGCCTCTCCCTCTCCCCCTCCCTCTCTCTCCCCCTCTCCCTCTCCCTCCCTCTCCTCTCCTCTCCCTCCCCCTCTCCCTCTCCCTTCCCCTCTCCCTCTCCCTTTCTCCCTCTCCCTCTCCCTCTCACTCTCTCCCTCTCCCTCTCCCTCTCCCTCTCCTCTCCTCTCCCCCCTCTCCCTCTCCCTCTCCCTCTCCTCTTTCCTCTCCCCCTCTCCCTCTCCATCTCTCTCTCTCCGTCTCCCTCTCCCTCTCTCCCCTCCCTCTCCTCTCTCTCCCTCTTCCTCTCCCCCTCCCTCTCTCTCTCTCCCCTCACCTTCCCCTTCCCCTCCCCTCCCCCCACACATATTCTAGCTCTGAAGTGGTCTTTTGCAACCCCCAAATAAATCTGTTACATGAGTTCTTTTGAGTAGGGTAATCTTTGTGACATTCCTTGGGCCCTGGCCTCAACTGATCAACCAAGTTATTCTGCTGAAAAATCCTAACATTTGTGTTCTGTTCAGGAAATTTTCCTTTGTGTCAACACGTCCAAGGTTATTTTCCATTTTCTTTTCTATTAGATGCAGTGTTTCTGGTTTGATGTTGAGGTCTTTGATCCATTTGGACTTGAGCTCTGTACAAAGTGATGGGTCAATTTGCATTCTTCTACATGCAGATGCCAGTTAGAGCAGCATCATTTGTTGAAGGTGCTTTCTTTTTTCTACTGTATGATTTCGTCTTCTTTGCAAAAAATCAAATGTCTGTAGGTGTGTGATTTATTCCATTGATCAACCTGTCTGTCTCTGTAACAATACCATGAGGTTTTTATCACTGTTGCTCTGTAGTAGAGATTGAGGTCTCTGATGAAGTTTCACCCAGAAGTTCTTTTATTTTATTATTTTATATCCTGGTTTTCTTGTTTTTCCATATGAAGTTGACAATTGTTCTTTCTGAGTTTATAAAAATCTGTATTGCAATGTTGAATCTCTTCATCTTGTTTTTATCTATTTAGTGACAATTATGATTTGATGCTGTTATGACATTTATATGCTGAAACAGATAAAGAACTTAACAGTATGCTAGATTTATAACAAATGTTTAATAAATCACTATGATACAATAGCAAATTATTAAATTTCAATGATACTAGGCATGTTCCTTTTAGACTATGCAATTTCAAATAAGGTAGAGTTCACTTATTCTACTATACTTGTGTTTTGTGCACAGTACCTTGGTGGATCACTGTGGGCCAAGGACTGTTGCAAAAATCACAGTAAAAATGCTTGCACTTATTTGGCTTCACAAATTCCTCAAACTAAAGTCCAAGTTATAACTTGTCCTGGGTAATTTTACAGAGAGATCCTGATGCAAACTGAAAATAATTACATTATTATGTGTTGTAAAGCTGATAAATATTTCTAAGCCCTGTCTGATTGATACATTCTATCTAGATAGAGCCTTAAGTGACAAGAACCCCAATTTATTTTTTTCTTTCTTTTATTACATTCTTTTGCTGCTACATTTACAATGAAAATTTTTATAATTATATTAATACAGGATTTTATGTAGCCAAGGCTGATGTAAAACTTGGGATACAGTCAAAAACAACCTTGGTTTTTGATGGTAGCATTTCTACTAATTGAATTTTTGTGTGTTACACAACTCTATTATGTATTTTGATCATGTTTATCTCCATTACCTTCTTTTGCCCTTTCCTGCTCCAAAATATACATACTTCTGTTTTAATGTGTTTTTTCTTTTATTATTGAGATTATAATAATAATTATACCATTTCCTTTCTGTGATCTTCTTCCCAACACTCCAATGCACCCCTCTTTGCTCTTTTTCAAAGTCATAGTCTCATTTTTATTACTATATGCATATACAAATACATACACACATATACAATATACATATATACATATATATATATATATATATATATTATAATATATATATTGAGAGAGAGAGAGAGAGAGAGAGAGAGAGAGAGAGAGAGAGAGATGAGATGAGATAGAGATTGAGATAGAGATGGAGATACTGTTTTAATTAGGGTTTTACTACTGTGAAAGGACACCATAACCAAGGCAACTCTTGTAAGGACTACATTTAATTGGTGTTTGCTTACAGGTTCAGTCCATTATCTTCAAGGTGGGAGCTTGGCAGCATCCAAGTAGGCATGGTTCAGGAGGAGCTGAGAGTTCTACATCTTCATCTGAAGGCTGCTAGGAGAAAACTGACTTCTAGGCAGCTAGGACAAGGGTATTAAAGCCCACACCCACAGTGACACATCTACTCCAAGACCACTCCTCCTTTTAGTACCATGCCCTGGGCCAAGCATATTTAAACCATTACAGATATAAATATAAGAATAGACATAGATACAAATACAGATATATGGAAAGCTTTCTCATGCTCATGGATATGTAGGATTAACATAGTGAAAACTGCCATCTTATCAAAAGCAATCTTCTGATATCTTCTTCAATTTCTTTCCTGAGGGACTTGAAGTTCTTGTCCTACATATCTTTCATTTGCTTGGTTAGAGTTACACCAAAATAATTTATACTATTCACCACTATTATAAAGGGTGTAACTTGCCTGATGACTAAGGATATTGAACGTATCCTTAAGTGCCACTAGAGATTTGTCTGGTGAGAACGCTCTGTTTAGCTCTGTACCCATTTTATTTATTTATTTGTTTTGTTTGTTTGTTTGTTTATTTAAATAAAATCATAATTTTTACTTATTCACACAGGGGTTATAAACACAAAAAGGCAGGATGTGGGGAAGGGAATGGCACCAAAGCATAGGTGTTCAGGGGGAGTACAGATACCTTTCAGAACAGGGTATCACCTGGGTGTAGGTTCAGGAGACAGGTCACTATGGCTCTGCCTATGATTCACTTGTCCTTATCTAAGTTTGTACTGTCCACCGAGGCTTCCTATTTATAAGACCTATGACTACTAGGTCTGGTAAATTTCCACATAACTGCCTGTTTACATTAACTTATAGCCTTCTGTTTTCAGTGTTTTTCCACAGAGACCCAAGACTTTGTGTTAGCATGTATGTATGTCAGGCCTATTGCTGACCTTAGGCCTATGGCTGATTTTAGGACTTTAGTGTATATGCAGGGCTGCTCCTGACATCTTCTCCCTTCTCTAAGTATAGAAAGGCCTTGGCGATTCTATTCTTGAGAAGGCAGGGATAGAGGCCTGACTTCCAATAATTGAAGGGGACCTTGTAATGGCTCCGGTCTTCCTGTCCTTGTCCAGTGAGGCATGAGGGCCATACCCATCCCGATGTCTTTTTCCTGGAGAGGGGATACTTTTGACATCAACCCCTATGCAGTCAGGCTTGTCCTTCAGGGAACCCAGAGAGATATTTTTAACTTTTATTTATACTCCCTTGCAGTGCTTAGCCTCACAGCCTAAGCAAGAATTCAGATCACCAGTCAGAGGGGGTTCTGGGTGGCCCCTCTCTGCTTGGTCTAGAGGCTAAAGTCCCCTCTTTTAGGTTGTATGGAGATGGTTTTGGGAACACCCTGGATAGAGTAACAACCTCATCTTGAGTCTTATGGTCCTCCATAGCTAACTTATGATAGTGTATCTGAATAGGTTTTGCTACCAAATTATCTATCTGTTGTTTCACAAGATTAGTCAGCCTATTTAAAGCCCAGGGACCAAAAGAAATCAGCAAAAATAACCCAATTAATGGTCCCAAGATGGGAGGAAGTAGGGTTGACAACCATGGAGAAGTTGAACACCAATTCTTGTATCAGCTCTCATCTTTTTCTTTCTCTCACTGTCTTTTCTCAGGGCCTTCTCTGACTTTTTTCATGTTCTCTTTAACCATCTGTGTCTTGTCTATGCAAAAGCAACATTCTTCTTTAAGGGCTGTACACAGTCAAGAGCTGTAACAGTCTTTTCTATTGTAAAAGAGTAAATCAGGTCCAATAAAGTCCTTTGCAATTTTTGGAGATCATTTCAGACAGCAAAACGAGGGATTTCTTCAGATTAGTGATGTCAATCTCTAGCTGGTTGATGTCCTTGTCAATGGCCCATCAAATGTCTGAGTAGTATAAGTTCAGAGACCAGCATCAGGATTAGAACTTCTCCCAGCAGCCATCACATGTACCCATTTTTTAATTGGGTTATTTGGTTTGTTGATGTCTAACTTCTTTAAATTCAATATATATATTGGATATTAGCCTTTTGACTGATTTAGGATTGGTGAAGATCTTTTCCCATTCTGTAGGCTGTCATTTTGTTCTATTGACAGCATCTTTTGCCTCACAGAAGTTTTTCAGTTTCAAGAGGTCTCATTTATTAATTGTTGATCTTAGTGCCTGAGCTATGAGTGTTCTCTTACGGAAGTTATCTCCTGCACCAAAATGTTCAAAGTCACTCCCCAGTTTCTCTTCTATCAGATTTTAATATATTCAGTTTTAGATTGAGGTCTCTGATTCACTTGGACTTACGTTTTGTGGAAAGAGATAAAAATTATGGATCTATTTGTATTCTACATGCAGATATTCAGTTGGACAAGCATCATTTGTTGACTATACTTACACACACACACACACACACACAACACACACACACACACTGAATGCTTTTGGCTTCTTTGTAAAAACTCAAGTGTCCATAGGTACATGGCTTTATTTCTGGGTATTCTATTTTCTATTCTATTCCATTCCATTCCATTCCAATCCATTCCATTCCATTTCAATCCATTCCATTCCACTCCATGCCACGCCACACCACGCCTTGCCACTCCACTCTACTCTCTTCTATTGATCAACCTGTCTGGTTTTTATGCCAATACCATGTGGCTTTTATTACTATTACTCTGTAATATAACTTGAAATCAGGGATGATGATACCTCCAGAACTTCTTTTATTGTATAGGTTTGTTTTACCTATCCTGGGTTATTGTATTCCATATGAAGTTGAGAATTGGTCTTTCATGGTCTGTAAAGAATTGTGTTGGAATTTTGATGGGAAGTGCATTGACTTGGTAGATTACTTTGGTAAGATGCCATTTTTATTATGTTAATCCTACCAATACTTGAGCATGGGAGATTGTTCTATCTGTGGCTATTGTGAAAAGTGCTGATTTCTCTAATTTCTTTCTCAGCCCATTTATACTTTTTATAAGGAAGGGTTACTGATTTGTTTGAGTTAATTTTGTATCCAGCCACTTTGATGAAGGTGTTTATCAGCTGTAGCATTCTCTAGTACAATTTTTGGGGTCAGTTATGTATACTACCATATAATCTGTGACTAGCAAAATTTTGACTTCTTCCTTTCTGATTTGAATTCCTTTGATCTCGTTTAGTTGTCTTGTTACTCTAAGTAGAATTTCAAGAACTATAGGGAATAGATTTGGAGAAAGTGGACAACCTTGTCTTCTCTCTTATTTTAGTAGAATTGCTTTATGTTATCTTCATTTAATTTGATGTTGGCTATCAGCTTGTATATTATCTTTACTGTATTTAGTTATAGGCCTTATATACCTGATATCTCCAAGACTTATAACATGAAGGGGTTGAATTTTGACAAAGGCTTTTTAAGCATCTAATGAAATGATCATGTGGGTGTTTTTTTCCTTTCATTTTGTTCATATGGTGGATTAAATTGATGGATTTTCATGTATCAAACCACCCCTGCATTCCTGTGATGAAGCCTACTTGATCATAGTGAATGATGAATTTGAGATATTCTTGGATTCAGTTTGTCAGCATTTTATTGAGTATTTTTGCATCAATCTTCATAAGAGAAATTGGTCTAACATTCTCTCTGTGTGGCTTAGGCATCAGAGTGGCTATGGACTTATAAAATGGCAATGTTCGTTCTGTTTCTATTGTGTGGAATAGTTTGAGGTCTATTGCTATTTTCTCTTCTTTGAAAGTCTGGTAGCATTCTGAGCTAAAACCACCTGGCTCTGGGCTTTTTTGGTTGGAGACTTTTGATGGCTGCTTTTATTTCTCTGGATGTTACATGACAATTTAAATTGTTTACCTGATCTTGATTTAACTTTGGTAAGTGAAATCTATCAAGAAAATCATCCAATTCATATAGGTTTTTCCAATTTTGTCAAGTACAGGATTTTAAAGTAAAGCCTAATGATTAGTTGGATTTCCTCAGTGTCTGTTATTATGTCCCTCATTTTCATTTCTAATTTTAATTTGGGTATGGTCATCCTTTCTTTAAGTTAATTGGAGTAAGGATTTCGTTATCTTGCTTATTTTCTCAAAGGAGCAGCTCTTAGTTTCAATGATTCTTTGATATCCTGCCAACTATTCCTCCTATATGTGTTTGCTTCTTTTTATTGAAGAGCTTTTAGATGTACTTTTAGTTGATAGTATGATATCTCTCCAATTTCCTTATGTAGGCACTTAATGCTTTGAATTTCCTCTTTGTGCTGCTTTTATTTTGCCATATAAGTTTGAGGATGTTGTGCCTTCATTTTCATTGAATTCAGAACATCTTTAATTTCTTTATTTCTTCCATGACCCAGTGGTCACTGACTAAAGAGTTGTTCAGGTTCCATGACTTTGTAGGTTTCCTGTTGTTTCTGTTGTTGAAGACTAGCTTTATAAATTCCATGGTGATCTGATAAGATGCAAAGGGTTTTATTTCAATCTTCTTGTATTTGTTGAAGCTTACTTTGTGATTGATTTGGTCAATTTTAGAGAAGGTTCCATGAGGTGCTAAGAAGGTATATTCTTTTATGTTTGGGTGAAATGTTCTATAGATATCTGTTAGAATCATTTGATTCATAACCTCTATTAATTTCATTATTTCTCTGTTTAGTTTCTGTCTCGATGATCTGTTCTTTAGTGAGAATGGAGTGTTAATGACTCCCTCTATTAATATGCAGGGCTAGATGTGTGGTTTAATCTTTATCTGTCTTGTATAAATGTGGATGCCCTTACATTTGAGACATAAATATTCAGAATTATCATCCTAGTGGATTTTTCCTTTGATGAGTATGAAGTGTCCTTCCCAAGCTCTTTTTATTATTTCTAGTTGAAAGTCTATTTTACTAGATATTAAAATGACAAAATCACCTTGTTTCTTGGGTCTGCTTGTTTGGAAAACCTTCCAGCCATTTACTCTGAGGTAATATCTATCATAGTTGATAAGGTATGTTGTTTGTATGCATCAGAATGATGGATCCTGTTTACACATGCATTCTTTTAGCCTGTATCTTTTCACTGGAGAATTGAGTCCATTTATGTTCAGAGGTATTAATGGCCAATAAGTGTTAATTCCTGTTATTTTGATGTTAAGGGTGGTAGTG
The DNA here is from genome assembly GCA_021653895.1 of Mastomys natalensis. Classification (NCBI taxonomy): domain Eukaryota; kingdom Metazoa; phylum Chordata; class Mammalia; order Rodentia; family Muridae; genus Mastomys; species Mastomys natalensis. Next base: position 858,748 of record JAJTUV010001320.1, on the reverse strand, counting down.
TGTGTGTGTATACATGTGTGTGTTCTTTCTTTTGTTCTTGCTCATGTTTCCAATGTTTTCTTGATTGTAGTTAGCCTACTTGGGTTGGAATTTTCTTTCTAATATCTTCTGTCAGGCTAAATTGTGGATAGATGTTGTTTAAATTTGGTTTTATCATGGAATATCTTGTTTTCTTCATCTATAATGATAAAAAGGTTTCGTGGGTATAGTACTATGGGCTGACATCTGTGGTCTCTGCCAAGGACCTGCCTTGACTAGGTCCAAGTCCCTTAGACGAGGAGTATTTGGGAGTGATAAAAAGAAACAACTCAAAGTTAAATTTTGGGTCCAAGCTGGCAGCCTAGGTTCTGCTGAGATGGCTTTCCAGACTGTGCTGCCCCCTCTTCGTGTGTGTGTGTGTGTGTGTGGTGTGTGTGTGTGTGTGTGTGTGTGTTCTGCTCTAAAGTAGACAGCTTTTTCTTGGTATTCTAAAATCTCAATGGTTAAGACAACTAGCTTTCTGCTAGAGACAGCTAGTGTATCTGCTAGTAAAAATTCTAAAAGCTCTTTGGATAGCTTGTAGGTTTTCTGAACAAAGTCAGAAAAGCTGACATGGGCCAAGGACAAGTAAATGGGCTGTTTGGCAGGAATATGACATTGGCCAAGGACAAGGAAGTAGGCTTCAGGCAGGAATCTGACACTAGGCTAGAACAAAGAAGTAATTTCAGGCAGGAATATAAATCTTAGGCCAGAACAAGGAAGTAGGCTTCAGACATGAAAATGACTTTGGGCTAGGACAGGGAAGTTGGCTCAGATATTTTGTTCATCCTGATAAGCCCTTAGAAGCAGTGATCACAGGAGAGTGTTCATGGAATTTTGTTCATTGTCTTGCTTGTTCTTTGACTATTTGTGTTTAACTTGACTATTTGCATCTGTTGTATTGCTAGACTCTCAACCTAGAACTGACCTTAATACTTACTTTCATATAATTAAATTGGTATAAAAGCATAAAGGAGGAGGGAGAATGGGATAGGGGGTTCTAGGGAGGGGAAATGGGAAAGAGAATGACATCTGAAATGTAAATAAATTAAATATCTAATAAAAAATTAAAATAAAATCTTGAGTCATCCAAACAAGTCAGAAATCCTGTTAGAAAAATTTTACAAGTAGTTCTTGAGTTTTCTGATTAAAATCAGAAGGTCAGAAAATTTTCTAAAAGAGCTGTATCACTCTTCAGATAGTCTTCTCTGGATAGCTATTTGAAAACATTCTAAAAGAGCTGGGTTAGCTGTCTAAGTAATTCCTACTTAAAAAAAAAAAATTCTAAAAGAGCTATGAAAAATTTTTAAAAGAGCTATGTTCTCTCTCCATGGATTTTCTGACAAAAATCAGAAATTCTATTAGAAAAAAAATCACATGAAGAGCTGTTTTTGCTCTTCAGACAGCTCAGCTCCATGCTAGAGAAAAATTCTAAAGAAAATTATTATTGCTTTCTGCTAGTTCATATCATGAAGACCAAAAACCCACTTTACTTTTTTACATATCAATTTAGTTATTTATTCCAGGTTCCCTTTTGATTATCCTATAAATCAGCATCCCACAATCCCAGCCCTTTAATTCTTAGGAGACAGAAAGCACTTCTTTTTTTCTTTTTTTTAACATTGCAAAAGAATTCAGAGATCTCCTGTCTTGGTATATTTTGCTGGGTGGAACCATGTCTTCAATAGCATTTCCAATGCTTAAGAATCTCTCTTCCATCTCTTCTATTCTGTTGGTAATGCTTGTGTTCTTGTTCTCTTTCCTAGGTTTTCCATCTCAGGATTCCCTCAGTTCATGTTTTCTTTATTGCTTCTATTTCCATTTTCAGATCTAAATAGTTTTATTTCGTCCCTTCACCTGTATTTTTCTGTATTTCTTAAAGAGATTTATTTATTTTTTCTTTAAAGGTCTCTATCATTTTTATAAGATTGGATTTAGGATCATGATCTTGTGCTTCAGCTGTGTTAGGATAACACAGGCTTCCTGTGGTAGAATAGCTGGGCTCTGGCAGTGTTCTGGCGTTTGTTGGTTGTCTTCTTTTGATAGTCTGTAGCTATCTGCTTGTCCCTGGTGTTACCTGGATGGTCCTGATGCTGACAGCACTCCTCCGAGTGAGGGAGGCAAAGCCTTGTCCTGACCATGGATCTCAGGGAACAGCAAGCTGCTCACCTCTGCTGGCTGTGCCCCAGGTGGAAGCAAATACTCCTCGAGTCCCACAGGCCTCTTCAGGAAGGGAGGCAGAGCCATGGCCTGATGATGGAGCTTAAAGGACAGAGCCCAGCTCATCTCTGCTGACTGAAACCAGACTGAGCAGGCAGGAGATGGAGGGAAAAAGTCTAACCTAGATGTTCCTAAGTCCCAGCAGGCCTCCTTGGAAGGGAAGGTGATGGAGCTAGGAGGACAGTGTGCAGCTAACCTCTGCTGGCTGTGCCCAAGATGGACTCAGAAGGCAGTGAATATCTTAAGCAGGTCTTAATTACTATAAAAGGGTCTTTGCCACTACTGTACACTTAGGGCTATCATTGGATGTGGTTCAAAAGGTTTCATGGCTAGGGAAGACTCTTGGTTGCTTCCTTCCCTGGGAAGCTTGAAGAGAACTTTCTGTTACTGTAAATGCCAATCCTAAGAGAGAAAGTATTCAGGTTATTCCCATTTCAGGGACATCTGGGCATAGTTCCTCTAGCCCAGGTACAGCATTCCATCATTGTGTAAAATCCAGGTGAAATATCAGTAGCCTCTATGTGTTTTGGATGACCATGGCCAACAAATCAAAAGAGTACTTCTCATGCCTAGTGTTAGGGTTTTCATTAGATTTTGATTAGATCTTTAGATTTTGGAAGGAATGGTGTTAGTACAAATGATAACTTTTCATTTAAATAATACTCAAGTATATATACAGACTCACATGTATTATAGGATTTTATTAAATTAATGACTTTTCCAAACATCTTTACTGTTATTATACACTCCTCCCTCTTTTTGTATTAATCTTCCCCCTCTCTAATTATATCACCTCCCCTCTACACCAATTGGTCCAATCAGATCATTTGAACATTACTGCTGGTCTCTTCATTGTTCCCTATTTACCTCAGGATTTTAAAAACACCTACTCATGACATAAGGCAGTTAAACTATCAAAGGTTTTGTTATATCCTGGGTCCATTGTAAGCTATAGCATTGAATTTTATGCATATTATTCCCAAGTCCTATATGAAAAACTTCAAGTTATACATTCCAAAAAGATCCTTTAAAACTTTAAAACTGCAGGTAAGTTCAGTGTCCAAAGAACCATGTCTTCGAAATTGAATTGCAAAGGGTATTTAACAAGGTGTTGGACTTGAAGAGAATGAAAGATTTAATTTGGTTTAGTTCCTTTGGCATTTGCAGGTGAAAACCACCACAAATTAATTAGCATGTCTTCATTTGCTTGAGGATGATTAATAATACTCAAGCAAAACAGGTTTTACATAATTCATCAGTCTGACATAGCCTAGTACCTCCGGAGTTCTTAGAACTTCCAAATTGAGCTGCTCTGCGACACTTTAAAACTAAATGTGAATGGTCCTATTCTTGTAAAACTTGTTATATTGTTCTTAAGTGAGGGGAGGAAATCTAAGCACAGGCTGCAAGACTACATGCTTTCAGACTCAGATTCAAAGGCTGTAAACAAATCCTTTCTACATGGAATGCTTTGAACTTGATTTCCAGTACTTCATTAACTTCACTAAAAATTTTATTCATTTGTTTTGAACAGGAACAACCATAGGTCATAGGTTTCTGTGAGCCCCCAAAAACAGATCTGACCTTTTAGATACAGTCAGAATTTATTTGATGCAATTTATTTTATACAATATTTTCAATATTTACATGTAGCTATGGCTCTATGAGAGAAGGCTTGCCTGGTACACGTGAAGCCCCAGACTCAAGTCCCTGAATCACTATCCACCTCCTCGAAAAGAAAAGGGGATTTTCCCAAACACTCCACTCATGGGGAGCTGTTCATGAACTACAATGTACATGAATATAGTGAAGATAAGATAATTTGGTAGCATGACTCGTCGACATCCAAAACTAAAAAGGTGAGGCTCATTTTATTTATCACTGCAAACTAAAATTTTCTAATTCTATGTCTCTAGGACAAGAAATTCCATGCCTCCCAAGCCCAAATTTTATCATATCAGATTGATCAGCAAAAAGATTCTATTGGCATAGATTAAAGCATGTTCCTAGCTATTATCAGATCAATTCCAGTCAAGGAGTAGGATTACTGTAAATATGAGGCTCATCCCAAGAGAAGAAGAGGGATGTCACGAGGTTTTTTTCTGGGTCTCAAAAAAGCAAATAAGCAAGCAAGCAAACAAAAAAAGAGTGAAAGAAAGAAGAAAGAAAGAAAGAAAGAAAGAAAGAAAGAAAGAAAGAAGAAAGAAAGAAAGAAAGAAATTGAAGAGGAGGAGGAGGAGGAGGAAGAGAGAGGGAGGGAGGGGGGGAGAGGAGGGAGAGGAGGGAGGGAGGGAAGGGAGGGAGGGATGGGAGGGAGGGAGGGAGGGAGGGAGAATGAAAAAAGAAAAAGAAAAAAGAGAAAGAGAAAGGGAAACACCAGGCCCTGGGGAAAATCTGAAAAGACCTCAAGAAATATATTCTGCCAATGAAGTATTTCAAGAACTTCTTTACTTTTAGTTCCACCTAGTGCATTCTATAAGTTTCTGCTCCTTCTATTGATATCACACTAAAAGAACTAAGCCACTCATACAAGTAACACCAACTTCTTTTTTAAAGTGACATTTGAAGCATGTTGTCTATCATGATTTAAGACTTCAAATCAAAAATAATCAATATCTTCCCTCAGGACAACCCAAGGCTCTTTTAAAAACCAGAATCCTATGATCTGATGTTTTATAGTTCTAGGAAAAACAGGTTGCCTCTCAAAAATATGTAAGGCTGTTTCTTCTCCCATAAAAGGAAATATGGCTAGCTGTTCCCATTTCATTGAATTAGGTATTATCTATAGAAACTGGAAAAGAAAATGGGAGTAGTTATTTTTACTATTAAAACAATAATAAATTTTGTATATATGTCATTGGGAGTCATTTGACATAATCTAATCTAAATATTTATCTGAGGGTCTTTCTGAACTTTGCAGAACTTGAGGAAAAAAAGAGAAAGAGGATAACTGATCAAGCTTAGAGACCAGTTCAACTTAAACAAAACTAATTCAAATAAAGCAACATATCAATTTTCTATCAAATTGATAATCTGCTTTCAAATGGATAAAAGGTGAATAAATACCTCAGACATAATATAGATACCATTAAGAAGTGTCAACATTGTCAGTCTCTCTAGAATACTAATGGAAACTTTGGTGAAATCAGATACCTATTATAATATTTAGATTATAAATTTGATAATATTAAATGCTGTCTAAGGTATGGAAAACTAGAAATCTTACCATTTTGTGGTGAAAATAAATGATGGATTGTCACTTTCAAATAATTCAAAAATTTCTCATCATACTACTCAGCCCTCTCATTTTAAGAATGGACTCAAATGAAAAAAAACTATGGTTATATATGAGCCAGTATCTAGGTGATTTAATGCATAAAGTTCGGTTTTGCAAAAAACCTAGATGCAATATAAATACTCCCAACTAGGCAATAAATAAATTCTGGTGTGTTCTATAACAGAATACTTAGAAATATGAAGGATCAAAGGACTGATAGACTTAATCATATGAATGATTCCCAGATATAGTCTAAGTGAAAGATTTAAAGGCTACCTGTGATATTTATAGGAAATTCTAGAAAAGGCAAAACTACAATGGTCAAAAATAGACCAGAGACCACTAGGAGTTGAGGAATGCAAATGAGCACACAACAATCTACCATATCTAAAAATGTTGTATATTTTAATTGGGTGTTTTCTGACAATACCTTTGTCAAGACCACACAAGCTGTATATTTTGGTGAATTTAACAGTACATAAATTATATCTTAGTAAAAAGATGAAAATGTATTAACATTGTTTTAAAATATTCTATTTCCCTGAGTTTTTAACATCAAAATAAAAGCATATCCTTTTGCTTAACTGTATTCACCTGAAGCTATCTTTTGAATTGAGAGCCTTTTCCTCTTAATGGATTTATTAAAAGAAATCCAGAATAATATCTCATTGACACTACTAAAGTTGAACTTTTCACTTTAGAAATTAAAAACACTTTCCTCACATTCTCTTCCTCATGATGTTTTCCCAAACCTGCATATGAGTTCACGTCTCTAAAGTCCATGTACCCAGAAATAATAAAGGACAACTACAGTCCACATTTTTCTATTTCACTCAAAACATATGTTTATCCAGCTACTATAAAGGTGATTTGGGCCCCTTGGTTATCCTTGGGGAAAAATACACAGGCTCTATTAATATCACTTATGTGTCACTTCAATATTTATTTCTGCATTTTTTTCCATTTATTTATGTGGTGTGTGTGTGTGTGTGTGTGTGTGTGTGTGTGTGTGTGTATGCCCAGGCACATGTGCATGCAGGCCACAACACAAGTATGGAAATCAGAGTAAAGCATACAGAAGTCAGTTCTTTCCTTCCAATCATGTGGGTCTTAGGAACAACCTGAGGTTATCAGAGTAATGGCAAGTAACTTCACCTGCTGAGACATCTTCCTGTACTTATATTTTAACTTTTAAAAGTACATTTCAATAGTCATAAATATTCAGAACTAATACTTTCCATATGCCATCCAAGGAGATGATGCTGTAAGAATAATATACTACATGCAAGCTCCTACAAATCATTACTTTATTGTGTCTGGGGTCAATACTAGGATTACTGCAATGTGTATTGTACTTTGTAATAATATTAATAATTCTTGTTTTATTCTGTCTCGTTTAAACAGAGTAATTGCAAATTTACAGTGCAAGAACTTGGTAAATAAGAATTTTGAATAACCCCACTCTGTCTAGACTTAGTGGTTTTAATTCCATCAAGGAAGGTGTGGCTCTGAAATTATAGTTTGCAACTCTTGGACATTCTGATTTAAATCAAGAAGAGGAAGAGGGAAGTTCAGAGGGAAATATCTACTAAAGTACAATATGCAAGTACTGCTGAAGTAAAAATTGATTATTAACTGTTCATCTACAAGTTAAGCATGTCACATGATTTCCACCTGGGTCTGCCTAGCTGTGCTAAACTAAACAGATATCTAATCAAAAGTATGTGCCAGCATGCTGCAAGCAACAGCATGTCAGACCTGACATCAGAGTTCTTTGTCCTCTGACCTACAGGGAGGCCATGAGCAGTAATTAACATCCATTAAGTAGCTAGTCATCCTTACTCAGCTGCTTTCTGTCAAGTTCTAAGCAGACAGCTGCATACCCCATGACCCAGGGCACTTCATCAGACCGTTTCTGTCTCCAAGCATAACAAGTGACCTCAGTTCCATTTGTACATAGTACAAAGGCCACGACACTGAAGGGTCTTTTGCCACCATAAACAGTGCCTCCAATCCTTGGTTAAAGATGCCAGGACAGAGCAGACTAGGCAGGAAATAACAGTTATATCAGAGCAGCCTCAGAGATCAGAATACCTAAACCATGCCAAGCAGATCTGAAGGAAATATTGCCAGGACACTCTTACTGTCAGAGAATGAGTGACCCTATCGATACTTTCTAAACAACTAATACTATTCCCTTACATTGAAGCCTTGAATTCATTAGGCCCTAACTCAAACTATTGAACACTACACTGGGAAGGAAAAAGGAATACTTGTTCACATCTATGTAGTGTCAAGTTCTTTAATTGCATCCATTTCCCAGCACGTGAAATGTGATATAAGCCCAAATATGCAAAGCTTAAATAAGACATCAAGTGAATGGGGTAAATGAATTCCCATTTCATTGCTGTGACAATTCCAGATAATGTTTTCCCCACTTGAAGTGAAGCTAAGACCCATCAAAAATGCAGTTTCTTACACTAACAGAGCTAGAGGAGTTTAGTTTGGAAAAGCTTTCTGAACTCTAAAATGCTAATTCCCTCCTGTGGACGTTTAACCTATTAATACATCAGATGCTACTTTAGATAGTGCCACTTGCTGTTAAGAGATCAATGGTTGACCTCTTTGTCTACTTTAGGTCAAAATCCCCAGCTTCCATATAGCAATAATTATTATCTTATTTCTTTACATGTAATTAGATAAGTAAAAAAAATATCTCACAGTCCTTGTTTGGGGGAGATTTATTCTACTTATTTTATTCTCTGTGGGAGCCATTTCTATGCATCCCTTCAGTGAATGATAGTAGTACTGAATTTTTTTTTTTATTATGTTATATACATTCTAGTCATTGAGTATTTAATTTTTTATGGATTCTTTCTCCTGCTTGAACCCACACCTTTTCATAGAGCAGCATTTCTCAAACTGTAGGTTGTAGACTCTTCATCACCTAAGACTGATTCATATGTTACAATTCATAACAGTAGCAAATTATAGTTATGAAGCAGCAATGGATTTAATTTTATGGTTGGAGGTCATCACAACAAGAGGAACTGCATTAAAGGGTTGTAGCATTAGGAAGGTTGAGACCCACCCTCATAGAGGATTTCTATGTCCAATGCTAAGGCCATTTTGACAAGCCATACTCTGGTATGGGGAAAATTAAAAATAGACTCAGGCCTCCTTTTTTTTTTTTTTTTTGACATGATCTCCTTTGTGTAACAATAGAATTTCTAGTACCCCTTCTTGTTTTTTTTTTAAAAATGATGAGCTCACAGTCTGAGTCTTAAAAGATCTTCTCTACCTCTCTTTTCTCTTATCACTCTCCATTCTGCCAGGACCTGACTTTGAATGTCCTTCATTTAGTGATCATCAGCTGTCCAGGAGAGCCAGCTGGCCCATGGTAGAAAGCCTTTCTCCATCTCTACTAGAGGAAGCTGAAGCTTCTGCCTGGGGCATAGATCCTTGTTGTGTTCTTTGGTCTGGTTTTACTGGCTCTTAGAAACTATGGCCACTCAATTGTTACTGTCTCTACTTTGTTCACTCAGTTACCAGTCTCCTCCAAATATCCTATTAGCCATCAAATACATGGACAGTTTTTATTTGAAATTCTTTTCATGTATTTTCTTTTTATTCTTTGTGGTTTTATGTTATATTAGTTTCAAGTTCTTTTAGTGAGGTGTGGACCAGAAAGATAATCTGTGGAGAGCCGTTTAGCCACGCCCCTAAAGCGGGCGTGAGCCTTGGCTTGTCCTTGCCATTTATAACTCCTTGTATGTCTTGGGGCTGTGCTGACAGTGGTGTGAGGTTACATCTGACCGCTCTGGACCTATGGGCTCGGACCATGCCACGACCCGTGATTGGCCAGGACCAGGATGGTGTACATTTTACTTCTAGGCCACCATTCTAAGATGGCGCCGTTTTCCAAGGCCAGCTCAGCTTCCTGAGTAAACAAGTCTGTTGCTCATGCGTTGGCAGTTGACAGTTATGCTAATGAGCTAGTGACAGTTATGTTAATGGGATATTGGCAGTTAACCTATCCTAAAAAAACACAGACCTATGCTAATGAGGTGTTTTCAACCTAACCTATCCTGAGCCACTTAGCCCGCCTTGGGCGGATATATAAGGATCTTGCTTTTGCTCCTTGTGGCCGCCTCCATTGCCGTTTTTCCGTTCCCATCTCCATGGACGCCACAATAATCAGTCACCTGTAGTCAGTCTTCAGGCTTCTTTCAATAGAATCTCTTCCACTGCTGAGGAACTAGATCAAGGATGTTTGCATATTATAGATCATATGCAGTTCTCACAGTAGACTAGTACATGATAAGACCACAAGATTTCTTCGATAGAACAAAGCACTGTCACCACACCTACTTTGTGCATGCCTACCCAACAAGGTAGCCAATCCTAGACCCTCTCACGTCAGGCTGTGCACAAGGACTGGCAGTTATCAGACTCAGAACTTTCCAGATTATCAGGAGTGGGTAGTCAAGAGTGAAGTCTGTGAAGGTTCTTGGCCACATTTTGGCTCAAGTCCTGTGTCCATTCTATAGGCCCTGGAAAGTGAAGCAAAGATCATTTCAGAAGTCAACAACATTGCCCCACTGTTGCAGGAATTATAAAAAATAAAAGGAACCCACAGGCATACTACTGCTGCCAACTCCCTGCCCTGGGGTGGTCTGGCTGCTTCTAGATAGCTCCCACCACAACTGGTCATGATATTCCCAGCTCTGGTGCATTTGTCTCTGGGGCCACTAGTTCCTTCTGAGCCATAACCTCCTTGGTCTGCGGTCCAACTTCCAGTAACCCTCTAGCATGGTGTTTTCATTTTGGCAGACTCTATGGCCTAGGACCTTCGAAAGATGTCTCTAGCCGGGCGGTGGTGGCGCACGCCTTTAATCCCAGCACTTGGGAGGCAGAGGCAGGCGAATTTCTGAGTTTCGAGGCCAGCCTGGTCTACAGAGTGAGTTCCAGGACAGCCAGGGCTACACAGAGAAACCCTGTTCTCGAAAAACCAAAAAAAAAAAAAAAAAAAAAAAAAGATGTCTCTACCCAGCTCATTAATTTCCCTTTGAGTGGTTGCTTCCATGCCAGCCCCAATTAATGACCACCCACCTCGTGGTTAGATATCACAATACGCAGTAAACCGGTAAAATCAAAACTCTAGAAACTTAGATAGTTAATCAGTCAGATTTATCTATCAACAATTCTCAAATCACAAGATGCCCACACAGATTAGACAACTTATCCCAATCATTCTATTCCTATATAAAATCATATCTACCTATGGCTATGTAAAGCCACACTGGTTCAGGATCTTCTTTCTGTCAGTCCTCTATCTTGATTCCTTCTCCTCCCCTGCCTTCCTCTATCTGCAACTCTTATTTCTGCCTCCCTTCTCACTGTCCAATCACAGGCCTCCTGCTGCACAATATTTTAATGTAATTGGACAGGGAAAATCCTACCACACCCCACCATTTGAAGTCAGAGATCAGGTAAGAATAACCTTCAGTGGGTAGAACCAAAGTATAAGCAACTGCCTGCAGATTCCTCTTATCTCTTGTCAAAATAGGGAATTTACTACGTGGACAGACAGACAATAGGAATCTCTATGATATATCGCACTCTAATTAACTATAAGAGCAGAGAGTGCAGACATGGAATTATAAAAGGAGGATATTCGTGATGTCTGCTGGTAGAAGTTCTACTCCTGATGCTGGCCTCCGAACTTATACTACTCAGACCTTTGATGGGCCATTGACAAGGACATCAAACAGCTAGAGATTGACATCACTAATATTTAGAAATCCCTCGTTTCGCTGTCTGAAATGATCTCCAAAAATTGCAAAGGGCTTTATTGGACTTGATTTACTCTTTTACAATAGAAAAGACTGTGTACAGCTCTTGACTGTGTACAGCCCTTAAAGAAGAATGTTGCTTTTAAATAGAAAAGACAGGGGTGGTTAAAGAGAATATGAAAAAGGTCAGAGAAGGCCCTGAGAAAATCAGAGAAAGAGAAAGATGAAGCTGGTACAAGAATTGGTTTTCAACTTCTCCATGGTTGTCAACTCTACTTCCTTCCATCTTGGGACCGTTAATTGGGTTATTTTTGCTGATTTCTTTTGGTCCCTGGGCCTTAAATAGGCTGACTAACCTTGTGATACAACAGATAGATAATTTGGTAGCAAAACCTATTCAGATACATTAGCATAAGTTAGCTATGGAGGACCATGAGACTCAAGATGAGGTTGTTACTCTATCCAGGGTGTTCCCAAAACCCATCTCCATCCAATCTAAAAGAGGGGACTTCCACCCCTAGACCAAGCAGAGAGGGGCCACCCAGAACCCCCTCTGACTGGCGATCTGAATTCTTGCTTAGGCTTCGAGGCTAAGTAATGCAAGGGAATAGAAATAAAAGGTAAAAATATTTCTCTGAGTTCCCTGAGGGACAAGCCTGACTGCATAGGGGTTGATGTCAAAAGTATGCCCTCTCCAGGAAAAAAACATCAGGATGAGTATGGCCCTCATGCCTCACTGGATAAGGACAGGAGGACCGGAGCCATTACAAGGTTCCCTTCAATTATTGGAGGTCAGGCCTCTATCCCCTCCTTTGCAAGATTAGAATAGCCATGGCCCTTCTATACTAAGAGAAGGGAAGAGATGTCACAGGCAACCCTGCATATACACTGAAGGCCTAAAGTCAGCCATAGGCCTAAAATCAGCAATAGGCCTGACATACATACATGCTAACACCAAGTCTTGGGTCTCTGTGGAAAAATACTGAAACAGATGACTATAAGCTATTGTAAATTGGCAGCTTTTGTGGAAATTTACCAGCCTGAGTAGTCATAGACCTTGTAAATAGGTAGCCTCAGCGGATAGTACCACTTAGAATAGGACAAGTGAATCATAGGCAGAGTCATAGTGACCTGTCACCTGAACCTTCACCCAGCTGATACCCTGTTCTGAAAGGTATCTGTACTCCCACCTGATCTCCTATGCTCTGGTGTCATCCCCTTCTCACATCCTCCCATATTGTGTTTATAACCCTGTGTGAATAAGTAAATTACGATTTGATTTAAATAATTAACAAAAAGAAAGAAAGAAAAACAAACCAAAAAAATATTTTAGAATGAAGAAAAAAATAATAAAAAAATAAATAAAGGGAGATATTTAATATCAATATTTTCAAGCACATATCTAAGATTATCTCAATCAGATTCTTTTACAGTCATCTTCCCTCACTTTTCTGACTTTTCCTTCCTTCCTCTTCTCTCCTTTTCTGTCTTCCTATTTTATTCCTTCCAATGTTTTATCCCCTCTGCTTTGCTCTTTTAAAACTTGACATGATAAATATCTTTCACACCAACCTCAAGCCCTGAGAGAATATTTTCAACGCAGCCATTTCTAGACCCTGAATCTCCAAAGGCAGTGCTAACAAGAGCCATAAGTAGGCCAAGTCTACTCACCTCCAACTTTATTTAATCAGCTTTCCTAAAGCTGGGTACAGAAAACAGGATAAACTCCCTCACCAAGCTTTTTACTCATCTTTAACCCACCAACTTCTCATCAGTCTATTCATAATGAGAAATAAATTAATCCCTTCACAAAGCTCCAGGTCTGGCTTCTGCATTTTTGTTTTACAAAAGACAGAGATTTCCACATTAATACCAATGGCCTTCTGTCATTGACTTCTTGGAAAAAAGACATATGTTTCTTGAAGGAAAAATAGGTCAAATGGTTTGAGGCAACTAAAAGGCAGTTGGCCCTTGCTCTATGCTCTGTGTATTTTACATATATTATCTCACTTAATCCTCACCATGACCCTAGAAGTAGAGACATACTTATTCCCCAAATAGTAGCAAGTGAATAGTGAAACCCCAGTAAAGGTAGAAGTAAGTCTAAGTTTTGTTGGTGGTATTTTTGTATTGTTTATTTGTTTGTTGGTTGTCTGTTTGAGACAGAGTCTCATTGTGTAATCAAAACTGCCTCAGAACTCATTATATTGACAAAGATTGCATCAAACTTACAACAATCCTCCTGTCCCTGTCCCAAGAATGCTTGTATTACAGATATATAGCAACCATGCCAGGCTTTTTTTTTTCCTCTTGGGGTTTCACTCTGTAGCCAAGTCTGGCTTTGAATCAATAGCAAACTTCAATCTTTCAGTGTTGAGATTACAGGCAAGAGCTACCACTACCAACTGCATGTAAGCATTCTAACTCCTAAGTTCAGGTCAAGCACTACACTGAGCTAATTATTTCTCATATGTTTTTTGTTTTTTGGTTTTTGGTTTTTGGTTTTTGGTTTTTGTTTTTTGGTTTTTGTTTTTTGAGACAGGGTTTCTCTTTGTAGCCCTGACTGTCCTGGAACTCACTCTGTAGACCAGGCTGGCCTCAAACTCAGAAATCCACCTGCCTCTGCCTCACAAGTGCTGGGATTAAAGGCGTGTGCCACGACTGCCCGGCTTCTCATATGTCTTAAAAATCAATCTTGTTCATTTTACTCAAGAAAAGCGAACAATCAAACAAAACACAGTTGAATTCACAATGCAGAAAACATTAAATTATGAAGAAAACTCTGATAGTTTTTTATGTATTTGAGCATCCAGACCCAAATAAATAAGATAACCAACAGATCACACCTTTAGAATCATTGCCAGAGAGTTAGTATGCAAAGCAAGTAAATAGATTTAATTGTCCAAAATCAGAGATAAAAAAGGCAAAGACAAACTTCAAGGAGGTAGTTTAAGAAGAAAGAATAAAGTTGTAAAAGTAATCAAAGAAGACCAAGAAGCAATAGTAGAAAAGCAAGATGAAAATATTAACAGGTTATGAATATTGTTTAAGACATTTAGGCTACATGGTCCCTGAAAATAGTGCTTGGTGCCTAGAAAGTGTGAATTTGAGCATCTAGTCAAATTCAGCAGAAAGTCGGGTGAAAATAAAAAAAAAAAATGTAATATGAACTGAGACTGCATGTATGACCCTAGAAAAAGATTTTTTTCAATTAAATGATTGACAAACATAAGACTTTATAAAATTTAAAAGGAAAAAAATGAACAGAAGACAAAACCTTAGACCACTAAAAAAAGGATGGCAGTTTCCTTATAGAATAAAAGCTACAACAACGGTTGGGAAAAATATTTACAAAATTCCTAAAACAAGCAGGATGAAATGAGCTAAGTGACTGGACAGATCATGACCCAGAGCCAGAATTCCTGAGAAGTGTGACTAGAGAGTTACAGCAAGGCAGCATATACTTCTGAGGACATGGGCATCATGATAAGACAATAAATAAGGCTGCAGAAAGGATGTTGAAAGTCTGAATTTCTCCAAACTTTATAGAATGATACACACAACCCTTTTCTCCTACATGGGAGAAAAAGATACATCTGTTTGAATGGTACAAAGAAAACAACCCTTTTCTCCTACATGGAAGAAAAGGATACATCTGTTTGAGTTTTCACAGTCTATGATGTTGTTAGGGCTATAAACCAACTTTAGCTTAGTTTAAAAGACTTTTTTTGTGGGAATGTCTGTACAGAACTTTGATGAGAACATGAAGAGCTGGGAAATGGTTATATCTATCAGGGCTTTGACTAAAAAATAAGCAGAATACCCAGATTTACAAGTAAGGCTCCATAAAAAATCAACGATAGATGATAAGTACACATCAGCCGGTATTCATAGGGGACCTGGCAAAAGAGAATTGAAGGGACAAAAGGACAAGTATTGAACCACTGCAAGGACAACCCAGAACAAGATCACAAAGGATCAGGGAACTAAGACATTCACTCTGAACATTTTCCTTCAATATCTGGCTCCTGCTTGTGGCTCCCAATAAACTCAATGAGGAGAGGCCATGTGATGCTTTCCAGAAATGTCCCGACGCACTGAGCAGACTATAGAAGGATAGAGAAGGGGTGATGGAAGGAGGTAGTATGAATATGGAACATGCAGACAATACCTAGCAGAACAAGAGGAACAGATTATAGCCCAACAGCTATGAAGGGATCACCAATTAGAGAAATGTAAAACAAAGAAAAGTGAGAGATTATGAGTAACAGCTTAAAAGATCTCTCAGTTCTTTGGGTCTACAAAGAGTAGTATTAATGTGCATTTATACACAGATAGTAAGAGAAATTAGAAGTAGCTTCATACCTATCCAATTCATAGTAACATTTAAGTTTGATTTTAAGTAAATAAATTATACCAATTCAGATACACAGTTTGTTTAATACCAGACATTTCTGGAGTAGCAAGAAAACTAATTATTTTCTGAACTGCTTTGGATATGGAATTTGAATTGCATCCATTAAGCACTTATAAAACATCTAACAGGTATAGGCACTGTGACAGATACAGGGACAACAAAGGTGAAAAATACCTGTTTTGTTCAACACAAATCTCCTGGGAATGATAACACAATAAAATAAGCTTATACAATTCTTGATGGATTCTCAGAAATATCATGAAATCAGGTTCTGATAGAAAATTATATGTGGGCTGGACATGGTTCTGGATGCCTATCTTAGTTAGGGTAGCTATTGCTGTAATAAAACACTAGGACCAAAAAGTAAATTGAGAAAGAAAGAGTTTATTTAGATTACAATTCTATATCCCTGTTCATCAACAGAGGAAGTCAGGACGGGAACTCAAACAGAATGGGAAACTACATACAGAGGCCATGGAGAGGACTGCTGCTTACTAACTTGTTCCTCATGGCTTGCTCAGCTTGCTTTCTTATAGAACCCAAGACCTCCAGGTCAGGGATGATATCACCCATAATGAGGTGGGCCCTCCTTTATCAATCACTAAGTAAATGCTTTACAGGCCTGTCTACAACACTATCAATGATACAATACATATATGTATGTGTATAGGATATGCAACATATATCCTATAGGATATATAAGCCTATATCCCCGGCATGTGAACTGCCCTTTTCATAGCTCCTGTGTTCAAATGTGTATCTGTCACACTAAACTCTCTCATCTACCCACCCATCAGCTCAGATATCCGTCTGCCATTTTCCACTTCCTATTATTCTTTTGCATTGCATCAGCTGAATATGTTGATCAGAAAAGAAAATTAATTGACTCAGGCATTTTATTATTTTAACAAAAAACTATGAGTACTGTAACTATTCTTTTTTTTACTTTTCAATGCCCCCCTTTTTTTTCTTTCCTAATCATTCCAAGCAGCCATACTCTGGAAGTCATGAATGACATGTGTGCCATAAAAATAGCATCCCATGTATTGCTTCTTGTGTGTCACAGGACATTACTATCTCCTGACTTCCTCAATATACCTTATTCCACTTGAAACACCTGCATTTGAAAGGGTTCTTTTTGGTTCACTATTTTGGTTTACTTCTGTGGTTAATTTTTGGCAAAAGAGTGATGAGGAATGAACAAAAAAAGAAAGCAAACCTGGAAAATGGTAGAGGAAGAAAAGATCTAGGGAAAGGTATTAAACTCACTGCTGTTAATTTCCCATAAGGGCTTGTCAGGCATGAGCCAACTATGGGCCAAAAGTAATATAGAAATCCTCCAGCATCTAATTCCAACAATACAGCATAGACTTATGCAGGTTAGCCCACAGTAGAAGATAGAATAAATCCACATCAATGACCAAGTACAGTGTTTCTGATCAGAGACCTCAGTAACTGGACCTTTATCCTATCCCACTTTGCGCCCATAGACTGTTCAGTAGTTTGTTTTCATTCCTATTTGGACATTTGTCCAAAACACTTAATCAGATATCCTGCCCTCTTTCATGGTCTGGGCTGCAGAGATCAGTGTCCTTTGTACTAGGGTCATAAAATTAAATTCTCCTACTCTGTCTCTTCTAACTCTGGGAGCTAAGGAAAGTTGCCCCTCTTAAACACAGCCCAAATACCTCATACTCCACTGTGAAATCAATTCTAGCTGTCACTCCATCCTATCCTCCTTATTCCATCTTAATCTCCTTTCCAGTTTTGTCCTGAACCTAGGCTCCATTAGTTCAAATGGCCTGGTGTAGGCTAATTTCAAAAGGAGCACTTTGAAACTTTAAATTAATTTAGAAGCTATGTTTGTACGTCATTCCATCATTAACTGTAGCCTGGTAAGGCTGCTATCCCCTTCTTTTGCTGGACCTCCTCCCATCTTTTGCTTCTCATATTCTTTTTTATTCACTTCTCCTTTCTTGATTTTGATGGTTCCCTGTGTCTCTTTTTGACATCACAAATATTTTTTCCTTGCCAGAAGAAACACAAAGATAAAAGAATTCTTATCTTCCTGTACAGGATCAGTTTGCAGTTGTGTTAAATCATTGAGGATCAGTTTAAACTACTTTATACCTAAAGCACAGGCATACATGGCAATAAAATGGTGCATGGAAAAATAGGCACAGCTTCAACTGAAAAATACATGTGGGGGTGTGATACAGGACACACCCAAAGGAAAACCGAACAAACTTTTAAGGGCATTTCTCTGCAGGAAGATTGCTCTTCTGATCCTCAAAGCAAGAATAGATTGTAAAAAAAAAAAAATAGCTAAATTAACTGAGAAAACCTTCACTGATCTGGATCAGGCAGCAGCTGACAGCAATGTGTTTGATTTTCAGAACTAGCAAGAAATGCAATTATAAATATAAGCAGGACAAGCTATACCTGTAGGCAGCTAGCTAATTAAAAGTCCTCTGCAAAGCATGTATATATATACATATATAATATATATGTATATATATATATATATATATGTGTGTGTGTGTGTGTGTGTGTGTGTGTGTGTGTGTGTGTGTATGTGTGTGTGTGTGTGTGTGTGTGTGTGTATACTGATCCTGTACAGATATCTATAACTTTTGCATTTCAGTCATTGCTAAGTATCTGTATTTGTCAGCTTCCTTCCTCTGTAAATATTCCTGAGATAATTTATCAAGAGGAATTATTTGTTATGGTTCAGAGGGTTCAGTCGAGAGTCACTATGCCCTGTTGCTTTAGGTCTATGGTAAAGCTGATTATTATAAAAGGGAGCATATGCTGAAGTAACCTGGTCACCTCAAGACAAACAGAAAGCAAAAGAAAATGGAAAGAGATCTATATCTCACCATTCTCTTTGGGTGTGTGCACATTTTTAGGAACTAAAGATGTTCTACAAAAAATGGTCTCTGAAAGGCTCCTCCAACTCCCAATAGTACCACATGGTAGGGATCAGGCCCCTGCCACACAGGCCCTTGATAGCAATACCTGGATTGATTGGACTAAGATGACCCTTGGAGTCAAGATTCTAGTACACAAGATTACTAATAGCCACTGTGGTATAGGAAAATATATATATTTAGCATTTGATTAGTTTTTGGCACATGGCTTCTAGAACTCTTGAAATTTTCTGAGCAATTTTCTGAGATGGTCTTTTGTTATTCATGACAAAAACCCCTGGCTAAACTTGAGTTTATGTCAGTGAGATTACTTGTGTTAAAGGAACCTAAGTAGCCTCAAGGTTCAGTCTGATCACAGCAGAACTTACCACCTGTTTGAATGAGGAGAATGTTTAGTTCCGTTTTATAGAGAAACAGAAGTAAAGTTCAATTAAACAGCAAATAATTTAATTAAAAATATCTAATGTCTTAGTTTGCATTGGCTTCCACAATAACACATTAATAACTAGCTATTTTAAACAGTTTAAATTTATTTCTCACAGACTTGAGGCTGAGAAGTCCAGAATCAAGATCTCAGTCAATTTATTTTCCGGGAAACTTTTTCTTCCTGGCTTGCATATGATTTTTTTGTTATGCCCCTGTGTGGCCTTTTCTCAGTGTCTGCACAGAGAAAAATCATTTAAACCACTAAACTCATGAAGAAGAATGCCACTTTCATGACCTAATCTAATATTAATCATCTTCCAAAGGTCTCTTTTCCATGTAACCTCCCATTAGAGGTTTGATTCATGTGTGTACTTCAGAAGAATGGGGAAGAAGGTTGTTGGGACACAAACTCTATAACACTTATAATGAAATCCTATTTTAACCCTGTAATATGGTTAAAGAGATGGCTCAGTGAATAAAATATTTGCCACAAAAATATGAGGACTAGAGTTTGGATTCCAAAATCCCATACAAAAGCGGATGTTACTGTTACTTGTAATTAAAGCATTGGGGAAGCAAAGGAACTCCATTGTGAGCTAGCTAGTTAGAATAGCTGAAACAAGAGCTCTGGGTTTAAATGGAGAACCTTCCTAAAGAAATAAAGTGGAGAAAAATCAAGGCAGAGGTCCAACATCAAATTCAACCCTGTACATACATACACCTGTGCTTACTCATGTGAGAGAATTAAAAGACCATGGCACAAGGTTTAGAGATTATTGACCATAGTAATATGAGAGAAGGGTGCCATGACTACAAAAGGAAGGGAACACTAAACATCTGGGCTTCATCATCACCCTATATAACTCTTTATATCCTTTACAATGAACCAATAAAATAATGAGTTTCTAAGTTATATGAATAATTCTAGTGAATTACTGAATCTGAGGGCACAAAACCCCTCCAATCTGTAGTCCATTGGTAGAATATGTCGGACAGTACTCAGAACTTGCAAATGGCATCGGAAGTGAGGGCAGTCTGTTGAGACTGAACTCTGCCACTTATCTGAAAGAGGTGACATAATTGAATTAGTTGGTATGAAAGAACTGTTGTTGGAAAAACAAACCCACTTGAACGTCACCTTTCTTTGGAGATGTAGCTGCAGATTTGTTCCTAATGTGCCACAGGGTGCTCCTACATTCATGTATATATGGTCAGCTCTAACTGAACTCAGAGAGTGTGGTGCTTTGAAAGAAAATGGACCCTATAGGATTATAAGAAGTGGAACAATTTGGAGCCTTATTGGAGTGAGTATGGCATTGTTGTAGGAAGTGTGTCTGAGTCTCTTCCTGCTGCATGCTATTCTAGAAGTAGAACTTTCAACTCTTTTCCAAGTACCATGTTTGCCTGCACATTGCCATGTTTTCTGCCATGACAGTGATAGACTAAACCTCTGAAACTGTATGTTGGTCCCAACTAAATGTTTTCTTTTATAAAAGTTGCTGTAGTCATGGTGTCTCTTCACAGCAATGAAACCCTAACACAAGGGGTTAATTACAATAATTACAAAAGAGGACATGAAGTCAGGAGAGATATAAGGTCTGGCTTCTTGGAAAGATTGGAGGAAGGAGGTAGTAGCAGGGAGATATGCTCAAAATATATTATATACATGTATGAAACGCCAAATAAGTAAATATATTAAAAACAAAAATAAAACAGAAACATGAAGTTTATCCAAAAATTGTATGTATAAACTGATACAAGTAAAATCTCTGAAATTTACTTACCTGTTACAAAATTTATATTTAGAAGTGATCAGTGAGGCTGAACAAAGACAGCGTGGTTAAGAGCATTGGCTGCTCTTCCACAGGAGAGGTACTTGGTTTCCAGAACCCATGTGGTTCACAAACATTCATAACTCCAGCTCCAGGGTGTCTTACACATTCCTCTGGCCTCCATGGGTATGAGATATGTACATAGTAAAATGACATGTATGCAGGTAAAACAGTCATTCACATAAATAAAAGGAAATTTTTAAAAGGTGAATGTAGATGGTTTCATATTTGGAGAGAGAAAAGGTATATAATTCTATCAATACATTTTCAAAAAGATGTTTATTTTACTTTTTTAATTTAAAAAATTCCCCCAACTCGATCTATCTTATTTTCTTACAAATGTAAAAATATATTTTGGACTTCAGACTTGCCAATTCTTCCTATGTCAGGGCTGTTAATATGCTGAGATTCAATTCCAAATTCATGGCCTCTTTTTTTCACTGATGGTTATTGCATACATATATGTCTGTCTGTCTGTCTGTCTCTCTCTCTCTCTCTCTCTCTCTCTCTCTCTCGCTCTCTCTCTCTCTCGATATCGAGAGAGAGAGAGAGCGAGAGAGAGAGAGAGAGAGAGAGTGTGTGTGTGTGTGTGTGTGTAACCTGTTTAAACAGTATAATGTTACTTCTATACATATGCATGTTTTTAGGGATGACCATTTAGAACTACTACGAACACCACAACCAATCAAAATGCAGAGTTTAGGAGCCCAGTCCCAACGATACATCTACAGAACTCTCCCACACCTAAGGCTTGGGAATTATTGTAGAAGAGGAGATGGAAATACTGTAACAGCCAGAGAATCAGGGAGTTTGCTGTGAGATTGTTTCTCCTAGGAGTGTCAGAAGATAATTCCTACATAGTCTCACCCCAAACATGAGCTGAACATGAACAATAGAGCATACCAATATAGATGGGGGAAAACTCATGAGACCTCAACTCTATGCAAAGAATTATATGCAACTGAGGAAAGCTGTAAGTGGGAAGGGTCTTCCCCAGGAAAGAGCACACCAATTGGTTTTCCAGGGACAAATATGTAGCAATAGAAGATACAGCCACATGAATAAACAATGCTCAGCTTGTCATGGTCCTTCTTCATGTTACTGTGCTACCCAAAATGTTTTATGATATTTTCTTCAATAGAAAGTATACCAAAGATTTTGAAAGGTATTTAGCAAAATTTTTATATACAATATATGGCTAATAATCCCACTATTGGATTTATATTACACTATTATAGTTTAAAAGAGAGTATTAGCAAAATGTTACTATGCTTACTGGGCCATTTACCATACTCTACTCCTAAATGGCATTCTTTGTTATATGATAACAATATGACTATATCACTCCATTAAAGTATCATTTCCAAAGCAAAGAATAAATTGCATGTTTATATCTCCAAAGCCCACACTTTGAATTATTTCCACTTTTCAGAGTAAGTGCTTTTTTAATCTTATCATTAGGTAACAAACAGCAGTTATGACTTTATTAAAAATGTTCACCCAAATTTTAACCCTCACATTTTGTTGAAGAGTGAAGCCATTAGCTTTTGTATAGTTTCTTCACTGAATAGATAGTTCAGTGTATCGAAGCATAAGCAGGAATCAGAACCACACTGAAAAAGTCCACTGATTTTCTAATTTCTCCTTCACTTTCCCATTCCTTTCTCCTTTCCAACAAAAATGCCCTAAGGTTACAGCACAGGGCTAATTTGGGCTGGTTGGTTAGAGTCCCAGCTGTAATGTATCTTCTATACATTTGTTGTATGTCCATCATTTTCCTAATAATTATAGGGAAGATTCACATCTCTCACCATTTGCTAAATTCAAATAAGGTAACAAATTTGAATTTTTTCTTGAGAAAAGACTACCACTAATTTCACAAATGTTTTCTAATTATTTAAATTCATTCCTAGACAATTTTGTACATGTGTACATGCCTGCTGACCATTTTTACCTCTCACCTCTCTATCATTCCTTCCCATCACTCTCCACCCCAGAAATAATTCACACATTCACATCAATATAAAACAAAGCTGTTTTAGCAACAATTTTATAATCATATCATTGAAGTTCAGTGTGAAGAATTTTGTAAGATGCCAACTGAATAGGTGAATCTCTTTTCTGATACCCTAATTCATCTATTCATCAAATATGTATAAAATATTTACCAAGATCTTTATTGTATGGAAGGTCCCTCAAAATGGCCTCTAGTTGCCATACTCTTCCATAATAGGAGCTCCCAGAGTTCCAGAACCTCATTTCACCTGAGATAGTTATAACTGTTAGAAATGACTCCATTGTAGCAAGAGCCCCAGAATCCTCAGGGAGGAAAAACCAGCCAGGTGTTAGGTGATAGTTGGAAACAAGCTTAGAAATACCACCTAACACCTTAAGTGACAGTGAACAAAACCAGGAGGTGTCAATGTGATGTGGACACTGATCACATGTTCTTAAAATAACTGAAAGAAACAATGAACTCTTTAGAAAGGGATTGGAACATAAATGGAGCCTTAAATGTCAGCCAGAACCCAAGGAGTGGGAGGCAATTTTATATGTGATGAACAAAAGGGAATAAGGGAATGGAATGCACTCCTGGGAAAGGTGTTTGTTTGGCTGTAGTTTGGCATCCTGAAAGCTTGACAAAGAAGTTTGAAATTGATACGATGGGAACCAGGAAACTTCCGAAGGTTATTAAAGTGTTATTGGCTTCTTTTTCACAAGAGCAGTGTTTATTTGAGCAGCAAGTAAGTATTTTCTGTCAACCAGAAGAGGAAGGCAGAGACAGAATAGTTAAATCCAAGTCAGGATTTAGGCAAAAGCCGAGCTCCAGAGAAGAATTTGAAGCATGACCATGCCTATGGTAGTTAAATCAACTATTACTTGTTTTATAAAATTGTCTATGAAAGTTGCCAGAAGCAACTGATCTTATGTTCACTTGTTTGATCTGCAGTGTAGCTTCTAAAATTTGTATAAAATTATTTGTTTCTATGCTGTTCCAAGATTAATGAAGTATTTTTATTAGATTCACAATCAGACACCATAAATAAATAAGCCTTTTAATTAATATTTTTGAGCTAATATATACCTTTCTTCTAAAGAGTACAGAGAGGCAGACTTGTCATTAGGATCATTTTTCTGCTGTGTAACCTAGCCACCCGGATTCATATAAGTTACAAAGAAGGAAAATGATTGATAATACAGGAGCAATATTCTCTGTTATGATAGCTAAATCAGGGAGGTATCATACTCTGGCACAATACTCATTCATACTCTATTTAATCTTGGTCACATGGTGCTCCATATCCCAGGGTTACAATTGTTTTATTACCTAAAGAATACATATACAATCTTCAGAATCTATCTGGTTTCTTCCTCTTTGTTTAGTTTATAGTTTTCTTTCCCTATGTAGACTTGAAACCCAAACTGAACAATTAATTTGAACATTGAGTATAGCTGAAAGAGTCATTTATGCAGGATCTACTAATAAGCACCACCCCAACATTGTGGAATAAAATATATAAATTCTGTACCTCCCTCTTTTAATTATTTCTTCTAATCAAAGATTAATATTTAGTAGGAAATCATCTCTCCTCTCTCTCTCTCTCTCTCTCTCTCTCTCTCTCTCTCTCTCTTGTCGTTGCTCTCCATCAAGAGTAGCAGCTCATCACCATTCTCTTATTTTATTTGAATCATGTCTTACAAACAATGAAAACAGAAAAGAAAAAAAAAAAAAACATGACTTCATGGTGGGTTTTGTTTGTGTGTGTGCTCTATTGCTGTGAAGAGACGTTATGAACATGGCAACTCGTACAAAGAAATCATTTAATTGGGGTTTGTTTACACCTTCAGAGGTTGAGTCCATTGTCCTTATGGCAGGGAGCATGGCAGCACACAAGTAGACATGGCAGCTGAGAGTTCTACATCCAGACCCTCAGGCAGAGCAGTAAAGAGAGACTCTGAGCTTGGCATGGGCTTCTGAAACCTCAAAGAACATCCCCAGTGATATACCTTCTCCAACAAGGCCACATCTCCTAAAAGTCAGAAGTTCAACATCTCTTCTGAGACTAAAGGCAATATCTTAACCGTACTTTTTGTAAAATAAAAATCAAACAAACAAACATAAAAGCAGATCACATACTTCCAATATACAATAGTACAGAATATACACGACCACTCCAAAAGGATGAAGGAAGCACAGAGAGAAAACACTGGACCAAAGAAAAATAAAAAACAGCAGGGCAAACTCCAGACCCTGAATCTCCATGTCTGATGTCAAAGCACTCTTCAGATCTCCAACTTCTTTCAGCTCTTATGACTGGAATATACTCCTGTCTCTTGGGCTGGTTCCATGCGTAGTCTGCAACTCTGCTTGGCAGGCATCCCACCACTCTGGTGTCTCCAACATGTTGGGGTATGATGGCTGTTCCTGGTTGTCACCTTGACTACATCTGAAATGAACTACAATCCAGAAAGGAAGGCACACCTTTGTTCCAGATATTGAGGCTGGAAGACACAGGCTTTTGACCTGGATCTTGACAAGGAGATCTTGAGGCATAGTGTCCATGAAAACCTTAGGCCCAGACAAGGTAGTACAGACCTTTAATCCCAGGAGACTGAGGCAAGCAGATCTCTGAATTCAAGGCCAGCCTAAGATAAAGCAAGTTCCAGATCCAGGCATAGTGGTATATACCTTAAATTGGAGCCACACCTTCTGCCAGAGGCTTACATAGGACATTAGAAAAAGGAAGACTCATTCTTTGCCTGCTTATACTTACTTGCCAGCACATCTGTTGGAGCCTACTTCTTCAGGATTCAAGCTTATACAGAAGAGCTGGTAAAACATCTAGCCTCATGGGACTGAGCAACTACTAGAATTTTGGACTTCTCGTTCATAGTTGCCTTTTGTTGGGTTAGTTGGACTACAGACTGCAAATCATTACAATATATTCGCTTAATATATAGAGACATTCCATAAGTTCTGTGACTCTAGAGAACCCTGACTAATACATGAGATCTCCCACACAATCCAGGCTTCTCCTTCACGTCATGCAATGTTTTCTATGGGTCTCCTTGCAGTACATCCCTGGCCTCAGCAGCTTTAGTTAGTCAAGGAAGGAAATTCCACAACCCATTCCTTATATCGTTGGCTCACAAGCCAGAACCACATGGCTGAAGCTGTCAAGTTTTGTTTGCTGGGACAGGAGCATGGCCCCTTGTTCAAACACATTTTTACCAACTTTTTGGTTTTAATGGTTTTCTTCATTTAAGCTTTTTTGATTCCTTTTCACATGTTTGAAGCTTGCCTGGGGGTGGGTCTTTCTCTGAGGTTACTACCCCGTTTATTTTCCATTTAGAATCATGATTTCAAATAGTGCCACTCCATGATGACCAAACATTCAAATCTATGAGGTTCTGGGGTCTGTTCTTATTCAAACCACAATAGGCATAACAAAGACTTACGTGTTGCTCTATAACACTCAACTGGAGCAGTCTAGACTGTGCTATAAGCCCACAAGTTGCTGTGAGAAACAAATCTGTTTTAAGATCTCAGGGTGTTCTCAGCGATATCCCGCACATTAGTTCCCATCACTTACTCTGTATTTCATAGATATATGTTTCAGTTTTTGTGGTTTAGATAAGTGTTTGTTGGAAGCTGCAGAGATGGCTCAGTGTTTAAGAGTGCTTGTGATTCTTACAGAGGACTTGGTTTGTATTCCAAGCACCCACATGGTAGACCACAACCAATCATAATTCCAGTTTCAAAGGATCCAGTGCCCTCTTCTAACCTCCAGAAGCACCAAACACACAAACCACATGTGGTGGATATACTTACATTCAGAAAACACTCATATACATAATATCATAAAATAAAATAAACAAACATTGTTTGACCATTTTCTATATGTAGAACACTGAAGGTGAAAAAGAACAAAATGAAATGTGTAATCCTTGCCCTCAAATGCTCAAGATGAGTCTCTTGGTCCATTTTGGGCTTCTTTAGCAGATTGCCACATTTATAAAGAATATATAGTATTTCTTCATTGTTCTGAATGCTGAATATGTTACGTGTTTGTTGTCTCAGCCAGATATTTCTAGGTTCTTGATTTTTTGTTTTTTGAGATTATAATCTGATTATAACATTTCTCCCTTCTCTTTCCTCACTCCAAATCCTCTCATATACCCCTCCCACTCTCCTTCAAATTTATATCATCCCTTTTCATGAATCATCATTTCATGCATATGCATATATACATACATATATATTACTAAATAAAACCTGTTCAGTCCACATAACGTTACTTGCATGTATGGTTCTTTGCTTTTTGATAAAGGACTGGAAATAAAGGTCCACACATATTGCAAGGAACCAATTCAAAGCAGTCAGAAAGAAATACACTGTCAAAAGTGACAGGAAGCCACAGGAGTGAGGGTATTCTGCCCCATCCAGCAGGGCATTGAACAGGATCTGGGGAGATAACCTGAAAGAGAAAATGGGGGAAACAGGCAAATACAAAGAATGACAATTTGTCTATAGTCTAATAAAATCATTTTTACTTTTTCACACAGGGGTTATAAACACATAAAGGGAGGATGTGGGGAAGGGAATGACACAGGAGCGTAGGTGTTCAGGGGAGTACAGATATCTTCCAGAACAGGATATTGGCTGGGTGAAGGTTCAGGGAACAGGTCACTATGACTCTGTTTATGAATCACTTGTCCTTATCTAAGTTGGTACTATCCACAAGGTCTATGACTATCCAGGCTGGTAAATTTCCACCAAGGCTACTTGCTTACAAGATCTTATAGCCATCTGTTCAGTGTTTTTCCACAGAAACCAAGATTTTGTGTTAGCAGGCTGACTTTAGGCCTATGGCTGATTTTAGGCCTTCAGTGTATAAGCAAGGCTGCCCCTGACAGTATTCAAGGGATTTGATTATTGTTTGTGGCTTTCTTTTTAATGGAGCTCAAGAGGAGGAATTTGGTTTTTAATGTCATAGTTTATAATAGTTCTCCATTTTGATTGACAGGTTTAAGTTAAATAACTATTTCTCTATTATGTATGTCATTTTCCATAATTCACTTTATTTTTATTATATGTTCATTCAACTATGCCTATGCATAAAATGGTAAATAAAGGATTCTTCCTAAAAGTATACCTAGAGGACACATTTTGTCTTACTGAACATCAACACAAAAGTAGTTCATGTTGACCCATTTTCCATAGTCTTGGATATGTTCCAGAAAGTGTTTGAATAGAAACACTGTTTGAGAAACTGCTCAGAGGAGTAATTAATTTTCTTGTTTACAAAAGTATGAATGCAGCCTAAGTTGACAACAGTTTGCTAAGTGTATTATTACAAAAAGGGTGTTGGACCAACAGATTAGGAAAAGATCTTTACCAATACTACATCTGATAGAGGGCTAATATCTAATACAGACAAAGAACTCAAGAAATTAGACTCCAGACAATCAAATAACCCTATTAAAAAATGGGCTACAGAGCTAAACAAAGGATCCTCAACTGAGAAAACTCGAATAGCCAAGAAGAACCTAAAGAAATTTTCAACATCCTTAGTCATCAGTAGTACACAATGGAGTACTACTCAGCTATTTCAAACAATGACTTCATGAAATTCTTAAGCAAATGGATTGAACTAGCAAATATCATCCGCCTACAACAGAACACCAGTTACAACTTTCCCTACCCCTGTTTATGCCTCCAGTGGATCCCACAGATGACACTCCCCCTTGCATCTTTTCCCCCTTTGTCTCTGTCCCCCAACCCCAACTCAGGCAGACATCCCCTGTTTAGCTGTAGGCCACATCTGCCAGATGACTAGGTAGGTTGCCCAAGAACCTTTTGCACTATTTCTGTTCTCCCAGACCCAATTCTGAGGCTTTCTCCTAATGCTGCAACAGAACACCAGCTGCAGCTCATGTCCTTGCTGTCTATTCCTTCTGTGGATTTGACAGACCATGCTCTCCCTTGCCTCCCCATCCTGCTTTGTCTCTGTGTCCCAGCCCTCAACTTGGAAGACAACCCCCTGGTCTACCACAGGTCACACTTGCAAAGACCAGATAGGTAGTCCCCAAAACTTCTCCAGTTTCTCTGCTCCTCCATACCCAATCCTCAGGGTCACCTTGAGAGCTGCAACAGAATACCAACTGAGACCTCCACTACTACCACCACCACCACCACCACCACCACCACCACCACCACCACCGTGTCTGTGCTAACTGTGGAATCCATAGACCATTTCCTCCTAGCTTCTTCTGTCCTCTTTTGTCTCTGTATCACAGCCTTTAAACCAAGTAGACACCCACTACTCAACCACAGGCTATGTATACCAGATGTCAGAGAAGGCTACTGCTGGAACTTCTCCCCTCTCTCTATACCTCCAGACTTAAAACTCTGGGTCGTTCCTAGACTGAAACATATCATCTCCCCCAACCATCCCTTTCTCCCAGCACCCAACACTATCACGCATTCCCATGAACACACCAACCAAGAAGGTCAGTAAAACAGACAACATATAGCCAACATACTCCTGAATAATCCTGGGGGAAAAAAAATCCATTCAGAAAAGATAAACCCAGTAATCAGAACCCAGACCTAAAACCACCCCAACCCTAGTTGCCTAGATGACAACATAAGAACACAATCAATAACAGCCAGGGCAAAATGTTTCCACCAGAGCCCGAGTATCTTACCACAGGCCCTGAATATTTCAACATAGCTAAAGCAGAAGAAAAGTATGTTAAAACCAACTGTGTGAAGAAGATAAAGGTATTTAAAGAGGAAATGAAATCCTTAAAGAAACTAAGGAAAACACAAACAAACAACTGAAGAGAATGAGTAAATCCTCATCAATCAATCAATCAATCAATCAATCAATAAATAAAAAGCCAGGAAAGAAATTGAAGATGATAGCAAAAGAAATCCTGCATGGTCAGGGATTGGTAGGATTAACATAGTAAAAATGACCATCTTACCAAAAGTGATCTACAGATTCAGTGTACTTCCCATTAAAATTCCAACACAATTCTTCACAGATATTGAAGAACAATACTCAACCTCGTATGAAAAAAACAAAAAAAACTCCGGATAGCTTAAACAATCCTGTACAAACAAAAGAACTTCTCGATGTATCAGCATCCCTGATTTCAAGTAGTACTACATAGAAATTGTAATTAAAATAGCATTGTATTGGCATAAACACAGGCTGATCAGTAGGATTAAGTCAAAGATGCAGAGGTAAACCCACATACTGACAGACACCTAATTTTTTACAGAGTCCAAAACTATACAATGGAAAACAAAAAGCATATTCAACAAATTTTTCTGGTCTAACTGGATGCCTGCATGGAGAAGAATGCAAATAGATCCACATCTATCACCCTGTCTAATTCTCAAGTCCACGTGGATCAAAGACCTCAACATAAAACCAGATACACTAAAACCGATTTAAAAAAAAAAAAAAAGGTGAAGAGCCTTGGACACATTGGCACAAAAGGGAGGGAAAACTGTGCTTGGATGTAATATATAAGAAAGAATGAAATGGGCTGCTTAGAAGGAATCTGATATTGGCCAAGGACAAGGAAATGGACTACAGGCAGGAATCTAACATTAGGCTAGAACAAAAAAGTAATTTCAGTCAGGAATCTAAATCCTAGGCTAGAACAAAAAAGTAATTTCAGTCAGGAATCTAAATCCTTGGTTAGAACAAAGAAGTAATTACAGGCAGGAATCTAAATCTTAAGCTAGAACAAAGAAGTAGGCTTCAGGCATAAAAATGACTTTGGGCTAGGACAGGGAAGTAGGCTCTGATATTTTGGTCATCTTAATAAGCTGAGAGTGATCATGGGACTCTGTTTATTGTCTTACATGTTCCTTGACTATCAGGGTTTATTGTCTTGCTTGTTCCTTAACTATTTGCATCTATTGTATTGCTAGTTCCACAAGCTAGAATTGACCTTAATACTTGAATGTAATTTAAATGGCATAAAAGCAAAAAAGGAGGAGGAATAGGGTGGGATAGGGGATTAATGGGGGGCAGGGAGAAATGGGGAAAGGGTATAACATCTGAAATGCAAATAAATCAAATATCAAATAAATGAAAAAAGAATCACCGGAGTGGACAAAAGGAAAGAAAAAAAGAAAGAAGAGAAAGAAAGAAAGAAAGAAAGAGGAAGGAAGGAAGGAAGGAAGGAAGGAAGGAAGGAAGGAAGGAAGGAAGGAAGGAAGGAAGGAAGAAAAAAAGAACCCGGAGGTTAGAACAAAGAGATAATTTCAGGCAAGAATCTAAATCTTAGGCTAGAACAAAGAAGTAGGCTTCAGGCATGAAAATAACCTTGGGCTAGGACAGGGAAGTCGGCTCAGATGTTTGGGTCATCCTGATAAGCCCTTAGAAATAGTGATCATGGGAGTGATCCTGTGTTTATTGCCTTGCTTGTTCTTTGACTATTTGTGTTTATTGTCTTGTTGTTCCTTGACTATTTGCATCTATTGTATTGCTAGTTCCTCAACCTAGAACTGACCTTAATACTTGCATCTAATTAAAATGGTATAAAAAACAGATTGAGGGAAGAAAAGAACCTATTTTTAATAAAAAAATAGATTATAGGTAGGTAGATATGTAGGTAGGTAAGAAGACAGATGATATAGATACAAGGAAAAAAATCAGTAACTTCTCAGTATCATAGTTCCTATGTAACAGAGCTCAAGTTAAAACTGTGGTAGTGGTGAGTATCATCTACTGAGACATATACTCACTTAGACTTAAACAATAAGATTGCTTCTTGAAATAAAATATTTCTGCCTATTAAAAAAAGTTAAAGCAAAAGGCAAAATTAATCTTATATATAACTTACTATCTACAATTTATTTTATGTATGTTGTATAGTATATTTTATGTATAAATCTGTCTGAAATATTTTCTCCAAGTAATTAATTAAAATTTTAAAAATTGATTGATATGATGAGATATTTTATATTCACTTCTACATAAGTAGTCTTTCAAATCTGTTGTTTGTTTAATAGTTACATTCCAATTTGGACTAACCACACACCAAATGCTCAGTAGGCCACATGTAGCTGAAATATTATCTCTCCTTGCTTGCATACTGCTCATAACAGCAGTTTACTCTTTGGCTGCTTTCATTTAAAGAAAAAAAAAATTCTAAAGGCAAATTGACACTAAATTGAAGTTTCCTATTTACAGTTCTCAATGAAAAAATAAAGTTATTCTGCTACATAGCAAAGTCACTCTCGTAAGTCTTGTTGACAGTAAAAATAAGTAATTTCTCCCAATATAGCTCTTGATTCTCAACTATGACCAAGTAGCAGAGTCCTTTTCATTTGTTCTTGAAATGACCTAAACAGTTATTGTATAAAAACTAAAGATAACTTCGTGTTAAATCCAATGCCCTCTTAGATTCCAGTATATAAAACAACATCCGACAAGACTTTGGAGGAGTCTATTCAAGATGACTGCAGTCACAAGAAACATGGGTCAATGAAACTTTGATGACACTGAGAGAACCATGGAGTTTTCAAGGGGAGACTCAGTGATGGAAGAAGATCCTACAGATCTTGCACAATATTTAAAAGGGCAGGTCTTATAATAAGATAATTTTAAAAAGTGATTTCATGGGAATAGAAAAACAAAGATGACAGAGAAGAACCTCAATCATGGCAGAGGGAAAAACTAGAGACACACCAGTGGTACTAGGTATTATGGCATGGCTGTATTAGACAAAGGAGCATGTCAATGCTGAATAAGGGTGCTTTTCACTCAACCAGTTGGTTCAGGCTACCACCCCACCCACTGGGGTGACTCATAATGCTCTCCCTTCGGGTAAGCACAGAGCCACAGCACTGTCCCAATACTACAATCATAATGGTCATGGCTGGGTAGCCAGTGAGGCAACTGGCACAGAGGGCAAGGAGGTGTGCAGCAGCCTGGACCTTAAGAGATCTTGTTCCTAGACATGCTGCCCAGCTATAAAACCACCATGACTCTGGACAACAGGATATCTGAGATCAGTTTCAGGAAGGGTCCAGTATTGATGGTGCTTCAGAAACCAGAAACCTTGAACCAGACCAATGACTCATTACAATAGGTACTTGCATCTAATACTGTATGTTGTGTGTGTGTGTGTGTGTGTGTGTGGTAGTGTGTTTGTGAGTATGTGCATGTATGTGTGTGACCCACACCAGCTTGCAAAGACACTTTAATAAATGAATGTGCAATGGAGAGAAGAAAAAGATGACTGAATGCAGAAGTAGAACTAGAGACATGGCTAAGGCAAAAGGTATTGGGACATAGCCACAGTGGACAAAGGAGAATGTTGTTGCAAAGTAGACATGTCAGGGTGGTTTACAGCAGCCTGGAGCTCACACAAGTTCTACCCCAAACATATTTCCCAACTGCATCATGAATATGATTTTGAGTAATAACAGGATACCCAAGATGAGGAAAGGTTCATTTTCCAGAAAGACCTCAAAAGACCTCTATGGTCTAAGCTACTGCCAGAGTCCATGTTGATGTCTGTGGTTCATGCTGCCACCAGAAGCCATGCTGATGTTTATGGAGACCATGTTGGTGACTTTGGTTCTTGCTGCCCGCAAAATCCATGTAGAGGTTCATGATCAGTGCTGCCACCCAAAGCCATGTAGATGTAGGTGATCCATGCTGCCACTGAAAACCACATATTCATGATCCATGGTGCTACCAGCTGTTATGGGCAAGGAAGCTTTCTTTGAAATGGAATTGATGACTGAAGACTCATAATTGATAATTGAAGACTTCTGTGACAAACCCCTACCAAAGGAAGAAATAATTCAGACAAAGAGCTATTGAAAAAGGATTTTAAAACTGTCATAAAAGTGAGGAAGTTTAGCTATTCACAGTTGATGGCTTATGTTGTAGTAGGGAGAACTAAGTTATCTTTAAGGGGCTGTCCTCTGGGATTTTGACAAAGAGTATATGGATAACACAAATTGGACTTTGTAGATTTTTTATTTTTCTCTTTTTGGAGGTAAGAGCAAGGCTGGAAGGGTTGACCTAGGAAGAATAGGAAGTCAGGGTTATCAGGATGAATTTTTCAAATTCCAAAATAATTAATAAAAATATTATGTTGTGGGAAATAGACTGTGGAGATAGTAGACCTAGAAAATTCTGTAGTTGATTTCTTTACATTTTTACAATAATAGATGAAAATAAACAATCAAACTATTTCTGTGTAAGCCACCATTCTTGTATAAGGCACGTTTTCCTTTTTAGCAGCCTTTTCTTTTTTTTATTAATTATTTTTTTTGGGGGGTGGTTCGAGACAGGGTTTCTCTGTGTAGCCCTGGCTGTCCTGGAACTCACTTTGTAGACCAGGCTGGCCTCGAACTCAGAAATCCGCCTGCCTCTGCCTCCCAAGTGCTGGGATTAAAGGCGTGCACCACCACTGCCCGGCTCTTTTCTTTTCTTTTCTTTTCTTTTCTTTTCTTTTCTTTTCTTTTCTTTTCTTTTTAATCTTTTTTTTTTATTATTAGTAACTTTTTAAAATGTCAATCAAAGGCTTTATAAGATTGGTAATGTTCAATAACAAGATGCTCATACAATCAGAAGTGTAACCCAATACCCAACTTAGATATACCAACTACCTTTGGCTGGAGGAGACATGCAAACATCTGCCTCCAAGTTCCTCTCTCTCTCTCTCTCTCTCTCTCTCTCTCTCTCTCTCTCTCTCTCTTTCTCTCTCTCTCTTTTTTCTCTCTCTCATCTCCTAGCTCCTCCTCTCCTTCTCCTTCTCCTTCTCCTTCTCCTTCTCCTTCTCCTTCCTTCCTTCTCCTTCTCCTTCTCCTCTCCTTACTCCTCCCACCTTAGCTTCTCCTACATATCACCCTTCCTGTTAAAATAAAAAGAAAACTTTTCTCTTAAAATACAATTAGAGGCATAACTATACCAATTTGTATCAGTAAGGTACAAGATAGACTTAATACCCAGTCCATCATTTTGTTGACTAAACAGAACCTCTGTCATCTCTCCTAACTAAAAGACTTAACTCTAACCTGGCTTTTTTTCCTGGCTTTAGAATGAATGTCAGCTGAAAAACACCTTCTCAAATCTTTTCTCTCAAAATAAATAGCCATGATTAGCTATGAGACTATAAGTATTCAACCCTGTCAGAAATCCAGAATGACTGAATTAACTGAAATTTGGGAAGCACCAAGCATAGCTTCTAAAACTTAGCCAATTTATATAGACCACTGAACACCTGGACAGTCCCTTACTTCAAAACATTGGAGCATCTGGTATTCAGCCTTCTGGCCCAGGATCATCTGACAGACCTAGTAATGCAGAATTTTTAAAGGGCTGATTACTCTGTTTTGGCAGATATAATCGGTCGACTATTCCACAAGTGTGTCCTTTTTCTGGACAGTATTTTGTCTGTAGATGAAAAGAGGCAATTCTTGCATAGTGGGTGTCTCACCACAACTGGAGTAACTCGAAAGATGCTCAATTTCTTCTTAGAATCCAAGACAGGGAAGCTGTCAGGAGCAGACAGGTCTCTAATCAAAATGAACATTAATACAGAAATGTCTGTAACATCACTTCTGTGTACTTCTGACATTTTGAAAACCAACTATCCATGTAAGGCAATCTTGACTGATGTCTGTTAACTCCTCTCAGCTATTTCTAAATAAAATATAGAAAACACCCTAGCAATAAACTCAGAGTCATGAATTTGCTATAGACCCCTAATTCACAGGCTAGCCATCACAAATCAGTTTAAAAAGTTAAAGAAGGACTGGGTCTAAGCCTTGTATTCCTAAATGTGTTATATAGGCACAATGCCTTTGAGAGTAACAATATTAATCTCACTTTTATATCAATACGAAACTCGTACCAATGAAAACCTTAAATTTGAAATCAAAGTAAATTTTGTACCATTTAAGAAATTATAACTTCAGCTTAATAACAATTATACAGTTTTCTACCAATAGGTTATGGCTATGCAATAAATCCTAGCTATTCCTCCCTGTTCCAACAAAACAACTACTTTTCCCTAGAAAGACAGCCCAATATTAACCACCTCAGTCCCCAGTTGGCAGCCTCTTCTTAACTTATTATATTTGCAAGCAAACTCAAAAGCCTAGTTCCATATGTGTACCCTTTAACCCTCTTCATTTGTGAATACCCATTGCCTGATCAAGCTCTAGACCAGTGATTTGAGAATCATTCTTCCCTGTTGCAATAAACAGTCTATCTATCAGATTTGTCTGGCCCATGTAAGGTCCTGTGTCTTCTATATTGGATTTAAAGAAGAACAAAATATCACATCAGATGCAAAACCAAAGAAGTCCACATGCCAGATCAAATCACAAAAGCAACATGAATATAAAACAAAACACCAAAACCAAAACAAAACATGTCTTCCATCAAATGCCTAAACCTTTCAAAGTGTTATCTAATGAGACCTACCTAGATAAACTATGGGATACAGAATTTAAACTAACAGTTATAAACATTATCAAATAATTTAATTAATTAAAAGACACAAACACGAACTTCATTGAATTCCAAGTGGACAAACTTGAGTATATCCAACAAAATATACCTAAGTGAAATATCAAAGATAGTTCCACATGTAAAACCTGAATTCAGTAAACAGATAGGAAATAAAGATGAATTGAAATACCTAATAACTCTACTAAAAAACTTAAAGGAAAGACTTACAAATAACAGGACTCAAAGATAAAGTAGTGGATCTAGACAAAATAAGCATAGGAGAGGAAAAAAAGTAAAATCACAGGAAAGGAATATACAAGAAATTTGAAACACCATTAAAAGACTAACTCTTAATTATAGGCATAGAAGAAGAGGAATCCAAGGTCAATGGCATAGACCACATCGTTAATAAGATGACAGATGAAAACTTCCTCAAGAAAGACAGATCCATACAGATACAACATGCAGATACACGATATAGACAGAACCAAGATAGAAATACTCCAAGGAGTATCATAGTAAAAACACTAAATACATAGAGAAAAGAAACAATATTGAAAGCTAATAGAATAAAAGCCACAAATCATATTTTTAAAAAAAATTAGTACAAAGACTTGAAACTCAGAAACTGAAAAAACTTCTGGAGTAATACACTCCAATTTCTAGGAGACCATCATTATCAGCCTAGACTAGTATACTAAGCAAAGCTATCTGCCATGGTTGAAGCAGAAAGAAAAGTTTTCCATATCCAAACAGGCTTTACAAATTATTACCAACAAAAACAAAAAAACACTAAACAAAATACTGAAAACAGTACTTGAAACTAAAAGAGAAATACACATAGCCAAGAATCTCTAGAAAGAAGATGATGCTGTAATTTATAAAAGATGGTGCTAGAAAGATGACTCAACAGTTAAGAGCACTGGCTGCTCTTCTAGAAGGTTCGTGTTCAATTTCCAGCACCCACATAGCAGCTCACAACTCTCTGTAAGTCCTGTTTGAGGGGATCACACACACACAGACAAACATGCAGTCAAATCACCAATGTGCATGCAAATAAAAATAAATAAAATTAAAAGAAATATTTTAACAAAAGATAAAACACAACTAAAGACCTAAATAATAAAAATATCATGACATGCAATCTACATTTTCTTCAATAGCAACGTTAAATATTAGTGGTCTCAACTCTCCAATTAAAAGACACAGCGTAGGTAAATGGACAAAGAAGTAAAATTCAGCTATTTTCTATGAGAAACTCATTCTATTTTGAATGATAGGCACAACCATGAAGTGAAAGTATAGGGAGGGAATATATTCAAAACAAATCAAATCAACAATCAGACCAATTTAGCCATCCTAATATCTGAAAAAATAGACTTCAAACTAAAACTAACAAGAAATAAAGAAGGGCATTTCATTCTAATTAAGATAGTATTCACCCAGAATACTAAACATATATGCACCAAATTTAAGGGCATTCATAATATCATCCAAGATAACAAAACATATTAGAATAACACTACTAAGTGAGTAAAAGACATCTACACTAAAGAGACTGAAGAGAGGCCCTAAATTGGAAAAACACCTTAAGTCACAGATCAGTAGAGACGTTATTTTTAAATTGACCACCATACCGAAATCAAATTACAAAATTCAATACATTATCAATCAAAATATACACAATATTATTCACAGAAATTTTTAAAGTTATAAAATTGATATTAAATCAGAAATGATAGCAGATAGACATAGCAATACTGAACAAGGAGAAGAGTATGGAGTGATTACTATTCCAGATTCCAAGATCTCTTATAGATCTATAGTGATAACATTACGGTACTGTTCCCAGAAACAGGCATGCAGACTGTCTTAGTTATATTCTATTGCTCTGAAGAGACACTATGACAGGGACTTTTTAAAAAAGACTTATCTATTTTATGTATATGAGTACACTGTAGCTGTCTTCAGACACACCAGAAGAGAGCATTCGAACCCATTACAGATGGTTGGGAGCCACTATGTGATTGCTGGGAATTGAACTCAGGACCTCTGGAAGAGCACAGTTGGTACTCTTAATCAACGAGCCATCTCTCAAATCCAACAAGGACTTTTTTTAATGTGTAAAATAAAACAGTTTGGAGACTGCAAACGTTTCTCCCTAGTTTTCCAAATAATGAAAAGTTACCAGACATAAAGGTGGTTAGTTTATCTCCAAATATGTCTGCCTTTTGGGAAAACTCATTCTTAAAAAATATTTTTTCCTTTGTACTGAAAACAAATTTTTTTTCCCTGTCTATGTTAGCTAGGTAATATGTGTTTTTCAGTTTTAAAAGCAGGTTTTGAAATCTCCATTCTCAGCTTTGACGCTGAGACCATCTTCTCTCAGTCTCTGGACATTTACACAAACATGAGGGTACTCAAGATACTGAGTGATCAACCCCTCATATGTGTCTCTCCCCATGAGCAAATAGTATTTTTCTGACCCAGAAACAGGATACATTGCTTGGGTTTCTCTATGATGCCATTGCACAAGGAATATCTTTTCCCTATACCTCCACGATATTAATTAGGAGAGAATGGGAGCCTCTTGTCTTTGATGGCTTTATCATCAGGCTAAACAAGGTTAATTCCTTTCTTTACAAACATTTTATTATAAACAATATCAACCACAACAAAGAGAACTTGAGAGAGTCTATTACACATCACTTAGCTTTACTAATTACTAGCTCATGGTTAGGCTTTTCAGTCTTACTTTCTACTCCCACATCTATGCAGCATTATGTTCAGACTCTATGTTCCTTCTAATTTAAATATATCATTATATAGCTATAAAACATTGAGGCCTTTAAAATAAATACGTCATTACTATGTCTGAGAAGTTAACAATTCCTCAATATCATCAAATTTCATTGTTAAAATTTCTCCTGTTGTTTCACATATTTTTCAATCATAATTAGAATACACTCCAATATGCTTGGTTTATATGAACCATAATTCCTGTGAACTACAAGAGTAGATTATATTTAAGTTTTATGACTAGAAGACTTCATAAAACGGCATCATATCCTTTCTATTATAGTGTATCTGGAGATACGTACGACCTGCTGTTAATATTGATCAAGAAGTTCAGGTGTTGCCTTTCTGAGCATCCATTATGAAGTTCCCTATCAGCTTTTCAACTAACTGTCTTAGCAGGCATTGAAGTTAATTGCTTAGTCCAATTATCTCATTAAGTGTTGAGACATTGATTTTTTTAAAATCTATCATTTTCTCTTCATTTATCAGCTGGAATTTTTCTATAACAAAAAAATTTGGTCAAATTCTTAGTTGTCTTTCCTGCATGAATAGTAACTTAGAACAAGTAAAAGACTGGGCTTTTGCTGTTTTTTTTATCCACTTTTAGAATATTGACCAGCTTATAGTAAATCATTGTGTTTATCACTATAAATTCATTAATATTAGTATATCATATGGACTTCAGTACATTTGCAGTTAATTTTTTATTATTGTTCCATCTCTGATCAGTGAGAACTTTCAAGTTTGCTTCTGAGTCTTTTTTTTTTTTTCATTAATCACTTCCCCTTTTATGTTTTTTATTTCAATAAAATATTTTCATGTGCTTCTCATTGTCTTGACAATTGACTTGCTTTCTATAATGACAAACCTTTTCTGCTGTGCTAGTTACATTACCATTTCTAAGATAAAATTCACCATCTCCAAAAGCAAGTTACAGAAGTAATGGTTTATTTTGTCTTATGGT
This sequence comes from Mastomys natalensis, assembly GCA_021653895.1. Classification (NCBI taxonomy): domain Eukaryota; kingdom Metazoa; phylum Chordata; class Mammalia; order Rodentia; family Muridae; genus Mastomys; species Mastomys natalensis. Next base: position 818,564 of record JAJTUV010001320.1, on the reverse strand, counting down.
TCCAGAGGAAGAGTCCTTGTGGTAAGGGAGACATGGCAACAGACAACAGAAGAAGGAAACTAAGAGGTCACATTCCTATTCACACACAGGCTACTGAGAACTGGATGTAGGTGAGGATGTAAACTCTCAAAGCCCATTCCCAATGATGTACTTCCTCAAACAAAGCTAGTGACCCCTAATGACACAGTCACAGTCATAGGTCAGAGATTTCTCATCCCTCATCAGAAGAGCATCTTCTTGAAGTAGATAGTAATTAAGAAAGAGATTCTCAACTAGATAATGTGCAGGGAGTAATCGACTTCAGATAATTCAGCCCTAAATGAGATATCTTTATCAAAGCCCTTTCCTCAAGGCTTAGGGATCTATGAGAAGAGGAGGCAGAAATTCTGTAAGAGACAGAGGTGATGGATGACTCCAAAGAAACAATGTCTTCCAGACTCAATAACACTGACAAAAAATGAACTTACAGAGAGTGTGGCAGTATCCACAAGACCTACGTAGGTTCAAACCAGACAGAACATTAACACTGAGAATGGGAAGTAGGCACAAAGTCTCACTCCTATACAAGAAGCTATTGCTCTCTAATAACTGCTGAGAACATGGAGATCAATATTCTTCAAGAGAGCATCACTTCTTATATCAAACAGACTCCAAAGCAAGCCTATGAACAATAGTTATCCCACACAAAGCAAATTCTATCTTTTGTTTGGTTTGGTTAGATTTTAGGAACTTTTTGTTTGGGTTTGATGGTTTTTGTCTTATTGATTTTCTTGAGTGTTTGTTTGTTTTGGGGTTTTGAATGAGAGAAAGGATATGAAATTTGGTGGTAAGGAGTTGGGAAATACCTGGAAGGAGTTCTGGGAGTGCTAAAAATATGACCAAAATATCTTGTATAAAATACTTTTTGAATACATATTTTAAAAACATGATTTTTTTTTATTTTTGATATTTTAATATAATCACACTATTTCTTCCTTCCGTTTCTTCCCACCAAACCCTCTCATATACTACTGATTGATCTCTTTCAAATTCATGACATTTTTTTCTCATTAATTAATTATATAATAGATATAATCTGCCCATTCTGTATAATATTTTTTGTATGTATGTTTTCAGTATTGATAATTTGGTAATGGATAAGCAATTGGTGTACTCTTCCTTGGAGAAAACTATTAGTCCCATTTTCAACATTCCCAGTAGCCTACAGTTTGTCTAATGTTGAGACTATGGGCTATCCTCCATCCACTTCAGCATGTCTATTGTGGTTGTTCAGCTTATGTAAAGCAATCATGTTGATGAGACTTTATAGGTTCAGCTTCTGCTAGAAAACACAATGTCACAGTAAACTCCCTGATCTTCTAGCTCTTATAGTCTTTTAGCCACCCTCTTCAACATTGTTCTCTGCCTTATACACAAGACTGTAAAAACAAAACCTCTAGTTTCTCATAACATTAACAATTTAAAATATCTTTGCTGATCTTGTTCAGCAAATATACATACATATATTTATATATTGTATACTATACATCATACATATACATAGTGATATATCATACATATATACATATACATTATACATTATACACATGCACACACACACACACACACACACACACACACACACACACACACATATATGTCCAGATTACTGAATTTTAAATGTCATTTGAAATAATTTCAGGCTGAAATTTTTGATACAGTTAACCACTTTCATGATGCACAAATTAATTTTATTTCTTTTTATTTCATTTTGGAACGATTAATCCTCTTTTTGACTCACATAATTCCAAGTTCAAGTCTCTGGAGCAATGCATAAAAAGGATATTTGATATTTCTGTGGTTTATATCTACAAATGTATTTCTGTCTTTCATATATGTATCACTCTATAACTTGCTTTTTGTAATAAATAATATGTTCTGTAACTTTTATTTGATACATGCCCATATAGGGCAAACCCTCAATCATTTATTAGTCACATAATATTTCATTGTTTAGGGTAACTATATGTTATTTTATTGTTTTATTTGTATATGACCAAGAGTATAAATAGATGATGATGATAAATAGGTAGAACAGACAGAAGATGATAGATGATAGATAGATAGATAGATAGATAGATAATAGAGTAGATAAACAAAACAGTGATACAGCTTCATTTGTATGGTTAGACATGCAGCAGTAACCCTTCATCAGACCTTCTAATTTTTCTGTGCCCTGTTAGTCTATACCAGTGCCACATAGAATACAGTTTAGACTTTCTGTGTACCAACCCAAATACTATCTCTTTTAAGATCTCTGCATGAACAACTCAGGGTCACATGACTCAGAGGAGCTGAGCCAACTATAGCTCTGAGAATGCACTCAACTTTTTCTTTGTTTACAAATAACCGTGTCTTGATCAATAAGACTTGATTTTTTAAAAACGCCTATTGAGAAATTCTCTTTAAAGTTGCTTTACTACTATGACACCACTAGAAAAGAAAATACTTCTTCATATCCCTGAATATAACTCTTGGGAATTCTGCAATCATCTTGTTTTTCCATTGGAAATTACTCTAACCCTAAAAGTAGTAGAAAAGATTAAAAGGTTTTTACATGCTTAATATCATGCCTTTGTCAGGGATAACCAAACAACCAGAGAGAAAATGCTTCTTAGACTATCTAGCTATGACATATGTGAGTTAGTACATCTGCTTGTTTAGTGCCAACTGAGACGATACTTACTGTTGCTAAGGGATGAACATCTTCAATATTAGAAAGTAGTAATTCCACAAGTCACCCTCTCTTCCTCTTCTCTCTTACCTGGTTTACTTATCTTGAGCACATTAGAAAAGGAAGTTTGGGGACACACAACAATTTCCAAATAAACATACTCCAGCATTCATTTGCTGCCACCTAATGTAGATGACCTCCTAGTTGTGGATCAACTTTCTGATACTTTCAGTATCAGTGCCTGGCTGAAAATCCTGATCCCATTCCCCACCGTCCCATTCATGCAGAGCAGTACCTCTAGGCTCTGAGTATCAAACTTTATTGACAGTTTGGGGTTAAAAAAACATAAAGAAATAAGCATGACATTAGGATGAGGAGGAATTCATTCATTATCTGTCCACAGGGAAGTTATAAGTCATCAGTACCTTAAGGATCGTAAGCTCCCACCATGTCACTGAACACCTAAGCCATTTCCTCATTCCTAATGCTTCTCTTTTAGGTCCTCCTACCATCTCATTGTATAGATGATTCCAAAACTCCAATCCAGAGCAGTTATTCTATCTTTACTTAAACTGTTATTCCAACAATGCATTCATACCTTTTAACACTCAAAAGGCTTATTAAGATGTTTATTTAAACCAAAGAATAATTCTGTCTCTGAAAAATGAACAATGTGCTTCTACCAGATCAATATGCTTAAGTCAGCCATTTCTAAAAATACTGATTTTTCCTTCTATGAACACTTAAAATAAAAATAGCATAGTTATTTTATAGCATTGCTAGAATGTTTTATCAATAAGGTTGAAAAATACAGTTAAAATCTACATCTCTATGAATAATGTTAGTTTCATAGTAAGTGTTTGGTTGGGACTAGCTGCTTCTACTGCTATTCTTTCACCAGGTATCTTTGATCTAAAAAGGGTTTTTTTAGACCTGCTGCCACAAGGAGATAAGAGTTCTGATAATATACACTGTGAGGATTGAATGATGTGTGTGACCTCAGATAGCCCCTTGCATGTAGTGACATGCTCAGACACAATATCTCAACACTGAAGAGATTAGAAATAATGTATTATAAATGCTAGTGAATGGAAAAGGACCAATAATGTGAGGCCTTAATATTTTACTTCTAGGATACAGATATTGTTAAGAACTGAGGCAAAACTAAGCACTGTTTTTTTTTTTTTTTTAAATCCTAGCAAGAGGGTTGTTTTGATTCCCATGAAAGACACTCTAACTGCTGTCAGCCACTTTGACACTGTTGGGAGAATATTAGCACTGTCAGGTAATGGCTGCATAATTATCACTGCCAGGTACCATATTTGTAGTCTGTGGGAAACTACATACATAGAATGAATATTTTGCTTTCAATATACAAGAAAAGGAGAAAGAAGAGTTTTCACTGTCATATTCCAATCCCCAATGTCACTACCTTATCCCTGCTAACGTCTGGGATATATGTGTCATCCAGACAACTGTTCTTCAGCTACAGTGAAAATCAGTAGGTTTACAAGATCATCTCAAAGCCCTTTGACCCTGAACAGAACATTCTCCTTATGCTCCAGGGACAACACAGAAACACAAACAGCCTTTCCCCTGCCCCTTCTACAGTTTTTACCTAGGTCCTAATGAAATAGTGAGCAATAGCAGCTGCCCCAGGAATTGAAAATGACCACAGCTGAGGGCAAAGCCTAGATGCCAGGCATTACACAGACAAGAAACAAAGTCCTTGGAGTACTTACAGAACAGCAGAAAAACTAGTTTCAGAAAAAATAACTCTCTGTCCTAAACATGAAAGTGCCAAGACAATGTTAATGACATTTTCAGGAACCACTCACAACTACTAAGATCAATATGGCACAGAATTTGTGGCACATTAATAAAACCTAAACAGAAAGAGAAAGTAGCTATCTATCAACAACAGGCTAATCCCCTACTAGTGAAGCAGAAGCAAACTAGGTCCTAGATTCATGGATTGTGTGTGTAAGGTACTGACTGGTACAATCCACAGGGGAAATAATATTAACCCATTGTGTTGGTTTGAATAAAAATGGTCCCCATAGAGTTTTTGTTTGAATGCTTGGTCACCAAGGAATGGCAATATTAGTAGGTGAGGTCTTGTTGGCATAGATTTGGCCTTGTTGGAGGAAGTGTGTCACTGGAGACCAGGCTTTTGAGGTTCCAGAAGCTCAAGCCAGGCCTAATGGGTCACTGTCTCTTTCTGCTGCCAGAGGATCCAGATGTAGACCTTTCAGTCCCTCTCCAGCACTATCTGACTGAGTTCCACCATGCTTTCCACCATAACAAAAATAAACTAAACCTTTGAACTGTATGCCAGACTCCAATTAAATGATTTCATTTATAAGAATTGTCATCGTCACAGAGTCTCTCCACAGAAAAAATAAATAAATAAATATAAATAAATAAAAATTAAAAGAAAACACCAAGACAGCCATGGAAGCCTCCAAGCAAGGATTGGGTTCTCAAAAAAAAAAAAAATAAATACAAAATAAGGCATCAGAAACTTGGATCAACTAAACACTGGAAATCAAGGAAAAAAAAAAAAAAAACTTGACCTGTATTTCCAAAATCCCAGAATTCCATCTCTCAAAAATTAAAGGCTTAAGGAGAGAGTTTGTATCAGGAATTTCTCAAAATTCCACCAAAAGTAAAATCACAAGGTATGAAGAAAACCTGGTACAGGGATCCTGGCAACTAAGAGGACTGATCAGTATTGTTTAATAGAAGTTTCTTAAGAAAGGAACTAATTAAATGCCCTGCACTAAAATGATGGCATGGCTATTATCTGCCCACACAGACAAACTGAGAACCGTAAAGTCTGAAATGTAGCAATCAGCAGGCCTAATTGTCTGCTATAAGGAATGGCTTTTCTTTACTTAGTACTCCATCAAAAACACTAAGTGTTAATGTGTCCCATATAATCTATCTGGCCAGCTAACTAGTTTAATTCATCACACACCATGAGAAAGAATAAAAGCAGGGGCTTAGTGACAAGTTAATAGTAGAGGCAGGAAACAAAATGGAGAAACATACTTTGATTGATGGTACAGAACTATTAGGTACTACTATAGATGGACTCTGTCTAGCTTTATATAGTGGCCAATCAAAGCAAAATAGATCTAGTAATTTAAAGCTTTAAACATGTTCTTTCCTTTAAAAAAATTTAAAGGCTAGTAGGTGTATTGCATTCCTATGGAACAGTAAAACTTCAATTCCACCCAGCTCTCAAATATCTAGAAGTAGATTCAGCTTAACTAATCTTCATTCCAGTTCCTCATTGGCCTGATTAACTCTTCTGTAAAGAACCTCCTTTGTTATAAAACTCTGCATTGCCTTTCTTCACATTTTCCCATACAAAATGTGGCTAAATAAAGGGATAGCCACACTTAGCATCTACTGGGTCAAGGTAAAAATTTCTGCATTGTATTAGACGGAAGATATGTAATCTGTTTGGAATAATAGCTTACTTTTAGACACCGTGATAGGACAACAGGAAATTGAGATGGGTGGGAAAAGTCTCCACAGCCAGCTACTGGGTAACAGAGCTAATAATATCCATTTCTAATGTGATACCATCCTCTAGAAAGCTGGAAAGTTTAATACTCATTTTACAGGCTGTCACAATTGGGAGAGTCAAAGCACATGTCTCTGACCAAGGATACTGTAAGTCAGACGTCTGTTAAGCAAGGTATTAGAGATGGAAAGCAGGAGGAAATGCCTGCTTCCTCTTCCCCTTCCCCTTCCCCTTCTTTCCTTCCTGAGCTTAATATTGACAACCAGAAAAGCTCAAAAACATTACCTTGATCTCACTAAACCAGGAAATGAGGCCCAAAAGCTGCCTGCTTCTAGACTTCATTTTTTTAAATAGTCGTTGTATTTAAAGCCAGATTTAAAAAAAAAAAAATATTATGTGAACATATATGTGTACATGTTTAGGAGTAGGTATGTGCATGGGAGTGAAGGTTCCTACAGAGATATCAGATCCATCTGGAGCTAGAGTAGTGCGGAGCTGCCTGACATGGGTGCTGGGAACTAAACTTGGCTCCTCTGTAAGAACAGTACATGCTTTTAGTTGCTGAGCCATCACCAATGCCACAAGTTATTAAAAGTTAAATTTCCAAATGTATGACCTAATGAGAGTTTGGTATGTTACTTTCCAAAGCATTTTTTGTTAAATACTGCATGAATATGACAAAATTGCATGTTGTCCTTCTATTTACATGAATTGAATAGACTTTGGAAAACTACCCTTACTGGGTTTTTCCATGCTTCTGTGGAATTTAGATTTAAATGAAAAGTTTAGACTACATAGCATATTTTGCACAGTGTATCAGCAGAACACTTACAATACTTTAGTTGTCCATTTTGCGATATGCTTGCTATTAACATAATCTCTGAAATGTAAGCACATCTTTTTCAGTGATTTACTGAGTAATCCTTTGAACAATGGCAAACACTAATAGGAGTTTCATAGTCTGAAATACTCCCACTAGGTTTGCTTCTAAATCCAGCAGTGTACTCCCCAGCAGTGTCCTCAATAGTTGCAGAGATGACAGAGCTTAGGAGACTATGTACTATCAGGTGAAGAACACTGAGTTATCTTCAAAAACATAAAGTTCTAGCTCAGAAAATTGCCAGCTATCCAACTTCTACTGTACTGTTACCACTGGCCTCTTTGAACTGGGTATCTACAGGTTCTTGGCATTTGGTTTAGAGAGTTAAAGAAGAACTCATAAATTATGCAACAGTAATAAATTATATTCAGCATCAAAAGACATAGTAAAGGTCTTATGCTGCAAGAGATCAGCAAACTTTAGATGAGATTTACTTATGAACACTAGACTTCTTTAAGACTCAGTTTTATGGGTCTAAGAGGATGGAGAGTCGGGTGCTAAGGAGCAAAGCATGGGTAGTTTCTTGTTTTGATTGAAAAGTTTAGGAATACTCTTGTATTCATAAAATGGTAAACAGGAGACTCTCTGTAGAAGTTTATTCTGAGGACACAGATTGCCTTATTCCACATGTACCCCAAACCATTCAGGCTTACTCAACCCATTTCTCTTAGTTTCAGGATTCAGGTCAGCATATGCTTACCAGTGGGTGTTACTAAGAGGTTGGTAGTAGGGAAGAGCAGCTTGCTGCCTCATTTGGAGCACTATATGTATGGCTACATGCAGGGAGGGGCTCCAGCTTGCTCTAACCTATCTTTGCTACTCCTATGCTTGCCTACCTTAATATCACTTAATATCTCTGCATACCAATTTTTTCATTTGGTACTAAAAATGGTAACTACCATATAACCTCAGTAGAAAGGACAAATAAGAGAAGTTTAAAACTATACCCTTTAATGTTTAAATTATAAAGTAGTCCAAAGGTATAGGGTATGAATTTTGGCACAATCTTAAGATATATAGAAGGTTTTCTGTGGTTCTATTTACCTAAAAACTATAGGATTATAATGTTTTCCAGGAACCCTCTATTTTTTAATTTTTTTTTAACTTATTCACTTACATACCACTCACTGCCCCACTCCTGGTCACCCCTCTCACAATCCTTCTCCTATCCCCCACTCTCATTCTCTTCTGAGCAGGTGGGGCCCCCCCTGTGCATCCTCCTACCCTGGCACTTCAAGAGTTTGCAAGGCTAGACACTTCCTCTCCCATGGAGGCCAGACAAGGTAGCCCAGTTAGAAGAACATAACTCACATACAGGCAACAGATTTTTGGATAGCCCCCCAACCTCTACAGTTGTTCAGGACCCACAGGAAGACCAAGCTGCACTCTGCTACATATGTGTGGGGAGACCTAGGTTCCAGCCCATATATGTTCTTTAGTCTCTGAGAGCCCGAAGGGTCCAGGTTAGTTGACTCTGTTGATCTTCCTGTGGAGTTCTATCCCCTAAAAGGCTGCAGTCCTTCCTTCTGTTCTTCCATAGGAGTCCCCAAGTTCCATCCACTGTTTGGCTGTGGGTGTCTATATCTGTCTGAGTCAACTGCTAGATGGAGCCTCTCAGAGAACAACCATGCTAGACTCCTGTTTGCAAACACCAGAGAGTATCATTAATATTGTAAGGGATTGGTGCTTGCCCATGGAATGGGTCTCAACTTGGGCCAGTTATTGGTTGGCTGTTCCTTCAGTCTCTGCTCCATTGTGAATCTCTGTGTTTCTTGTAGGGGTAAGTTTTGGGTGGAAAGTTTTGGGGATTGGTTAGAGTCCCTGACACTATTAATGATACAGATAAAATAGCCAATGAAAAAAGGAAAAATAATAAAAAGCTGCACAAAATATCTATTTGTTTATTTTTGACTTACATGTCCTTTGTGTATACATTACGGCTTCTAGAGTGTGCTTTTATGAGATTGATGAATGTGTGAACATGATTATTCCTAGGTCTATATGTATAACTCTTTTGCTTTTTCTTTGGCTCTTTTTCTTCTGTTTTATCATATTTTGACTTGTTTGTTTTTATTTATTTTATCTCATTTTAATTTTTATTATTTTTCTGATGCCTGTTTGTTCTCTAGAGATAATCCAAAAAGGGTAGATGCAGATAGGGTGGAAGGTGGGCAGAATCTTGAAGGAGTTAGAAAAGGGGAAACTCATTAGAATATATTGTATTAAAATCTAATTTCAATAAAAGAAAAATAGGAAAAAACAAATGCACTTATTGATTTTATGGTTATAAAGGAGGTACACGTTATTTAGATGGCATAGCAAGGAGGGAATACTTATTTTTATAGCTTAAGCACACTCCTTCATTGATAACAGAATAATTTGATAAACTTGGGCAGCCCAGGAATTTCTGTTATTGTTATCTGTGCCTATTTCAAAGGTGCCTAGCTCCATATGAGGTTCACTGATATTTACTGATGTTGAATTTTCTCTGAAGGATGTGAGAGCTGTAAGAAGCACTCCCATGGATGGCAGAGGTGTGAGAAAATTAGTAGGACTATTATAAAAGTGGGTTGTAGCAAGATAGAGGAATCTCTGCAATAGGTCACAGGTGGGTCAGTGGAAGCTAAGTTAATAAATTTCTAAATGTTTTTCACTGTTAATAACAAGATATTAGCTCTAACACAAAGGTGGGCAAGTAAGTGGATATTGGTGTGGTTAAGGCTGGCCAAGATAAAGTATAATTTAGGCTCTGGTTTGCTTGGATTGGACTGGAGAGATACCTCCACCAGTAAAGGCCAGATTCACAATAAAAATATCAAGAATCGTTTCTTTTTGTTATTATTAATTAAGTGACTTATTTACTTTACACCCTGATTCCAGCTTCCCTTCCCTACTTTTCTTCTCACCTCCTTGCCCCTTACACCCTCCTTCCTTGCTCATCGGAAAAGTGGAGGCTTTGCATGGATATTAATCAGTCTTAGCATATCAAGTTGCAGTAGGACAAGGTGCTTGTTATTCTATTGAGGCAAGACAAGACAGCGTAGTTAGGAGAAAAGGATTCAGTCACAGGCAATGTAGTCAGGCATAGCCCCTGCTCCTATTATAGAAGTTCCATGTGAAGACCCAGAGGCACAAGAAATTACAGAACTTATGTATGTGCAGAGGGCCTAAGTCCATCCCATGCAATGTCTCTGATTGGCAGTTCAATCTCTATGAGTACCCATGGATCCGGGTTTGTTGATTTTCTAGGTATTTTTGTGGTGTCCTTGACCTCTCTGGCTCCTTCAATCCTTCCTCACCCTCATCCACAGAATTACCCAAGCTCCACTTAATGTTTGACTGTGGGTCTCTGTATCAGTTTCCATCAATTGCTGAGTGAAGCTTCTCACATGACAGTTATGTTAGGTTCCTGCCTGCCAGTATAGCGAAATATAATTTCTAGTGTCAAGGGTGGGGTCTTTTTCATGGCACGGGTCTCAAGTTGGGCCTGTCATTGGTTGAACATTCACTCGAATTTTGCTCCATCTTTTAGCTCTGAACATCTTGCAGGTAGCATAAATAGTGGTTCTACGCTTTTGTGGCTGGGTTAGTGTCTCAGTCCCTCCATTGGAAGTCTTGTCTGGTTCCAGAAGATGGTTGTTTCGGGCTCCATTTATCCCTTATTGCTAGCAGGCTTAGCTAGGGTCGCCTTTATAGATTCCTGAAGTGTTTCTTTTTTAGTGATAACTAATTGGTGTTCTCTTTCCTGGGGAAGACCACCTCTCCCACTCCAGGTTTTCTCAGTTGCCTATAGTTCTTTGTATCTGTTTGAGGCCTTGTGAGATTTTCCCCATTCACATTGGCATATTTGTTTGTATTCCTTTGACAATCATGTTCGTGACAATTTTTGTGTATGGCTTCTAACATTATGTGAAAACAGAACCTCACAGCAAAGTTCCTGATCTTTTGGCTCTTACAATATTTCCACTCTTTCTTCCATAATGTTCCCTGAGCTATGATGAGGGATGTTTTGTCGATGTATCCATTGGGTCAGTGTCACAAAATCTGCATTTTGATTGGTTGTAGAGTTTTTATTATAAATTTTGTATAAAAATACTTTCTAATGTATAGCTGACAAAGATTCTTTACACCTCTGTGAATTTACTCTTTACTTTTTTATTCTTAGCTATACAAAGTTTTTTTCCTTTTTTGAGAACCCACATGTCTATTGCTGGATTTAATTTCTTTGCAAATGGAGTACCATTCAGAAAAATTCTTTCCTACAACAATATCTTGTAGGGCATCACTTATGTTTTTTTTTTTTCTATCAGTTTCAGTGTTTTGGGGGTATACCTTGAAGTCTTAGATCCATCTCAAATTAATGGTTTTTGACAATGGACAGATATAGCTCTAATTTCATATAGCTCTAATAGTTGAAGATGCTATATTTTCTCTGGTGTATGTTTTTTGTTATCTCTGTCAAATACCAGATGGCTGTAGTTAAGTACACTTCTGTTTGGGTCTTCTATTTTGTTCCATTGGTTGACATATCTGTTTTTGTGCCAGTATCAGGTTGTTTTAAGAGTTATTGCTCTGTAATATGTCTTGAAATCTGGAATGATGGTCCCTCCAGCATTGTTTTCTGGTGCTATTGTTGGGAGAAAATATTTCTTTGGCTATACTTTCTCTTTGGATGTATTAGGACCTTTTTCTCCTTCTGTGAAGAATGTCATAAGGATTATTATAAAGTTTCATCAAATCTCCAAATTGCTTCTGATGTGACAGTCATTTTCACAATATTAATTCTAACAACCCATGAGCAAGGGAGGTGTTTTCATTTTCTAGTGTCTCTCTCAAGCGCTTTCTTCAGAAAATTAAAATCTACATTGTAGATGTCTTTTGCCTTTTGGGGTAAGGTTTGTTTCTAGATATTTTATTTTCTTTGAGAGTATTGTGAATAGGAGTATGTCTAGGATATCATTCTCAGAATGTTTGTGCTGTTCATATATAGAAAGTTGATGTATAGGAAGGCCACTGGATTTTTATGTTGATCCTGCCACTTTGCTACAGCTGTTAATCAATTCTATAACCTTTCTAATGTAATATTTAGTTTCTCTTATGCACATCATCTGCAAATAAAGATTGACTTCTTTTCCTATAGTTAGCCCTTTAATTTCCTTCTCTTGCCTTATTGCTCCACCTAGTGGTTTAGCACTATATTGAAGAAAAGTGGGGATAGTGGACAGACAGCTGGCTTCTTCATTTTAGTGGGATTTCTCCTATTTAAGATGATGTTGGTTGTGGGTTTTTCATAAGTATCTTTTGTTATAATGAAGAATTCTCCCTCCAGTTTTTCCTCTATCTAGGAATCCTATTATGAAGGCACGTTAAATTTTTGTCAAAGGAGTTTTCTGCTATGTTCAGAAGACCATGTGATTTTTGTCTCTAAGTGCATTTGTATAATTTATTATATTTATTGACCTACGCATGTTGAATCATTCCTGTATCTATGAATAAAGGTAGACATTTCAAGTATCTCATTGAGGATATTTGCATCATTGTTTAACAGGATATTGGATATAGTTTCTCTGTTGTTGTTGTTGTGTTGTTGTTGTTGTTGTTGTTGTTGTATCTCTACCTGGTTTGAGTATTAGAGTGATACTGTATTCATAGAAGTCTGGAGTTCTACTTGTAATCTTTTTGTTTGTTTGCTTAGGAAGGATTGGCTATAAGTCTTCTGTGAAAATATAGTTGAATTTTGCCATGAATCCATCTTGGTTTGAGGATTTTATGAAAAGACTTTTTATTACTGTTTTAACCTCCTTTGTTATGGGCTCTTGAAGTTGTTTATCTCCTATGAGTTAAACTTTGGTGGTCAATGATTCTTGAAATATATCCATTTCTTTTAGATTTTCAAACCTAATGGAGAAAATGAGTTTATTTATTTATTTATTTATTCATCCCAAGCACAGCCCCCCTCTTCTCCCAGTTCCCTCACACAGATTCTCTCTTCTCCTCAGAGAAAATCAAGCCCCACCCCCGGTTATCACCCCTCCCCCTGGCATATCAACTCACTGCAGGACTACATACATCCTCTCCAACTGAGGCCAGATAAGGGGAACAGGATTTACAGGCAAGCAACAGAGTCAGGGACAATCTCTGCTCCAGTTGTTGGGAGAACACATGAAGAATAAGCTACACATCTGCTACATATGTGCAGGGTACAATAGGTGAGCTAGGTCACACCGATACTTGCTTTTTAGTTGGTGGTTCAGTCTCTAGGAACCCTATTGGTCAAGGTTAGTTGACTCTGTTGGTTTTCATGCGGAGTTCTTATTCCTTCCAGGTCTCTCAATCATTCTCCACAATTCTTCCACAAGACTCTCTGAGCTCCATTTAATGTTTGGATGTGAGTTTCTACATCTTTTTCCACTGGCTGCTGGGTGGAGCCTCTCAAAGGACAGTTATTTTAGCATCCTTTCTTCAAGCATAATGGGGTATCATTAATAGCGTCAGGGGTTGGTTCTTGCCAATGGGATGGGTCTCAGTGTGGCCCAGTCATTGATTGGTCATTCCCTCCATCTCTGCTCCATCTTTGTCCCCTCACATCATTTAGGCAGGGCACATTTGAGTTGAAGGTTTTGTTGGTGGGTTAGTGTCTTTATCCACTTACTGGAAGGCCTGCCTCGCTACAGGAGGTGGCCACTTCAAACTCCTTATCCCCCTCTGCTAGGAGTCTCAGCTAGAGTCACTATCATAGACTCCCTACCCCCACTCCAGTCCCACCCCCAGCCCCAGGTCTCTGACACCTCCTAAAGATGTTCCCCTGATCTTCCCACAGGTGATCCCTCCATGTTCTCTTCCCCATCCCCTCTCCCATCCGTTCCCACCCTCCTTCTACCTCTGATGTCTATTTTATTTCTCCTTCTGAGAAACATTCAAGCATCCTTCCTGGGCCCTCCTTGTTATTTGACTGCCATTTATACCTGCTGGGGAGAGAAAATCAGATTTCTTCAACAGACTGACAATCACTCCAGAACAGGCCTCGTGTTCTGGAGTAGTTGAGCAGCATATAATGGACTCCACAGTTTTTTGTGTGGTTTTATTAAGTTACATTTTGGAGGTTTTGTTTCTTAATTTTTTTTGTCCTTTGGTAGTACAGTTTTATTTTATTGGTTTGTGGAGGGTTGCTGTATTGTTTTTATGTTTTGTGTTTTTCTTTGAGAAAAATTAAAGTTGGGTGAGTAGGGAGGGAAAGAGGACCTAAAAGGACTTGGGGAGGGTAAAGAATATGATCAAAATACATTTAAATCTAAAATATTTCTAAATAATAAAAAATTAATAAAAATGACAAAAGAGTTAAGTTGGGTTGTTTATAATGTGTCTCAGAGGTATAGTTGTGATGTATTTTATTTTTGTTTAGTTTTGGAAATCTTTTATTTCTTTCTTGGTTTCTTCTTTGTTACATTCATCTTTCATAATGAATTGTTTAACCACCAAGAACTTGAGTACAAACTATAGGTTTTCTGTTTACATTAAGTTTTCTTTAACTGTAGTCAGCATAAACACAATTATTTCCATTTTTCTCAGTTTGTGAAGGTTTGGTTTGCTCCCAGGATATTGTCTGTTCAGAGATGCTTGTATGGCTTCTGACTAGGTGTTCTGTGTTTAGGCAGAATATTCTCTTATGTCTCTAGATTATTTTTTGCCCATATGATGTTTCTATTGGAGAATGTGAAGTACTGAAATTGCCTCCTATTATTGGGGTGACATTAATCTGCATCTTTAATTATAGTAGTATGCTTTCTACAAAAGTTGATGAAAATTGAATATATATAATTGTAATATTTTCTTGGTAAATTGCTCCCTTGATTAGGGTGATCTGTCTCTCCATATCTTTTCTGATTAGTTTAAGCTTGGAGTCTATTTTGTCAGATACTAGGATAGAAATGCCTACTTGCTTCCTGGTTGGCAATTTTATTAGAATATTATTTCAATTCTTTCACTTTAAAAGAGTTCCTATCTTTTTTTTTCTTCCTCTTCTGCAGAAAGTTCATTCGTGCTCACAGAGAACATTTCATTCTTTTTTTTTTTTTTGAATTGGAAATTTTATTTACATTTCAGATGTTTTCCCATTATCCCCTTTTTCCCCTCCCTCCCAGGAACTACCTATCCCTTCCCCCCTCCTCTTGCTTCTATGATGGTGTACTCCCCACCAACCCTCCCCTGTACCTCACTTCCCCACCCTCGATTATCCACCCCCCAACGTCCAGCCTTCTTGGGACCAAGGATCTCTTCTCCCACTTATAAATAGCTCCCTTGCATATATAGCTGGAGCCATGGGTCCCTCGCTAAGTACTCCCAGGCTGGTGATTTAGACCCTGGGGGCTCTGGTTGGTTATATTGTTGCATTCTTCATGGTGTCACTAATAATACTCTCAACTCCTTCAGTCTACACTCTATCTTCTCTGTTGGGAACCCCATGATCAGTTTAATGGTTAGGTGTGAGCATCTGCCACTGAATATGTCAGACTCTTGCAGACCTCTAAGGAGACACCTATATCAGGCTCCTGTCAGCATGTACATCCTGACATCCACATCAACGTCTACCTTTGGTGAAGGCACATGGGATGGATACCCTGGTGGAATGGTCTTCAAACGGCCCCTACTTCAGTTTTTGTCCTGTACTTTGTCTCCATATTTGCTCCTTTGAGTACTTTGTTACTTCTTCTAAAAAGGACTGAAAGCTCCCCCCCCCTCAAGTTGGTCATCATTCTTCATGAGCTTTATGTGGTCTGTGAGTTGAATCTTGGGTATTTCAAGCTTCTGGGCTAAAATCCAATAATCAGTGAGTGAATACCTATGTATGTTCTTTTGTGATTGGGTTACTTCACTCAGGATGATATTTTCTAGTTCCATCCATTTACATAAGAATTTATCAAATTCAGTGTTTTTCATAGCTGAGTAATATTCCATTGTGTAAATGTACCACATTTTTTGTATCCATTCCTCTATTGAAGGACATCTGGGTTATTTCCAGCTTCTGGCTATTATAAATAAAGCTGCTATGAACATAGTGGAGCATATGTCCTTGTTATATGTTAGAGCATCTTCTGGGTATATGCCCAGGAGTGGTATAGCTGGGTCCTCAGGTAGTGATATGTCCAATTTTCTGAGGAACTGCCAGACTGTTTTCCACAGTGGTTGCACCGATCTTGCAATCCCACCAACAATGGAGGAGTGTTCTCTTTCTCCACATCCTCGACAGCATCTACTATCACCTGAATTTTTGGTCTTAGCCATTCTAACTGGTGTGAGTGGAATTTCGGGTTGTTTTGATTTGCATTTCCCTGATGACTAAGGATACTGAACATTTCTTTAGGTGCTTCTCGGCCATTCCATTTCCTCGGTTGAGAATACTTTGTTTAGCTCCATACCCAATTTTTTAATAGGGTTATTTGGTTGTCTAGAGTCTAATTTCTTGAGTTCTTTGTATATATTGGATATTAGTCCTCTATCAGATGTGGGATTGGTAAAGATCTTTTCCCAATCTGTTGGTTGCCATTTTGTCCTATTGACAGTGTCCTTTGCCTTACAGAAACTTTGCAATTTTATGAAGTCCCATTTTCATTCTTGATCTTAGAGCACAAGCCACTGGTGTTCTGTTCAGGAAACTTTCCCCTGTGCCTAGGTATTCCAGGGTCTTCCCCACCTTCTCCTCTATTAGTTTCAGTGTGTCTGATTTTATGTGAAGGTCCTTTATCCACTTGGACTTGAGCTTTGTACAAGGAGATAAGAGTGGATCGATTTGCATTCTTCTGCAGGTTGTCCTCCAGTTGAACCAGACCATTTTTGAAAATGCTGTCCTTGTTCCACTGGATGGTTTTAGCTCCTTTGTCAAAGACAAAGGACCGTAGGTGTGTGGGTTCATATCTGGGTCTTCAACTCTATTCCACTGATCTTCCTGTCTCTGTACCAATACCAGGCAGTTTTATCACTATTGCTCTGTAGTACAGCTTGAGATCAGGGATGTCTATTCCTCCAGAACTTCTTTTATTGTTGAGAAAGGTTTTCGCTATCCTGGGTTTTTTGTTATTCTAAATAATTTTGAGAATTTCTATTCTAGTTCTGTAAAGAATTGAGTTGGTATTTTAATGGGGATTGCATTGAATCTGTAGATTGCTTTTGGCAAAATGGCCATTTTTACTATATTAATCCTGCCAATTCATGAGCATGGGAGTCTTTCCATTTCCTGAGATCTTCTTCAATTTCTTTCTTCAGAGACTTGAAGTCTTGTCATACAGGTCTTTCACTTGCTTGGTTAGATTCACCCCGAGGTATTTTATATTATTTGTGATATTGTGAAAGGTATCATTTCCCTAATTTCTTTTTCAGCCTGTTTATCTTTCACGTAGAGGAACTACTGATTTGTTTGAGTTGGTTTTATAACCTGCCACCTTGCTGAAGTTGTTTATCAGGTTTAGGAGTTCTCTGGTGGAAGTTCTGGGGTCACTTAAGTATGCTAACATATCATCTGCAAATAGTGATATTTTGACTTCTTCCTTTCCTATTTGTATTCCTTTGACTTCTTTTTGTTGTCTACTCTGGCTAGGACTTCCAATACTATATTGAATAGGTAGGGAGAGAGTGGGCAGCCTTGTCTAGTCCCTGATCTTAGTGGGAATGCTTCAAGTTTCTCTCCATTTAGTTTGATGTTGGCTACTGGTTTGCTGTATATTGCTTTTAGTATGTTTAGGTATGGGCCTTGAATTCCTGATCTTTCCAAGACTTTTACCATGAAGGGATGTTGGAATTTTGTCAAATGCTTTCTCAGCATCTAATGAGATGATCATGTGGTTTTTTTCTTTGAGATTGTTTATATAGTGGATAACATTGATGGATTTCTGAATATTGAACCATCCCTGCATTCCTGGGATAAAGCCCACTTGATCATGATGGATGATTGTTTTCATGTGTTCTTGGATTGGTTTGCTAGAATTTTATTGAGTATTTTAGCATCAATATTCATAAGAGAGATTGGTCTGAAGTTCCTTTCTTTGTTGGGTCTTTGTGAGGTTTAGGTATAGTGTGATTGTAGCTTCATAGAACGAATTGGGTAGTGTTCCTTCTGTTTCTATTTTGTGGAATAGTTTGAAGAGAATTGGTATTAGGTCTTCCTTGAAGGTCTGATAGAATTCTGCACTGAAAACCATCTGGTCCTGGGCTTTTTTTGGTGGGGAGACTTTTAATGACTGCTGCAATTTCTTTAGGGGTTATGGGACTGTTTAGATGGTTTATTTGCTCCTCATTTAACTTTGGTACCTGGTATCTGTCTAGAAAATTGTCCATTTCATCCAGATTTTCCAGTTTTGTTGAGTATAGGCCTTTGTATAGGATCTGATGATTTTGAATTTCCTCAGTTTCTTTGTTATGTCTCCTTTTCAGATCTGATTTTATTAATTTGGGTACTGTCTCTGAGCCTTGCATTTGGAGCGTAGATGTTCAGATTGAAAGTTCATCTTGGTAGAGTTTTCCTTTGATGATATGAAGTGTCCTTCCTATCTTTTTTGATTACTTGGTTGAAAGTCGATTTATTTGATATTAGAATGCTACTCACTTGTTTCTTGGGACATTTGCTGGAAAATTGTTTTCCAGCATTTACTCTGAGGTATGTCTGTCTTTGTCACTTAGGTGCGTTTCTTGTATGCAACAAAATTCTGGGTCTTGTTTATGTATCCAGTCTGATAGTCTACGTCTTTTTATTGGAGAACTGAGTCCATTGATGTTAAGGCATATTAAGGAGAAATGATTTTTGCTTCCTGTTATTTTTGTTATTAGAGGTGGAATTATGTTTGTGTAGCTACCTTTTTTTGGGGGGTTGTTGGAAGATTACTTCCATGCTTCTTCTAGATTGTAGTTTCCTTCCTTGTGTTGGCATTTTCTGTCAATTATCCTTTGAAGTGCTGGGTTTGTGGGAAGATATTGTGCAAATTTGGTTTTGTCATGGAATATCTTGGTTTCTCCATCTATAGTGATTGAGAGTTTTGCTGGGTATAGCAGTCTGGGCTGGCATTTGTGTTCCCTTAGGGTCTGTATGATATCAGACCAGGATCTGCTGGCTTTTATAATCTCTGGTGGGAAGTCTGGTATAATTCTTATAGATCTGCCTTTATATGTTACTTGACCTTTTTCCCTTACTGCTTTTAGTATTTTTTCTTTGTTTTGTGCATTTGGTGTTTTGATTATTATGTGACGGGAAGTATTTCTTTTCTGGTCTAGTCTGTTTTGTGTTCTGTAGGCTTCTTGTATGTTTATGGGCATCTCATTCTTTAGGTTGGGGAAATTTTCCTCTATAATTTTGTTGAAGATATTTACTGGTCCTTTAAATTCGGAATCTTCACTCTCATCTATACCTATTATCCTTAGGTTTGCTCTTCTCATTGTGTCTTGGATTTCCTGGATGTTCTGAGTTAGGAGCTTTTTGCATTTTGCATTTTCTTTGACAGTTGTGTCAATGTTTTCCATGGTATCTTCTGCACATGAGATTCTCTCTTCTATCTCTTGTATTCTGTTGGTGATGCTTGCGTCTATGACTCCTGATCTCTTTCCTACGTTTTCTATCTCCAGAGTACTCTCCCTTTGAGATTTCTTTATTGTTTCTATTTCCATTTTAGATCCTGGATAGTTTTGTTTAATTCCTTCACCTGTTTGGTTGTGTTTTCTTGCCATTCTTTAAGGGATTTTTGTGTTTCCTCTTTAAGGGCTTCTACCTGTTTACCTGTGTTCTCTTTCCATTCTTTAAAGGATTTTTGTGTTTCCTCTTTAAGGGCTTCTACCTGTTTACCTGTGTTCTCCTGTATTTCTTTAAGGGAGTTACTTATGTTCTTCTTAAAATCCTCTATCATCCTCATGAGAAGTGATTTTAATTCTGAATCCTGTTTTTCCTGTGTGATGGGGTATCCAGGGCTTGCTATGGTGGGAGAACTGGTTCTGATGATGCCAGATAACTTTGGTTTCTGTTGCTTGTGTTCTTGTGCTTGCCTTTCGCCATCTGGTTGACTCTAGTGTTCCTGTGCTCACTGTGTCTGACTGGAGTCTGTCTTTCCAGTTATCTTGCTTGTGTCAGAACTCCTCAGATTCTAGATGTCTCTGTGTTCCTGTGATCCTAAGCCCCTCTTCTCTGGGTGCCATGGGTCCTCCTCTGCTCTGGATGCAGTAGGTCCTCTAGTATTTCTCAGGATCAGGTGTTTCCACAGGAGCAGACCAGGATCCAGGTGGCCAGAAGGGAGGTGGTATTCCCGGAGTGGAGGGGTTTGGGTGGTTCCTTAACCCCCATCTGGCTCCCAGTTGTAACTCTGGGGTGAGGGATTGTGGGCAAGGTGTCTTACCTCTGCTCTGAATGCAATAGGTCCTCTAGGATTTCTCAGGATCAGGTGTTTCCACAGGGGCAGACCAGCTAAGTGTCTGCCCCAAGCAATGGGACTAGGCTCCGGGCAGGCGGAAGTGGGTAAGAGTCCCTATCTTTAAAGCTGGGTTACTGTAGACTACATAAAGATAAATTTTGTTTGCTAATTCCTTTAGCCAACCTGTGTTTTCTCGTTGCCAAGTTAGGTCTGTTAATATTTAAAGTTATTACTGAAAGGTTTATTAGTTGCAGTTATTGTTGGGTCTTTGTTTTTCTGTTTCTGTAATTAATTGTACTTTTTTTTTTCAGTAATTGGAGTTTCATTTTCTCTCTTATAGTTGTATTCTTGGCCATTCTTCTCTTCAATCTAAAGTAATCCTTCCAGTTTTCATGTTAGGGATGGTTTGTTGAACATGAATTCTTTTAACCTGTTTATATTGTGGAAAGATTTTTTTCTTTTTCCTTCACATATAGTAGATAATTTTGTTGGGTATAGTAGTCTAAGTTGTCATCCTTGTTCTCTTAGGACTTGGATGGCATTCCTTCAGGTTCTTCTGTCTTTCAAAGTTTCTATTGAGCAATTAACTATTATTCTGAACTATTTTGTGTATATGACTTGCATTTTTTTCTCTTGGTGCTTTCAATATTTGTTCTACATATTTATTGTTTTTTTTTTATTTGTTTGCTTTTTATGAAAGGGTCACAGTATGTCACTCTGACTGAACTGAAACTATGTAAAGGAGCCTGGCCTCAAACTCACAAAGAAATGTATGCTTCTGGCTCCTGCAGAGTTAGTGCTTTAACTCTGATATTTTGTGGGGAAGTTCTTTTCTGACTTTGTCTAATTGGTGTACTTTATGCTATTACAAATGTATGATTTTCTGGTTCTTTATTTGGGGATGTTTTATTTTATAAAATTTGTGAAGATCTAGTGTATGCTATTGACCTCTTCTTCACCATTTATGCCTATAGTCCAAAGACATGTTGTTTTCTTGGTGTCCCACAATTCTCATATGTTCCTTCCATGTGTTGGGGAGGGGGAGTCATATTCTTTGCTTGTGTGGTCCAATTTCTCTATATTATTTGAGCTCTGATATTCCATATTCTACTTGATCTGGTAGCCTTTTGTCTAAATTGTCCAATTGCATTTTTGAGTTTTTTTCAATTAATCTTCATTTCAATTTGAGTTTTGTTCAATATTTCTAGCTCTTTAGTAAATTTTGTTTTCAAATCCTGAGTTGTCTCTGTAACTTCATTCAGCCTTATGTTTGTGGTTTATTGAGCATCAAGTGGTTGTTTATTCTCTTTCATTACACTTAGCTGTTTGGTTGGTTTTTTCTTTAAACTCTTTGAATTCTTTAGTGATGTTAATGTTTATACTTTTTTATTGGATATTTTCTTTATTTACATTTCAGTTGTTTTTTCCTTTCCAGATCTCCCCTTCTGAAACCCCTTATTCCATCTTCTCCTCCTGCTTCTATGAGGGTGCTCCCCCTCCCACCCACCCACTCCCATCTTCCCCCTCTGGCATTCTACACTGGGGCATCAAACACCCTCAGGCCCTAGGACCACTCCTCTCACTGAAGTCTAACAAGGCCATCCTCTACCACATAAGATCTGTCTACTAGGATTCATTTACATAATTAGCATTAGAGAACAAATATGGGGTTCATTTACATAATTAGCATTAGAGAACAAGTATGGGGTTACTGTCTTGCTCTTTCATATTCTTTATATTTTGTGATACAGCCTGGACTTTTTTTGACTCTGTTTGATGTAGACAGAGAGTCTGATGTGTGGCTTGAGTGAGTCTGAAATCTGGCTAGAGTATGATTGAGATGAAGTCATGATGTGGTCCTGATCCAACTTGGAGGTTGTAGGATGCAAGGTAGAGGAGAACCATACTAGGCCTACATACTGGATGAGGGACCTGAGCTAGATATGAGAATTGAGGTGGGTTTGTGGAAGACAGAATCAGATAAACCCACAAGATTGGGACTCAACACAAGTTATATGGGCTCAGGCTGGTACTAGTGATGGAAGCAGTTCATGAGGGATGAGCCAGGTAGTCCCAGTGGGCTCTTGGCTAGCACAAATTATGTGTGTCCTGCATAGTGCCTGGAGGTAAAAGACATTACAGGTAAGGGTCACCAGACTAGGTAGGGGAACTGGGTGTGGGAGCTGGCTAGATTTGAGAATTTGGAGGATTTAGAGATCTAGCATTTTTCAGGCGGCGTTCCAGAAGGTCCAGGCTAGACATGGATATTTTTTGTGGAATGGAAGAGATGAGGTCACATGGTCATGCTGGTAACGGCGGAGCTAGGAAGCATTTAAGTATCATAAAATTTCTTTTCTGTTTCCTTTGAGTAGGATGTTATGATTCACTTATTATGTGTATGACTAGCCTCATATTTTGCAGCAAAACCTATTGCTCATCCTGAATGTTTCAGAAATACGTATAAATATTTTGCAAATTAGCGAAACAGACTTCAGGGGTTGAAATAGACACTTAAAAATGAAATGTTAAAATCCAATTGTAGCTTGAGGTAAGATAAATACCTACAGCCATCTTTCCCCTCTCACTCATAGGGGCACCCTGCCAAGACATTATCTCTGAGTCTCTTCCTAATACTCTCCAGGTACCAGGTGTCTCAACTAGAGAGTTTGCAACAAAAACTAATGTTGTGGATCACACATTTTGCTTGCAGGAACCCTTCCTGTTCCTCTGGATCCCTGACTAAGAGTCAGAAAGCCTTGTTCGAGCCTTGTCCTATAAAATCCCTCCCATCTTCAGAAAAACATAAAAGGAAACTCCTATTTCTCCCTCGTGGGCTCTGAACCTTGTTTTCAGAGACCCCACTATGTTTTCAGTCTCTAGTGTTGGAACTTGAACTTTCCTGGAGATCAGTACCATACTATTGACTGTCTGATCATGGCATTAATAGCTCTTTTAATAAACTCCTAAAAAAAAAAAAAAAAAAAAAAAAACTCCTCACTTCCAACTATTTCAATGTTCCTCTTGAACTTCCCACTCCCACCCAAAACTATTAAAATCTCTAGTCAGCAATCTTTAAAAAATTCAATGTCCCTTTCTTCTTTCTTCATTGTAGTGTCTAGAACTCAAATCTGATGGCTGAGACAGGTGTCCTTTAACTGAAGGGTAAAAAAGCCTGCTCTGGAGATAGTAGATGATAAGCTGGAAGAAGCTTTGCCTCAGAAAACATCCAGGAGTCACCAAACTGGACTGACCAACTGCAAACTTCCTTCAATTTTAAGAAAAAGTGTAAGTATTCACCTTAGTCTTTTATACTAAGTATAAAAACACCTGTAAAAGAAATGACATATTAAGAAATGCAACAGCAGCCTTTGGCCTGGGGTGGGCGGGTTGCTGGTCTGTTCCTGTGGAAACACTGCATCCTGAGACATCCTAGAGGGACCCACTGCACACAGAGCAGAGGGTAAGACACCTTGCCCACTACCCCAAACCCCAGAGTTACAACCAGGAGCCAGGTGGGGCTTAAGGAACTAGCAGGCACCCAAAGCCCGCCCCTCCGGACTATAACTTCCTTTGCGCCTGGACCCTGGTCCTTTGGCCTGGGGCGGCCCGTAGCTAGTCTGATCCTGTGGAAACACCGGATCCTGAGACATCCCAGAGGGACCCACTGCACCCAGAGCAGAGGTCCTCTTGCCTGGGGCGGACCCTTAGCTGGTCTGCACCTGTGGAAACCCCGGATCCTGAGACTTCCTAGAGGGACCCACTGCACCCATAGCAGAGGTCCTTTAGCTGGTCTGCTCTGGTGGAAACACCTGATCCTGAGACATCCTAGAGGACATACTGCATTCAGTGCACAGGACACTTAGCTGGTCTGCCCCTGTGGAAACATCCGATCCTGAGATATCCTAGAAGACCTATTGCATCCAGAGCAGAGTGAGCTTAGGATCACAGGAATACAGAGACATCTGGAATCCAAGGAGATCTGACACAATCAAGATAACTGGAAAGACAGACTCCAGTCAGACACAGTGAGCACAGGGAACACTAGAGTCAACCAGATGGTGAAAGGCAAGCACAAGAACACAAGCAACAGAAACTAAAGTTACCTGACATCATTAGAACCCAGTTCTCCCACCATAGCAAGCCCTGGATACTCCATCACACAGGAAAAACAGGACTCAGAATTAAAATCACTTCTCATGATGATGATGGAGGATTTTAAAAAAGGACATAAGTAACTCCCTTAAAGAAATACAGGAGAACACAGGTAAACAGGTAGAAGCCCTCAAAGAGGAAACACAAAAATCCTTTAAAGAATGGAAAGAGAACACAGGTAAACAGGTAGAAGCCCTTAAAGAGGAAACACAAAAATCCTTTAAAGAATTTCAAGAAAACACAACCAAACAGGTGAAGGAATTAAACAAAACCATCCAGGATCTAAAACTGGAAATAGAAACAATAAAGAAATCTCAAAGAGAGAGTACTCTGGAGATAGAAAACGTAGGAAAGAGATCAGGAGTCATAGATGCAAGCATCACCAACAGAATACAAGAGATAGAAGAGAGAATCTCATGCACGGAAGATACAATGGAAAACCTTGAAACAACAGTCAAAGAAAATGCAAAATGCAAAAAGCTCCTAACACAGAACATTCAGGAAATCCAAGATGCAATGAGAAGAGCAAACCTAAGGATAATAGGTATAGATGAGAGTGAAGATTCCCAATCTAAAGGGCCAGTAAATATCTTCAACAAAATTATAGAGGAAAATTTCCCCAACCTAAAGTACGAAACATCCATAAACATACAAGAAGCCTACAGAACACAAAACAGACTAGACCAGAAAAGAAATACCTCCCGTCACATAATAATCAAAACACCAAATGTACAAAACAAAGAAAAAATACTAAAGCAGTAAGGGAAAAAGGTCAAGTAACATATAAAGGCAGACCTATAAGAATTACACCAGACTTTTCACCAGAGACTATAAAAGCCAGAAGATCCTGGTCTGATATCACACAGACCCTAAGGGAACACAAATGCTAGCCCAGACTGCTATACCCAGCAAAACTCTCAATCACTATAGATGGAGAAACCAAGATATTCCATGACAAAACCAAATTTGCACAATATCTTCCCACAAACCCAGCACTTCAAAGGATAATTGACAGAAAATGCCAACACAAGGAAGGAAACTACAATCTAGAAGAAGCATGGAAGTCATCTTCCAACAACCCCCCAAAAAAAGGTAGCTACACAAACATAATTCCACCTCTAATAACAAAAATAACAGGAAGCAAAAATCATTTCTCCTTAATATGCCTTAACATCAATGGACTCAGTTCTCCAATAAAAAGACGTAGACTATCAGACTGGATACATAAACAAGACACAGAATTTTGTTGCATACAAGAAACGCACCTAAGTGACAAAGACAGACACTACCTCAGAGTAAAATGCTGGAAAACAGTTTTCCAAGCAAATAGTCCCAAGAAACAAGTTGGAGTAGCCATTCTAATATCAAATAAAATCGACTTTCAACCAAAAGTAATCAAAAAGATCAGGAAGGACACTTCATACTCATCAAAGGAAAACTCTACCAAGATGAACTTTCAATTCTGAACATCTACGCTCCAAATGCAAGGGCACCTACATACATAAAAGAAACTTTACTAAAGCTCAAAGCACACATTGTACTTCACACAATAATAGTGGGGGATTTTAACACCCCGCTCTCTCCAATGGACAGATCGTGGAAACAGAAACTAAACAAAGACACACTGAAATTAACAGAAGTTTTGGACCAAATGGATTTAACAGATATCTATAGCACATTTCATCCTAAAGTTAAAGAATATACCTTTTTCTCAGCACCTCATGGTACCTTCTCCAAAATAGACCATATAATTGGTCACAAAACAGTCCTCAACAGATACAAAAGACTGAAAAACCCTTGCATCCTATCAGATCACCACGGACTAAGGCTGGTCTTTAATACTGACAAACCAAGGGAAACCCACATCCATGTGGAAACTGAATAATGCTCAACTCAATGATGACTTTGTCAAGGAAGAAATAAAGAAAGAAATTAAAGACTTTCTAGAATTTAATGAAAATGAGGAAACATCATACCAGAACTTGTGGGACTCCATGAAAGCAGTGCTAAGAGGAAAACTCATAGCTCTAAATGTCTACAAAAAGAAATTGGAGAGAGCACACATTAACAACTTGACAGCACACCTGAAAGCTCTAGAACAAAATGAAACAAATATACTCAAGAGGAGTAGGCATCAGGAAATAATCAAACTCAGGACTGAAATCAACGAGTAGAAACAGAAAGAACTATACAAAATATCAACAAAACCAGGAGTTGGTTCTTTGAGAAAATCAACAATATAGATAAACCCTTAGCCAGATTAACCAGAGGGCAAGAGACAGTACCCAAATTAATAAAATCAGATCTGAAAAGGGAGACATAACAACAGAAACTGAGGAAATTCAAAAAATCATCAGATCCTACTACAAAGGCCTATACTCAACAAAACTGGAAAATCTGGATGAAATGGACAATTTTCTAGACAGATACCAGGTACCAAAGTTAAATGAGGAGCAAATAAACCATCTAAACAGTCCCATAACCCCTAAAGAAATAGCAGCAGTCATTAAAAGTCTCCCCACCAAAAAAAGCCCAGGACCAGATGGTTTTAGTGCAGAATTCTATCAGACCTTCAAGGAAGACCTAATACCAATTCTCTTCAAACTATT
The DNA here is from genome assembly GCA_021653895.1 of Mastomys natalensis. Classification (NCBI taxonomy): domain Eukaryota; kingdom Metazoa; phylum Chordata; class Mammalia; order Rodentia; family Muridae; genus Mastomys; species Mastomys natalensis. The sequence goes on along the minus strand of JAJTUV010001320.1, from coordinate 791,293 downwards.
CCACAAATATAAATAGAAGGAACACTACCCAAATCATTCTATGAAGCTACAATCACACTCATACCTAAACCTCACAAAGACCCAACAAAGAAAGAGAACTTCAGACCAATCTCTCTTATGAATATTGATGCTAAAATACTCAATAAAATTCTAGCAAACCTAATCCAAGAACACATGAAAACAATCATCCATCATGATCAAGTGGGCTTTATCCCAGGAATGCAGGGATGGTTCAATATTCAGAAATCCATCAATGTTATCCACTATATAAACAATCTCAAAGAAAAAAACCACATGATCACTCACTAGATGCTGAGAAAGCATTTGACAAAATCCAACATCCCTTCATGGTAAAAGTCTTGGAAAGATCAGGAATTCAAGGCCCATACCTAAACATACTAAAAGCAATATACAGCAAACCAGTAGCCAACATCAAACTAAATGGAGAGAAACTTGAAGCATTCCCACTAAGATCAGGGACTAGACAAGGCTGCCCACTCTCTCCCTACCTATTCAATATAGTACTGGAAGTCCTAGCCAGAGCAATTAGACAATAAAAGGAAGTCAAAGGAATACAAATAGGAAAGGAAGAAGTCAAAATATCATATTTGCAGATGATATGATAGTATACTAAGTGACCCCAAAAACTCCACCAGAGAACTCCTAAACCTGATAAACAACTTCAGCAAGGTGGCAGGTTATAAAATCAACTCGAACAAACCAGTAGCCTTCCTCTACATGAAAGATAAACAGGCTGAAAAAGAAATTAGGGAAATGACACCCTTCACAATAGTCACAAATAATATAAAATACCTCGGGGTGAATCTAACCAAGCAAGTGAAAGATCTGTATGACAAGAACTTCAAGTCTCTGAAGAAAGAAATTGAAGAAGATCTCAGGAAATGGAAAGATCTCCCATGCTCATGGATTGGCAGGATTAATATAGTAAAAATGGCCATCTTGCCAAAAGCAATCTACAGATTCAATGCAATCCCCATTAAAATACCAACTCAATTCTTTATAGAACTAGAAAGAGAAATTCTCAAATTTATTTGGAACAACAAAAAACCCAGAATAGCCAAAACCATCCTCAACAATAAAAGAACTTCTGGAGGAATCGCCATCCCTGACCTCAGGCTGTACTACAGAGCAATAGTGATAAAAACTGCCTGGTATTGGTACAGAGGCAGGCAGGAAGATCAGTGGAATAGAGTTGAAGACCCAGAAATGAACCCACACAACTATGGTCATTTGTCTGTGACAAAGGAGCTAAAACCATCCAGTGGATAAAGGACAGAATTTTCAACAAATGGTGCTGGTTCAACTGGAGGACAGCATGCAGAAGAATGCAAATCGATCCATTCCTATCTCCTTGTACAAAGCTCAAGTCCAGGTGGATAAAGGACCTTCACATAAAACCAGACACACTGAAACTAATAGAAGAGAAAGTGGGGAAGACCTTCGAATACCTAGGCACAGGGGAAAAGTTTCCTGAACAGAACAACAATGGCCTATGCTCTAAGATCAAGAATTGACAAATGGGACTTCATAAAATTGCAAAGTTTCTGTAAGGCAAAGGACACTGTCAATAGGACAAAATGGCAACCAACAGATTGGGAAAAAATCTTTACCAATCCCACATCTGATAGAGGACTAATATCCAATATATACAAAGAACTCAAGAAATTAGACTCTAGACAACCAAATAACCCTATTAAAAAATGGAGTAAGGAGCTAAACAAAGAATTCTCAACTGAGGAAATGCCAATGGCCGAGAAGCACCTAAAGAAATGTTCAGCATCCTTGGTCATCAGGGAAATGCAAATCAAAACAACCCTGAGATTCCACTTCACACCAGTCAGAATGGCTAAAATAAAAAACTCAGGTGATAGCAGATGCTGTGGAGGATGTGGAGAAAGAGGAACACTCTCCATTGTTGGTGGGATTTCAAGATGGTGCAAACACTATGGAAATCAGTCTGGCAGTTCCTCAGAAAATTGGACATATCACTACCTGAGGACCCAGCTATACCACTCCTGGGTATATATCCAGAAGATGCTCTAACATATAACAAGGACATATGCTCCACTATGTTCATAGCAGCTTTATTTATAATAGCCAGAAGCTGGAAAGAACCCAGATGCCCTTCAACAGAGGAATGGATACAAAAAATGTGGTACATTTATACAATGGAATATTACTCAGCTATTAAAAACAATGAATTTGATAAATTCTGATATAAATGGATGGAACTAGAAAATATCATCCTAAGTGAAGTAACCCAATCACAAAAGAACATACATGGTATTCACTCACTGATTATTGGATTTTAGCCCAGAAGCCTGAAATACCCAAGATTCAACTCACAGACCACATAAAGCTCATGAAGAATGATGACCAAGTAGGGGGGGGGGCTTCAGTCCTTCTTAGAAGGAGTAACAAAATACTCAAGGGTGCCAATATTGAGACACAGTGCAGGACAGAAACTGAAGGAGAGACAGACCATTCCACCTGGATATCCATCCTATGTGCAGTCACCAAAGGTAGAGGTTGATGTGGATGTCAGGATGTACATGCTGACAGGAGCCTCATATAGCTGTCTCCTTAGAAATCTGCAAGAGTCTGACATACTCAGAGGCAGAAGCTCACAGCTAACCATTAAACTGATCATGGGGTTCCCAATGGAGAAGATAGAGTGAAGGTTGAAGGAGTTGAGAGGATTTGCGACACCATGAGGAAAGCAACAATCCCAACCAACCAGAGCCCCCAGGGTCTAAACCACCAGCCTGGGAGCGCTTAGGGAGGGACCCATGGCTCCAGCTATATATGCAAGGGGGCTATATATAAGTGGGAGAAGAGATTCTTGGTCCCATGAAGGCTGGACATGGTGGGGGGGGATATTCGAGGGTGGGAGGTGAGGTATGGGGGAGGGTGGGTGGGGGTACACCAACGTGGAGGCAGGAGGATGGGGGAAGGGATAGTGAGTTCCTGGGAGGGAGGGGGGGAATGGGGTAAGGAGAGAATATCTGAAATGTAAAAAAATTCCAATAAAAAAAAAAAAAGAAAGAAAGAAAGAAATGCAACAGCAGAAAAACACAAAAGCCTGGTTTTCTAAAGCTATCACAAAGCTATCTACCTAAAACTTAGCACACCGCAGTCTAACTTTACTTGAAAATAAAGATTCTAATGTAGAGCTCAGAAGATAAATCCATGGGTAAGAACACTTGTTATACAAGCACAAAGAATTTGAGCTCCAGTTCCCATATAAAAGAACTGAGCATGACTGTGTCCTCATTACTGGGGAGAAGGGCGGGGAACAGAAGAATCCTGGTTGTCCATTAGCCAGCCAACCTTACAGAAAAAGTGAGCTTCTTGTTCAGTGAGAAACTCTTTCTTAGGGCAATAAGTGGAAAGATCTAGAGAAATAATCTAAAATCTTCCACTGACTCTGCAAGTATACATACCTATGTGCCCCCACAATACACATGCGTATGTACACACACCACACACACATGCACACACACGTGGGGCAGGAGTAGAATGTAATTTCTTTTCTAGTCCATGAAGAAGGTCCATTTGAGAGAAGTTTTGCCTCTGGGACTGCCCCTGAAGCATCTGGGAGTTCTCTTTCAATTCCCAAGGTTCTAGCTGCAATGGTCAAAGTACTCCAAAGCATGCCTGATTCAAAAAATGGCTCTAGTTGTTTGAGGTGTTATCCATCACTTCTGACTCAACAATCTATGGAAGTGTCTGCAACTCAAGGTTCAAGACAGACTGACACAGCAGTTTCTCTGGGTCATCTCTAGAGAGAGAGAGGAGAGAGAGAAGAGGAGAGAGAGAGAAGAGAAAGAAAAGAAAAGTCACAGGTAATAAGCAGAAATACCTGTACTAACCCTGTGATCTGTTGTAACCAACCTGGAATTAATCGAGCAAAAGAAGAAAATTTAAGATTCCATTCTGCCAACTTCTCATTGGTCCTGAGCTTTTACAATGCTTCCTATGCAACCAATAGTGAATATGTTTGTGAAACTAGTTAAAGCCTTTTATGACACTAAATTTTTAGCTATGTGAGCACTACCCACCCACCAATAACACAATGTATGACTTTGGTTTGAGTAAACAAAGCTCGGTCTTGAGTCTGTGTTACAATTGGGAACTGTTAAATGGCTTGTTGAAAAGGAGCTGCCCACAGATTTTTAACTTCCCATCTCTGGGTGTGCTTCCTGCCCATGAAATGATCTCTTTTATATGGCACTTGGTTAGAAAAACATAGTGACAAAGAAACATAGTCAAATCATAGGCCAAGACCTTTAGTACTCAAACAAGATTCTCTCTGAGAGACATTTAAATGCCATGAAGCTCACTGGCTGCAAACATTAGCAGCCCTCTGCGTTTTTTCCAAAGGCCAAGGCCAGACCAGCCTGGTTTGCCTTTCCTGTGAATGTTTGTTTGGCCAGTGCTGTTCCTATAATGAGCCTCTGTTGTGACATCCAAGGATAAACACCATATGATATCCAGCTGGACTCTGCCAACTTGAACAATTGCTTCCCAAGCACCTGCTAACCAAGCTGATCTTGTATTTAACAGTACCCATGGCCTCAGATTCACCATTCCAATGAGTAACATAAACACCAGGCCCTTAGCATGAGGCCTTGTATTCCTGTAGTTTTTCTGGCTGAGCTTTGACTGCCAGGTGTGAACATGTGAACTAGGGGCTACATTGTGAAGTGAGTGAAGTGAATATGTTCATCCTTGTCTGTATAGTCCCTCAGGACAATCTTCTTTCTTTTGACTTAACTTTTCTTGGCCTACTCCTTGTTCAGGACTCAAGAAAACAAACGAAACCCACATAAGAATTCATGGTATATGATTACTATTATAAGAAATATCCACAATAGGCAAGTCCATAGAAATGAAAGTAGTGATTGGTTGTTAGATTCTGAGGCTAACATGAATACAGAGTGATTACCTAATAGATAATAAGCTATCAATGCCGGAAAAGTGGAAAATGTTGAATAATACTGTAAATGTACTAATTGTCTCTGGATTATATACATTAAAATAGCAAAAAAAAAATGGTAAATTTTATATTATTTGTCTTTTATTTCAATAAAACGAATATAACCAAAGTATTGTGTACACTTTTCTTTGTGGTGATATGAATGAGAATGGCCCCTATAAGTTCATGAATGTTGGACCTCTAGGTAGTAGAAGTGTTTGAGAAAAACTAGAAAGTGTGGCCTTGTTGGAGGACATGAAGTCCACTGCAGATGGACTTCGCGGCTTCAAAAGACTCACACCATTCCCAGTGTGCTCTACCCCTTGTTTGTGGATCAAAATGTGAATGTTCATCTGTTTTTGTACTATGTCTTTGCTGAACCATCACAGACTCTAACCCTCAGGAAAGATAAGCCCAATTAAATGATTTCAATTGTACAATGCCTTGGTAGTGAAGGTCTTATCACAGCAGTAGACAAGTAACTAAGATACTCCTCACCTCCAGAAGATATGAATAAGACCTAAGAATGATCCTTTGAGGGAGGTTTAACTCCAGTTGAGGAGAAAATAACATATTAAGCAGGTCTAAGCTAGACATGTACATTCTTCTCCAGCATCAATGAATCTGCCTGATCCATCTATATATGCACCTTCCCCAACTCCCTAAATATGGTTCTGACCCCAAATCCAGTGCTATGGGTTAGTCTGCCACAGTTTCCTGCTAACATCAAACCTATAAGCTCCCAGACCACGTCTAACTTCTCCACCTGACCAGATCCCACACATCCTTCAGGGACTCAAGCAGATGATTCTGTCTGAAGTTTCACTCCACATACCCTCCTGGTTATACCCTTACATTTTTGGATTGGACCAAGACACAATTCCTGCTCAGTAGTCTAGATTCTAGTGTCTACCTAACTCCATCCTACCAAAGTAATTTCAAACTTCTATGCCCAAAGTGCCCACAAATCTCTTCGGCCACAACCTGATCTGTCCTTATAGGACTTAGAACTAAGATAATTAATCTGCATGCCCAGATCTTATCACAGAAATATAAATAATATGAAAGATTAAGAAACTATCTCTCCTTTAAAACCTACCAGTCTTATTGAAATGTTTGCGAATGAAAATTAAATAGATGAACCCAGGATACAGATTTTTAAAAGCACAACCATAAACTTCTCAAAAAGTTGAGGGGAATAAATACCTAAGTGATGTCCACAAAAATACAAGGATAAAGGTGATAGAAATAAAAAGACAATAAAGGACTGGAAAACAGAATTCAATAAAGAGAAACAGTAAAGAGGACTCAAGCTAAAATGAAAATGAAATTGAAAAACTGAACTACCTTACTAGAAAATTCAAAGGAAAGACCTACATATAGAATGAATCAAGCAGAAGACAGAATATCAAGACTCAAAGATAAAGCAGAGGATCTAGATCAAATAAGCAAGGATTATTAAAAAAATAAACACAGAAAAGGAATATAAATGAAATATGAGACACCATGAAAAAGAGCAAAGTTTTAAATTATAGGAATAGAAGAGAAAGAAAAATCCTGAGTTGATGGAGTAGACCAGACCTTCAACAAGATCAGAGAAGAAAATTTCTCATATTGACATACAAAAAACAAACAGATACAAGTCACATATAAAGTAAAACCCATCAGAATAACAAAATTTCTCAAAAGAAATTTTGAAACCAGAGGAGATTAGAAAAAGGTATATCATGTCCTAAAAGACCATAGGAGCTAACACATACAATATATACAATATATTATACATATATAATCAATAATTAATGAAAGAAGAAGCCATGAATTTGAAAAGGAACACAAAAGATAAAAAAGAGTTTTGAGGGGGGAAAGAGGAGAAAGAAATGGCATAATTAATTATATCACAGTATGAAAAAACAAAAGAATTTTTATTTAATTATTTTATTTATTTACATTCCAAAAGTTGCCCTTGCCAAGTCCTCCCTCCGCAAGTTCTTAATCACATAGATCCTCCCTCCCTCTCCACCTCTGAGAGGGTGCTTCTCCACCCTCCCACCCTCACCCAGCAACATCCCTCTTCCCCGGGGCATCAACTTTCTACAAGATTAAGCACATCCTCTCCCACTAAAGCCATACAAGGCAGTTCTCTGCTACACATGTGCCCCAGGACTCAAAACAGCCCATGCATGCTCCTTGGTTTTTGGCTTAGTCTCTGGGAGATCTGAGGTTTCTGGATTAGCTGACACTGTTGTTCTTCCTATGGTGTTGCAATCCCCTTCACCTTCTTCAGTCTTTCCTCTAACCCTTCCATATTGGTCCAAGACCTCAAATAAATAGTTTGCTGTAAGTATCTGCTTTTGTCTCAGTTGCTGGAAGAGGCTCTCAGAGGACAGGAGTGCCAGGCTCCTGTCTGCACCCATAATATGACCTCAGTAATAGTGTCAGGATTTGGTGTGCACACATGTGGTGGATCTCAAGTTGGGCTGATCACTGGGTGGCCTTTTATTCAGTCTCTTCCCCATTTTTGTCCCTGCATTTCCTTTAGAAAGGAACAATTCTAGGTTAAAATTTTTTGAAGATGGGTAGCTGGCTACCTGCCTCAACTGGGGGCCATGTCTCTCTATAATGGTGATCTCTTCCAGTTCCATCTTCTCACTGTTGGGCATTCAAGCTAATATCATCCCCATTGAGTCCTGGTACCCTCTGACATTCCAGATCTCTGGAGCTTTCTAGAAGTTCCCCTGTCCCCTACCCTCACTGCTACATATTTCAATTCATTCTCCTGGCTCTCAGGGAGTCTCTCCTGTCTCTCTCCATACATAGTCCTGTCCCTCTTTTCTCCTTCCCCTTCCCTCTCTCCCCAGTTCTTCCTTCTCTCTGTATCCCATGACTATTTTGTTCCCATTCTAAGTGGGTTTCATGTATCCACACTTGGGCATTCCTTCTTTATAATCTTTGTATAGTCTGTTAGTTATATCATGGGTATTTTGAACATTTTGGCTAATACCCACTTATCAGTGAGTACATGTCATAGATGTCCTTTTGGGTCTGAGTTACATCACTCAGGATGTTATTATCTAGTTCCATACATTTGTAAAATTCATGGTGTCCTTGTTTTTAATAGCTGAATGGTATTCCATTTCATGAATGAACCACATTTTTGTATACATTCTTCCACTGTAGGACATCTGGGCTGTATCAAGCTTCAGGTTAAAACAAATAAGACAGCTGTGAACATAGTAGAGCCAGTGTCATTGTGGTTAGGTGGAGGATCTTTTGAGAATATTCACAGGAGTCTTCAGGTAGAGCTATTTCCAATTTTCAGTGGCACTACCACATTGATTTCCTGAATACTTAGATGATTTTGTAATCTCACCACAATGGAGGAATGTTCCTTTTTCTCCACATCCTCACCAGCATGTACTGTACCTTGAGTTTTTGATCATGCTATTCTGATTGATGTAATGTGGGATCTCAGAATTGTTATGATGTGAATTTCTCTGATGATTAAGGATGTTGAATATTTCTTTAAGTGCTTCTTGGCCAATTGAGATTCTTCTGTTGAGAATTCTGTTTAGCTCTGTGTTCATTTTTTAATTATTGGGTTATTTGTTTTTGTTTTTTTTTTTTTTTTTTTTTTGAGTCTTTGTATATTTTGAATACTAGCTCTCTATCGGATGGACAGTTAGTGAAGATCTTTTTCCAATCTATAGGTTGCCATTTTTTCCTATTAACAGTGTACTTTGCCTTACAGAAACTTTTCAGTTTCATGAGGTCCCACTTGTCAACTGTTGATCTTAGAGCATGAGCCACTGGAGTTCTGTTTAGGAAATTTCCCCCTGTGCCAATGTGATCAGAGCTATTTCCTAATTTCTCTTCTATTAGATACAGTGTATCCAGTTTTATGTGGAGGAACTTCATCCACTTTGACTTGAGCTTTGTAGTAGGAGATAAATATAGATCAACTGGCGTTTTTCTTTCTTTTTTCTTTTTTTATTGGATATTTTATTTATTTACATTTCAGATGTCATCCCCTTTCCCAACCGCCCCCAAAATCCCTTATTCCATCCCCCTCCTCCATTTGCTTTTATAACATTTTAATTCCATGCAAGTATTAAGGTCAGTTCTAGATTGAGGGTCTAGCAATAAAATAGATGCAAATAATCAAGGCACACCAAGACAGTAAACACAAATAATCAAAGCACAAGCAAGGCATTAAACAAAGTTCCATGATCACTGTTTCTAAGGGCTTATCAAGATACCAAAATATCTGAGCCTACTTCCCTCTCTTATCCCAAAGTCATTTTCATGTCTGAAGCCTACTTCTTTGTTCTAACCTAATATTTAGATTCCTGTCTGAAATTACTTTTTTGTTCTAGCCTAAGATTTAAATTCCTGCCTGAAATTATTCTTTGTTCTAGCCTAATGTCAGGTTCCTGCCTGAACCCACTTCCTTGTCCTTGACCAATATGATATTCCTGCCAAGCACAACCCTTTCCTTGTCTTTAGCCAATGACAGATTCTTGCCAAGAAGCCACAAAAGCTCACTGTCTCTCCCCCTTTTTACTTCATATACAAGACTGAGCCTGTCTTAGGTTGTTCTGCCAAGAATGCCTTCCTTACCCATCATGGAATATGCATTATCAACTGCAATGCACTTATGTCTTAGGTTGGTAAGTCTCTGTGCAGAGTCTTACCCTGCCTTGGCTGGCAGCCTTTTAATTTAATGACTCTGTCTGGGATGTCCATTTTCAGTTTAAGCCATGTATTTGGCCACAAACATGTTGATGTTGTTAAAGACAAGCTTTAACACTATGGAAAGGAAAAAAGTATTCCCAGGACAAAAAGGGCTAGCATGATCAAACTATATATATGCCATTCTTGAAGTTTGACCAAAATAGAAATGCTGACCTTGGGCCATAGTAATTTTATCAACAGTATCTACCCCATAAATGCTCATCAGAGCAGCATTCTTTAAATTCATAATTTCACTATGCTAAGTTAAGATATCCAGAGAGGTGTTAGAATTATACCAAATACACTACAAGTTTCTTTAAACTTCTCCCTAATTATAATGACTACCACTGTAAATTTGAGAACTAACATGAATCCAATGGTATTTGACATGACATTTAAGATGACTCCTTACCCTTAGATTCTGAACCTCCTTCCAATAATTTGAATAGGATAAAGAACATCAATCCGTTCTTCCAAATGCCTATCTGAATCCTCTTGTATGGTCAACACATTAGTAACATTTTTGGCTAAATGATTAATAAAAGTAGCTGTCTTAACCTCTTCTGTCAAAGCAATTGCAGAAGCAGTGTGCTAGCAATTAATGTAATTAAAGCTATTATACAGAAATAATCAAGCCCACTACCATCATGCTTCTGCTTAAAGCCTGACTCATTTCTTCCAGTACTTGTAAGCTTTTTTCAGAATACCAAGGTTCTGTGACACTCAGGGCAATAAAACAAAAGCTGGTTGACAGACCTCTGTAGCAGACATGCCAAGTTTCAACACACTATTACAATTAGAAAGTGTACAATCAATGCAGCTTACATTAAATACTGTACAAATTTTATTCTACATTAAATACTGTAGAAAAACAAAAGTAATTTTAATTCGATAATTAAAAGAGCCTTAATACCTGTACTAATACCTGTTTGAAATCCAGATCCTGTCCCAACTTTATTTCTTCCTAACATAACATCCTAGAGAACTGCAGCTAACTTCCAAATGAGTCTCTGAAAATGTCCAGATCCAGCCTTTCAAATGAAGACTGTTATTTCCAATATTGGATTGATTTCTAGACCATGACATTGGCCAAGGACAAGGAAATAGGCTTCAAGCAAAAATCTCACATTTGGCTAGAACAAAGAAGTAATTTCAGGCTGGAATCTAAATATTAGGCTAGAACAAAGAAGTAATTTCAGACAGGAATCTAAATTTTAGGCTAGAACAAGGAGATAGGCTTCAGACATGAAAATGACTTTGGGCTAGGACAGAGAAGTTGGCTCAGATATTTTGGTCATCCTGATAAGCCCTTAGAAACAGTGATCACGGAAGTGTTCAAGGAATTGTGTTTAATGCTTTGCTTGTTCTCTGACTATTTGTGTTTATTGTCTTCCTTGTTCCTTGACTATTTGCATTTATTGTATTGCTAAACCCTCAACCTAGAACTGACCTTAATACTTGCATGTAATTAAAATGTTATAAAGGCAAAAAGGGAGAGGAGGATGGGATAGGGAGTTTCTGGGGGAGGGGAATGACATCTGAAATGTAAATAAGTAAAATATCCAATTAAAAAAAAGAAAAATGAAAATTTGATCTATATTTATCTCCTACTACAAAGCTCAAGTCAAAGTGGATGAAGTTTCTCCACATAAAACTGGATACACTGTATCTAATAGAAGAGAAATTGGGAAATAGCATTGATCACATTGGCACAGGGGGAAATTTCCTAAACAGAGCTCCAATGGCTCATGCTCTAAGACCAACAGTTAAAAAATGGGATCTCATATCATGTAATTAAAACGGTATAAAACCAAAAAGGAGGAAAGGGATAGGATAGGGGGGTTCTAGGGAGGGGAAATGGTAAAAGGGGATGGCATCTGAAATGTAAATAAATAAAACATCCAATTAAAAAGAGAAAATATCCAATAAAAAATGGGGAGCTTCATCTATTTTGTTGATTTTCTCAAAGAACCAGTTTTGGTTTTGTTGATTCTTTGTATCATTCTCTTTGTTTGTATTTTGTTGATTTCTGCCCTGACTTTGACAATTTTCTGCTGTCAACTCATCTTTGGTATGTTTACTTCTTTTTGTTCTAGGGCTTGTAGGTGTTCTGTTAAGTTGCTGGTGTAGAGTCTCTCCAATTTCTTTAAGAGGGCACCTTATGCTATGAATTTTCCCCTTAGCACTGCTTTGATTGTGTCCCATAAGTTTGGGTATGCTGTCATCATTTCCTTACATTCTACGAAGTGATCTGATAGTATGCATGGGATTATTTCCCTCTTCTTGTATCTGTTGAGCACAGTCTTGTTTTGTGACTGATTATGTGGTCAGTTTTGGAGAGGGTAACATGAGTCTATTCTTTGTTTTATGATGAAATGGTTTACATATATATATTATATACTATATATATATATATATAACCATTTAGTTCATAACTTCTATTAGTTTCATTGTGTCTCTGCTTAATTTTTGTTTCAATGACCTCTCCATTGATAAGAGTGGGTATTGAAGTCTCCCTCTATTAGGTGTGGGGTTCAATGTGTGTTTTGAGCTTTAGTAAAATTTCACTTATGAATGTCAGAGCCCTTGCATTTGCAGCCTAGATGTTCAGAATTGAAACTACATTTTGGTGGATTTTTCCTTTGATGAATATGAAGTGTCCTCCCCCATCTCTTTTGATAACTTTCGGATGAAAGTCTATTTTACTGAATACTAGAATGGCTACTCCAGGTTGTTTCTTAGGACTATTGGTTTGTAAACTTTTTTCTGGTCCTTTACTCTGAAATAGTATCTGTCTGAGGTGTGTTTCTTGTACTCATCAAAATGCTGGGTCCTGCTTGTATATCCAGTCTGATAGCACATGTCTTTTTATTGGGGGAATTGAGTCCATTGATGTTGAGACATATTAAAGACCAGTGAGCGTTGATTTTTATTATTTTTGTTGTTGGAGGTATTATGATGTGATTCTCCTCTTCATTTGGGTTGGTTTTTAGATGATTAATTTCTTGTGTTTACTTTGGTGTAGATACCTTCCTTGTGTAGGAGCTTTCCTTATGGCCTTTCGATTCTCTGTTGAGAAGTCTAGTATAATTCTCATTGGTCTACTTTTATATATTACTTGGTCTTTTTTTACTTAACACTTACTGCTTTTGATATTCTTTCTCTGTTCTGATTTGATTATTTATGTGACAGGAGTTTTGATTATTATCTAGTGTTTTGATTATTATGTGACAGGAAGATTTTCTTTTCTGATCTAATCTATTTGGTTTTCTGTAGGCTTCTTGTACATTTATGGCCATCTTTTCTTTAGGTTAGGGAAATTTTCTTCCTTGATTTTGTTAAGATTATTTCTGGCCCTTTGAGCTGGGAATCTTCCTTTCTTCTATTCCTATTAGTCTTAGTTTTGTTCTTTTCAATGTGTTCTGAATTTCCTAGATGTTTTGGGTTAGGAGCTTTTTATTATTATTAATTTTTTGTTGACCTTTGTGCCATTATCTTCTCTGGTATCTTCTACACCTGAGGTTCTCTCTTCTTCTCTTATATTCTGTTGGTGATGCTTACATCTGTAACTCCTAATTTCTTTCCTAGGTTTTCCATCTCCTAGGTTGTGCCTCCATTTGTGATCTCTTTATTGTTTCTAGTTCTATTGTGTTCCTAGTTGGGCTGTTATTTGAGTAGGGGTCTCACCTTCACCTCTGGTTGCAGTAGATCTCCTGAGAGACCAGCAGGCTGCAGAATGGGGAGAGGAGCAGACAGGCTGATCTGCCCCTGTGGAGGTGTAGACTAGAAGGAAGATGGGGTTTGTGCAGAGGAGGGCTTCATGTCTGCTGGGCTTTGTGGAGGTTTCAAATGATGTGGTTTATTTGGGCAGAGGTCTCTCCTTTGTCCCTGGTTACAGCAGATCTTCCTAGGAGGCCTGCAGACTGTGGGGTGGGGAGAGGGGCAGACACAAAGATCTGTCCCAGCAAAGGTGCAGACCGGAAGCTAAAATAATTTTTTACTTTACTATACTATACTATACTATACAAATACTCCAAAGACCATCAGTCCCAAATCCCTTGCAAAGACTTTTACAAACTCTTTTTTAAATTGTCCTCATTTTAGAGCCCCGGGAAAAGGTTTGAGTTCCAATGCCAAAACGTTTCAACAAGGACTCGGGACTAAAAAAAGGGAGGGGTTTTGGGTTTTGAAGCAAGGTTTTCTTATGCAAAAAATTTTTCACTTTTTAATCAAAAAAATTTTTAAAAGATATTTTTTTTTAAAAAAGGAAAAGGTACAGGCAAATGAAAAAATTTAAAAAAAAATTTCCAAATTTTAAGGTTTTTTTAGGCAAAAAAAATTTTTCAAAAATTTTAGTGAAAAAAAACCCCAAAAAATTCATTTTTATCCCCCCCCCCGGGTTTTTTTTTTGGGGGGGGGGGGGGGGGGGTTATGGGGGGTTTCTTCCCCCCTTAAGAAAATTTTTTGGCTTTTTGGGGAAAAGGATGTTTGAAATTCTGGGGTAAAAAAATTTTAAAACCCTTTTTTGCGGAGGGGGAAAAGGGGTTTCCCTTGCCTAAAGATGGTAGGGCTGGGGAAAAAACCCCAACCCCAAAAATTTTTAAATTTTTTTTTCCCCAAAAAAATTTTTGGGGAAGGGGGTTTTATCTCTTTTCCCATTTTGTTTCCCAGGGTTTAGCCCATTAAAAAAACCCTTTTAAGGGCCGGGATTTATTTTTTTTTTTGGGGAATTATTTTTGGCAAAAAGGGCCGGTTTCCTAATTATGAAAGGGGGTTAAAAAAATTTCCCCTAAAGTTTGGGTTAATTTTTAGCCCCCCTCCTCCCCATCTAAAATTTAAATTTTTATGAAAAGGGAAATCTTCCCCTGGAAAAGGAAAAGGGGGAAAAGGGGGGCACTTAAGGGGGGAAAAAGGGTTTTTAGGGAGGGGGAATTTTTTAAAGCCAACTTAAAAAAAAAAAAACAAAAGGGGTTAACTAAGAAAAATTTTTTTCGAGCCAAAAACTTGGGGGTTGGAAAGACTGGGGTTTAAAGGGGGGCGACAAGAAAAAAAACCAAAAAACCCCAACCAAAAAAACCCCAAAAACCCCCCCCAAGGGGGAAATGGCCCACAAAAGGGGGAAAGGGGCCGCCTTTTTTTTGGGGGGGGGCCTTTTCCCGAAGGGGGGGGGGGGAAAATTTTCAAATTTGGGGGGGGTAAACAACCCAAGAAGCGGGGGGGGGATAAAGGGGGTTTCCGGGGTTTTGGAAAGGGGGAAAAGAAAACACTGGTTTAAAAATACCAAAAAAAAAGTTTTAAAAAAACTTTTATTTTCCCAAAAAACCCCCAAAGGAAAGGGGTTTTGGGAACCCCAACCCCTTTTAAAATTAAAAAAAAAAAATTTTCCCCAAAAAAACCCCGGAAAAAACGGGGGTCCAATTTAAAAACGGGGGTTTTTAAAACAAAAACAAAAAAAATTTTTTTGGGAAAAAAAAAAAATTTTTTTTCCCCCAAATTAAATTTTAAAAAAACATACAAAAAAGGGGAAAAGGGTAATTTTCCTTTTGGGAAGGGGAGCCCGGGGGGACCCAAATAACCCAAAAACCCGGAAAGGGGGTAACATTCCCCCCCCAAAAGTTTTCCCCAAAGGAAAAAAACCCCCCCCAAAAAAAAACTGGGCCCCAGGGCCCCGGGGGAAAAAAGGGGAAAAAGGGCCCAAGAAGGGTTTTCCGGTCGGGGAAGACCCCAGAAAACCCCGGGGTCACACCAACCCCAAACCCCCCGGGGAAAAAGGGGGCCCCAACTCAAAAGCACTAAAAAGGACAAACACTTCCCCCAAGGGATAAGGGGGCCCCCAAAAACCCCGGGCCCCCGGCCCCAAAAAAATTTTTTTTTGGGGGGGGAGGACCCCAATTTCCCAAGGGGGTTTTCCCACAAACCCAGGGGAACTCTCCAAGTCAATGGCACTTTTAAAAGAAAGCCAGAAAACCCCCCAAAAACAGAACCAGGCCCAAGGGATGAATAACTCCTCCAGAATTTTTCCCCCCCAAAGCATGAAGACCCTCCCCAGGGGAATAAGGCCCCCCAATAAACAGTTCCCAAAAAAAAGGGGGAAAACGGGTTTCCACCAAAAAGATGGAACAAAGAGCCAGAGGGGAAAAGGGGGCAAAAAAAGAAAAAACCAGAACCCCAAAAACACATTTTCCAGAAAGCCCCCTTAATTTCCCCCTTTAAAAAGGAAACAAGAGCAAAAAAAAATTTTTAAATAAATTTTTAAAACAAAAAAATTTTCCAAAAATGAGGAAAACCAAAAAAGGAAAAGCCCTAAGAAACAAGAGAACCCCAAAAACAAAGGAAAAAAAAAGGGAAAAAAAAAAAAAAAAAAAAAAAAAAAAAAAAAAAAAAAAATAAAAAAAAAAAAAAAAAAAAAAAAAAAAAAAAAAAAAAAAAAAGAATTGGGAAAATAAAAAAATTTTAAAAAAGTCAAAAAAAAAAAAAAAAAAAAAAAATAAAATAAAAAAAAGAAAAAAAAAAAAAGAAAAAAGGAAGAAATTTTTAAAAGGGAGAAAAAAAAAAAATAAAAAAAATTTAAAAAAAAAAAAAAAAAAAAGAAAAAAAAAAAAAAAAAAAAAAAAAAAAAAAAAAAAAAAAAAAAAAAAAACAAAAAAAAATCTTAAAAGCAAAAAAAAAAAACCAAAAAAAAAAAAAAAAAAAAAAATTTTAAAAAAAAAAAAAAAAAAAATTGGAAGAGAACCCCCTAAAAAAAAAATTTCCAGAAAAGTTTTAAACAAAAAAAAAACCCAAATAATAAAAAATGAAATGAAAAGAAAAACAAAATTTTTTAAAAAAAAAAAAAAATAAAAAAAAAAAAAAAACCCGAAAGAAAAAGAAAGAAATCCCCCCAAAAACCCAAAAAAATACCAAAAAAAACCTCCCCTTTTAAAAAAAAAAGGGGAAACAAACCCTTTTTTAAACCTTAAAATTAAGGGATCAATTCCCAAAAAAAGAAAAAAAACTTTTTTTGGCCCAAAAAAAAGGGCCCCTCAAAAAGGAAACCCCCCCCCGGGAAAAGGGGGAAAAACCCCTTTTTAAAAAAAGGCTAAAAAATTTTTAAAAAAGGCCTAAAAACGCGGATAATTCCTTTACGAAAAAATTTAAAAAAAATAAAAAAGGGGGGATTTCATAGAAAGAAAATAACCCAAAACCCCAATTCTGAAAAAACCCCAAAAATAAAAAACCCCTTCTAAAAAAGCCTTAAAAATCAAACCAAAATTGACCCCCAAAAAATTTGGGGGCCCAATCCCCCAAACCTAGCAGGAAAAAGGGAAACAAAATAACAAAATAATAAAACAAAAATTTAAAAACCAAAAAAAAAAAAAAAAAATTTCCCCCAAAAAATCCCTTTTTCCAAAAGCAATACTCTACTCGTTGTAAGGGTCGGGAAGAATAAAGAAAGAATTAAAGACTTTTTATTTAATGAAAATAAGACACATCATACCAAAACTATGGGACACACTGAAGGCAGTGCTAAGAGGAAAGCTCATGCTCTAAGTGCATACAAAAAGAAACTGGAGAGGAACACACTAGCAGCTTGACAACACACCTGAAAAGCTCTAGAACAAAAAGAAGCAAAACACCCAAGAGGAGTAGACGGCAGGAAATAATTAAACTCAGGGCTGAAATCAACCAAATAGAAACAAGGAGAACTATACAAAGAATCAATAAAACCAGGAGCTGGTTCTTTGAGAAAATCAACAAAATAGATAAACGTTGGCCAGACTAATCAGAGGGCAGAGAGGACAGTATCCAAATCAATAAAATCCAAAATGAAAAGGTGACATAACAACAGAAACCGAGGAAATTCAACAAATCATCAGATCCTACTACAAAAACCTATACTCAACAAAATTGGAAAATCTGGATGAAATGGACAATTTTCTAGACAAGTATCAGTTACCAATGTTAAATCAGGATCAGATAAACCATCTTAACAGTCCCATAACTGCGAAAGAAATAGAAGCAGTCATTAAAAGTCTCCCCCAAAAAAAGTCCAGGTCCAGATGGTTTTAGTGCAGAATTCTATCAAACCTTCAAGGAAGATCTAATACCAATTCTCTTCAAACTATTCCACAAAATAGAAACGGAAGGAACACTACCTAATTCATTCTATGAAGCCACAATTACGCTTATACCTAAACCACACAAAGATCCAACAAGAAAAGAGAACTTCAGACCAAATCTCCCTTATGAATATCGATGCAAAAATACTGAATAAAATTCTCTCGAACCGAATCCAAGAACACATCAAAACACTTATCCACCATGATCAAGTAGGCTTTATCCCAGGAACGCAGGGTTGGTTCAATATACGGAAATCCATCAACGTAATCCACTACATAAATAAACTCAAAGGAAAAAAAACCACATGATCATATCTCTTGATGCTGAGAAAGCATTTGACAAAATTCAACACCCCTTCATGATAAAAGTCTTGGAAAAGATCAGGAATTCAAGGTCCATACCTAAACATAGTAAAAGCAATATACAGCAAGCCAGTAGCCAACATCAAACTAAATGGAGAGAAACTTGAAGCAATCCCATTAAAATCAGGACTAGACAAGGCTGCCCACTCTCCCCCTACCTGTTCAATATAGTTCTGGAAGTCCTAGCCAGAGCAATTAGGCAACAGAAGGAGATCAAAGGGATACAAATTGGAAAGAAGAAGTCAAAGTTTCACTATTTGCAGATGACATGTTAGTATACTTAAGTGACCCCAAAACTTCCACCAGAGAGCTCCTAAACCTGATAAACAACTTTAGCACAGTGGCTGGGTATAAAATTAACTCAAACAAATCAGTAGCATTCCTCTACACAAAGGATAAACTGGCTGAGAAAGAAATTATGGAAACGACACCATTCACATAGTCACAAATAGTATAAAATATCTTGGGGTGAATCTAACCAAGCAAGTAAAAGACCTGTATAACAAGAACTTCAACACCCTGAAGAAAGAAATCGAAGGAGATCTCAGAAGATGGAAAGATCTCCCATGCTCATGGATTGGAAGGATTAATATAGTAAAAATGGCTATCTTGCCGAAAGCAATCTACAGATTTAATGCAATCCCTATCAAAATTCCCACTCAATTCTTTACAGAGATAGAAAGAGCAATCTTAAAATTCATTTGGAATAACAAAAAACCCAGGATAGCGAAAACCACACTCAACAATAAAAGAACTTCTGGGGAATCTCCATCCCGATTTCAAGCTGTACTACAAAGCAATAGTGATAAAAACAGCATGGTATTGGAACAGAGACAGTCAGGAGGATCAATGGAATAGAATAGAAGACCCAGAAATGAACCCCCATACCTATGGTCACTTGATCTTCGACAAAGGAGCTCAAACTATCCAGTGGAAAAAAGACAGCATTTTCAACAAATGGTGCTGGTCCAACTGGAGGTCAACTTGTAGAAGAATGCAAATTGATCCATACTTATCTCCTTGTACAAAGCTCAATTCCAAGTGGATCAAGGACCTCCACATAAAACCAGCTACACTGAAACTAATAGAAGAGAAAATAGGGAAAAGCCTTGATCATATGGGCACAGGGGGAAAGTTCCTGAACAGAACACCAATGGCATATGCTCTAAGATCAAGAATTGACAAATGGGATCTCATAAAACTGCAAAGCTTCTGTAAAGCAAAGGATACGGTCAACAGGACAAAGCGGGAACCAACAGACTGGGAAAAGATCTTCACCAACCTTACATCTGATAGAGGGCTAATATCCAAGGTATACAAAGAACTGAAGAAACTAGATTCCAGACCATCAAATAACCCTATTAAAAATGGGGTAGAGAGTTGAACAAAGAACTCTCAACTGAGGAAACTCGAATGATTGAGAAACATCTAAAGAAGTGCTCAACATCCCTAGTCATCAGGGAAATGCAAATGAAAACAACACTGAGATTCCACCTCACACCAGTCAGATTGGCTAAGATCCAAAACACAGGTGACAGCAGATGTTGGCGAGGATGTGGAGAAAGAGGAACACTCCTCCATTGTTGGTGGGATTGCAAGCTGGTACAACCACTATGGAAAGCAGTCTGGCGATACCTCAGAAAATTGAACATGGTGTTACCTGAGGACCCAGCTATACCCCTCCTGGGTATATACCCAGAAGATATTTCAACATGCAGCAGGGCACATGCTCCACTTTGTTTATAGTGGCCTTATTCATAATAGCCAGAAGCTGGAAAGAACCCGATGTCCTTCAACAGAAGAATGGATACAGAAAATGTGGTACATTTACACAATGGAGTACTACTCAGCCATTAAAAATAATGAGCTCATGAAATTCTTAGACAAATGGATGGAGCTAGAAAATATCATCCTGAGTGAGATGACCCAATCACAAAGGAACACACATGGTATGCACTCACTGATAAGCGGATATTAGCCCCAAAACACACAATACCTAAGATGCAACGCATAAACTCATGAAACTCAAGAAGAAGGAGGAAGACCAAAGTGAGGGTGCTTTTGTCCTTTTTAGAACGAGTATCAAAAGATTCAACCAGAGCTCCCAGGATCTAAACCTCCAGCCTGAAATCAGACAGGGGCAAGCTGTCCTCTGAGAGGCTCTAACCAGCAGCTGACTCAGACAGATACAGACATCCAGAGCCAAACAGTGGATGGAGCTTGAGGACTCTTAAAGAAGAATAGGTGGAAGGATTGTGGGCCCTAAGGAGATAAGAACTGCACAGGAAGATCAACAGAGTAAACGAACCTGAACCCTTGGAGCTCTCAGAGACTGAATCACCAACTGTGGAGCATACCTAGTCTACACAGATCTACCTCCATGGGCTGAACCTAGGCCTCCCTGCACATATGTTGTAAATGTGCAGCTTGGTTTTCATGTAGGTCTCAAACATCTGGAGTGGGGGCTATCCCAAAACATGCAGCCTGTATATGGAGTATGGTCTTCTAAAAAAAAAACAGTTGTTCAGTTGTTCATGGAATATTATTTTTTTATATCTCTTGTATTCAGTTTGCAACTACTTCATTGAGAATTTTTGTATGTATATTCATGAGGGATACTGGACTATAAATTATATATTTTTGTTGGGTTTATACTTGAAAAAAAAAAAAAAAACTTCTGGTGGTGTGCTGCAGTTTGTTGCTGCTTCCAAGGACTTGGGCTGATTGGATGAACATGATGAGGCAAGGCACATGGAGGATATGTGATGTTTGGAGGGTATAAACAGGACTCCATGGAGTGACAGAGACTTGCTGGTACAGCTAGCTGTGCAATGCTAGTGGGTCTCACATCTTCGCTGATCTTCACTTCCCTGAGAGAGGCACAGCTGAGAACTTCTCTTGGTGTTCCTGTTGTTCCCTCCTACTGACTTGAGCCTTTCTTTTCCAGGGCCTCTGGTGGGCCACAAGGGAGGTTAAACCATTTAAGAACTACCATTTAAAATAGAATTTGAAAAAATTAAAGTTACAATTAGCAGTTGAAAGCAGGGGCTTTGGTTGAAAGTGAGTCAAGTTGTCTAGAACCCCCATTCCTCATAAAAAGTCACGTCTATGTCTGCATCTATGTATAAAATTGTTACATAACACACATTTTAAGAACATTGTCAATACATAAAATGGTCTCATAAAAAAAAAAAAAAAAAAAAAAAAGAAAGGTTGAAAACTACTGCCTTAGACTATAATGCTTTAGACATTAGAACACGTGAAAAACTGGAATATAATTCCTGTGATCCTATCTTGTGCTTTTCATTAAAATATTAGCTTTTAAACCTGTTCTTTCCCTATGGCCTACAGATGACAAACTCAAGCTGGTATGGTAATGAGTTTCTGTATGTTCTTCTGTCCTCCCTAATGATATTTGGGTTTTTTTTCCCCTTTTCAGGGATATTACAACCTTGGCCATTTGTGGAGATAAGAGTTATAATTCATTTTAAAATTGTATAAATTGAAAAATTACTTACCTTATTAATGAAGTTAGACTTCATGTCCAGTTAAGGCTTATTTCTGATTAGGAGACTCAGTAAAGCATGACACTAAGTGATACCAGAACCTGCTTCTTTAGAGAATCTGGCTACAATGATGTTTCTGATTTTAAATAAAGTCTAAGGCTGATTAAAGAAGGCTATTCCATTTGCTTCAAAAAGTGAAATGATCACTGAACTAAAACTAAAAGTATGTTTTTCTTCACTGTCCCTGATAAAGGGACAAATAGGACAAAGCAATCTTCCTTCATAAGACTCACTTATCTGTATTTATTTTTCTACCACTATCCCAAATGTAGTCTGTACAAGACAAGCATACTTAGTCAGGAATATGACAGAAATCAAACTGAGAAGAGTTTGATGGCTATGTTGGTTATGCTACAAAGGATAATGAAAGGGAAAATAAGCTTAGGAAATGAATGGAGAAGTGATTTGTGGGAGATCCCTAAGAAATAACCTTCCAGATAAATAGAGAATAAATAAGGGAACAAGGAGCATCCCCTGTAATGAAGATCATTGGGAAAAGATTGCTCTATCCTAATAAAAGTTATTCACAGCAAGGGCAATCACCAGAAAATAATTCCAGCTGTGTTTCATGAGAAGAAAACTGGCTGCCTGCTCATATACAGATAAAGATGGACATGTTGACAAGCATAATGAAAAAGACATTGGGCTAGATAAGGATGCTTACTACTCTTTCAGAAGACTTGAATTTAACTCTCAGTGCTGTCAGGTGGATCACAACCCTCTGTAATTCCAGCTCCAGAGGGACTGGATGCCTCTGATCTATGCCAGCAAATTCATGTACATGTACATATCTATACAGAGACATACATGTAATTAAAATTTTAAAATGAATTTTTTTAAAAATATATAACACAGAATGATGGAATGAACCAATGAAGCAATAATTTGAATTGAGACTATCATGGTCACAGAAAGACTGACCCACAAACAGCAACAATAAAAATCAAATGCTCAAAAAAAAAAAAATCAAATACTCTGGAAGAGTTGTTAAATGAAAACTCAAAAAAAAAAAAAAACCCATTGTGAATAATAATAGCTAGTGATTCTTTGATTTTCACTAAACTGTGAGGAAGGTGTTGAAAATTATCTTGCAGAAGGTCAATCAAAGACTGTTAAATAAGGTCAAAAAATGGAATTGGGAATAATTACAAGTTTTGTTTCTTTTTATCTTATCCGAACTATTCAAAGAAATTGAATCAGGGATGAGAGACAATGTTGGTTGCCTCAAATATTTCTTATTAGTGAATTCTGAAACCATTCCATGACCTCATGAAAAAAAACTAAACATCAAGGTTCTAATACAACTACTGTAATTATATTTCTGTATGGCATGTGGCCCAATCCTGGCCACTAGTATTAGACAAGATCTTAAAAAAGAGTTTTCACTGATCATAAAACAGGATCACTAAAGGAGGCTTCTTTATCATCTAGAAATTGTGTGTCTATATAAAATGCTCAGAATGAAGTAGACAGACATCTTATACACAAGAACACAGGCATTGAAAACAAGGATTGTTTCATATGTTTAATGACAGTACTAGGGAGGTAGAGAAAGATCCAAGTTTAAGGTTTTATTGTCTACATAGTAAGTTTGCAGCAGGACAAGACTACACACACACACACACACACACATGCACCACGTACACAAGCACAGACACACACACACATCAAAAACAAACAATAAAGCAAGTTACTACACCTAGCCCATAATATCTTTGGTTCTGAATGCTAATTTAATGACATTAATGTTAGATTTATTATAATTTTAGTCATCCTAGTAGGAGAGTAACATGACTTCTGGCTTCCTGGTTTTATCTCTATAGTTATTCCATACAGTATTAAAAAATTCTTTTTAAACTTAGACTTAATATTTTTTCCTACTTCATGCATGGATATGTGAATGTGTGTATAGTATGAGTTTGTATGAATAAGTGTATGTGAATGAGCACACTTGTGCATGCAAATATGGAGGTCAGAGGTCAATTGGATGTATTTCTCAGTTGTGCTCCACTTATTTTTTGAGATTTTCTTTTTCAGACAACATCTGTCATTGAACCTGGAGCCCACTTATTGAGTAGACAGGTTGGCCAGAAAGCTTCTGGGATCCTTATGTCTCTGCCTGACAGCACTGCCAATACCCATGTTTTTAGATGGGTCCTAGGGACCATACCTCAGGTTCCCATAGTTACACAGCAAGGAATTTGACATGAGCCATCAGGTCCACATCTTCTTAATCTTTGGAAGTCTACCCTTGACTCCCTTCATAACACATTATTTCCTGGCCAGGGACTGTGGGAATGATCCAAGCCTCAACCTCTCCTTATTTTACTTTCTCTTTTCTTTTCTTCCTTTTCTACCAGGACTTACATTATAATCGAGGAGTCTTGATCTGGTTAACTTTCTTTACCAATTAAAGAATAAAAAGGCAAGAAAAGTCTCAAGCACAACAGCAACAGAGATATCTCAAGTACTGCAAATAGCAGTAGACAGAATCAGCAACTGAAGAAAGGTGCTTCCGGGTGATAAAACACATGCAGCAGGAAACAGAGGGGGGAATCCTCTGCAAAGAACAGAGGAATCAGGAAATCCAAAATCCAGTTTCGATTCGAGAGCTGAGGGTTTTTAAGTCTCTTCCTCCTTTATGATTTCTCAGTTTGATGTGGAAATGGGTAGCTGACTGATCCACAGTTGGTATATAAACATGTTCTAATACAGCATCAAACCAGCCCATCAGCAGGCCCAACTGGCAAGAGAAAAAGCCTACATATCCTTTTTTTAAGCTGCCACGTTTTGTCTCAGTTCAAAAGAAGCCAGCCATCTTGAAAACTCGCCTCCTTTATTATGTAGCCGTGGCCTCTCTCCTTGTCTGGCTGCCTACCAGAGAACCTGTCTAGTTTTCTCCTGTAATCCTTTTCTTCACGAGAAGTTTTACTCCACTTGTTCCTTCTTTGGACTTCTTGTCCTTAGGATCTATACACTGCTAGTTCTGGCTCATCCCTGGGGATCCTCTCAATAGTTACTTCCTCAAAATGTTCCCTGATGATTCCATCCTCCTCCCCCGAGATAGATTTTATCACATTCCCCTTTGGTGTCTCCATGACACCACTATTTACAGCTATTGAGATTATTTGTTTGCTTTCTAACTTGCTGTCATCTTTTCTCCCTAATATGTAAATACCAAAAGAAAAGGGACCTTGCTTGTTGGTTTTACAGTTCTACACACCTTAAGAAGTATCTCAAACACTAAGTCCTCAACAGTGATTTAATAAAGGAAAAAAAGATGATGAAATTGAAGAATCAAGGATAGGGAAAGGAAAACCAGAGCCTCAAAGACTTAAATCGAGGGTTCAATTATTGTCCTACTCTGCTAAGCTTAGCATCTCAAAAGTTTGAAGGAAAAAAATAACCAATGATAGCAGCATCTCTGTACTCACTCCCTCTTAGCTTTTCTTCTGTAGCAGAAAGTTACCCTCTCTAAATATATGCATAGTACTCTGGTAATGAGTTATGATACATTCTTCACTATCATGGCTATAACTATGACTAAGCATCAGGTCTAAAGAAATACGATATTATAATTGACAAGGTCAAGTTAAGGTCTATAATCACCAAGTGTTGTGATAGACAGCTTTTAAGAGTTCCAGAGTGAATGGAATATGAGAAGTGCAGACAGAGGAGGAAGAAGAAAAAATAGAAGGACAAGGTATAGAAGGAAGGAAGCAGGAATAGGAACTTAAAAAAATATCCAGAGCATTGAATGTACAAAAATAATAAAAGTTCGCTAAAACTGTTGCATTCCAGCCTTCACAAAGTGTTTTCCTGATTTTGTAATTTACTATTTCAATACAATATCAATATCACTTATATATGTAAAATAACAGAAAGACAAATTGGACCTTACAAAAGGAGGGGGTACCATAACTACTTCAGGAACACCCTGACTTCATGATGTAGCAGGGTACTCAATAGGATTTAGCTCTCCATGTTTTTGTAAACACCTCAAAAAAACTATTCTTGTGTGAGCCTATGGTAAGTTCACTATTTACAATCTTTTAAACCCTTAATGGCTCCAGAGGAAGGCAGTATCTATTTCATTTATTTATAAAATTATCTGACCAAATAAGAAGCTATAGTGATCTTTAAATAAACACATAAAGGGATAGAAGTACAGTCTCACTCAGTGTAATTGTATAAAAAAGGGGGTCCCAATGTGGTGAGGACAGATCTGTCATTTATAATCTACTCATAAGAATACTAATTTATAGAAAGAAAACATAGGGGAATGATCAACTTGTGAAACGTCTTTGTGATGAAGCCCAAGCAGATGTCAAATACCATATTGTAGAGAAATATCATTATGTGAGAAATGATATGTTATCTAGTGAGTAAAAGAAAATTATAAAATACTATGTAGAACATGGGGCTAATATTATAATCTACAATATACATGCTAAGGAGAAAAATTGCTTAAATTGCTCTGTTGAGAGTATATCTTAAAGGATAATTATACTGCAGAGATTCCTTCCCCTAACATATTTGTTTATACAGACACTGAGTATGCATTACAAATCAACATAAATAATCCCTCTATCTTTATCTTCTAAATTTTGCAGTTAATTAAACTAATTTGTTTGTTTTTGTGGGGTGGAAACTTGCTGTCGTCCTTTCCAGTCACTACTTATTTAAATTTCATCCTTGGCCAGTTTCATGATAATGTTTGTCTGCTCCAAAGGATTTGAAATGAGAGTAACACAGAGAGATGCCATTTAAATTCACTCTTGAAAAGTGGATTTAAAAAAAAAAAAAAAACAACTAGAATCAACTGGTCACTTAGATAACACAATTTTCCTTATAGAAATATTTGCTTAAGATAGCTAATTAATTACAGAGTTGTTTATTTACAGGCTTCTGTGAGAGTGTTGCAGTTAGCATAGACTATACAAAAATCTAAAGAGATGTTTTTTGAAATCATTCTTAATAGCAGGTTAAACAAATTGTTTGTAAAGAAAGTAAAAATCTCTCCACTTTGCTATTAACATTTGACACTGGCTACTTCCCAACTAAGAAGGCATGTAAGAGCATTCAAATTCATGGCTTTGTGTTTCATTAGTTCATTTTATGATGAAAATAAATGACCGGGAGTTAGACTGATCAGGAGTAGGGGAAGAAGTAGGAACATAGATCTGAAGGACTGAAAAGAAAGAGAGAAAGGTGTGGGTGGCCGATGGTTGACGCAGCTGTGGATTTGAGTAGTTTAGAAAGTGTTAAAAAGGTTCCCTGAGGGACAAGCCTGACTGCATAGCGGTTGATGTCAAAAGTATCCCCTCTCCAGGAAAAAGACATCAGGATGGGTATGGCCCTCATGCCTCCCTGGTCAACAACAGGAGGACTGAAGCCATTACAAGGTCCCCTTCAATTATTGGAGGTCAGGCCTCTATCCTCACCTTCACAAGATTAGAATCGCCATGGCCTTTCTATACTTGGAGAAGGGAGGAGATGTCAGCAGCAGCCCTGCTTGTACACTGAAGGCCTAAAATCAGCAATAGACCTGACATACATGCATGCTAACACAAAGTCTTGAGTCTCTGTGGAAAAACACTGAAACAGATGACTATAAGCTATTGTAAACAGGCAGCTTCTGTGGAAATTTACCAGTCTGTGTAGTCATAGACCTTGTAAATAGGTAGCCTTGGCGGATAGTACCAGCTTAGATAAGGAGAAGTGAATCATAGGCAAAGTCATAGTGACCTGTCCCCTGAACCTTCACCCAGCTGATACCCTGTTCTGAAAGATATCTGTACTCCCTTGAATACCTATGCTCCAGTGCCATTCCCTTCCCCAAATCCTGCCTTTTTGTGTTTATAATCCCTGTGTGAATAAGTAAAAATTATGATTTGATTTAAAGAAAAAAACTTGAAAATCAAATACAACCTGATTTTCTGTAATGCGATACAAATTATCTTCAGTATATTGTATTCCATTTAAGTCATGAAATAAAAAGTTATGTGCATAAAATAAAGAAAGTGTTAAAAAAAAAAAAACAATAAAGAAGCAGAATAGGTGTAGTGGACCCTCCTCCTACTCCTAGTCAAACTGATCATTCTTTATCCTTTTTACAATAATATATACTTTTTTGTTTATTTTATATTTATGCTAATTAAAATATAATCACATGATATCCCCTCTTGTCTTTCTTTCTTCCAACTTCCTGCATGTACTACTCCACTCACTTCTTCTCAAATTAATGACCTCGTTTCCTTTAATTGTCATTATTACAAATAAGTATAAATGCAGATCTATAAATATAACCTGTTGGGTTAATTTAGTATTCCACATACATGCGACTTCCACATACATATGAGACTTCAGGGATGATTACTTGGAATCAACTAACCAATTGCTAATTTTTCCTCTCTCAAAAGTTGTTTCTTGCCCATAGAGATTTTTCTGGAGGTGGGAGCCCCATGAGATTTCATGATACCACATCTATTGATTGTTTCATTGTTAAGGATCTGTTTAGGCAGCCATACTGTTGAGGTATCATGGACATAACTCATCTCTCATTTCTAGGAAGCAATCTTCCATCAAACTTCCTCATCCTTTGCTTCTTACAATCATTCTGCCCCCTCTTCAGTGTTACCTGAGCCTTTGTTGTGGAGGTTGTGACTTAGGTCCTTCCCCTGGGGCCACTCTATTCTGTACAACTGTAGTATTTCATAATGGTTTCCATCTACTGCAAAGAGAAGCTTCTTTGATGACAAGTGAGAGTTACCATTTTTCTGGGGATAAAAGGATAAGTATTTTTAGAATGCAGTCAATGAATCCACTGGGGCTGGGGCTTTCTCATTTTGAAGGGTTTTTAGCTATTAATTTAGTTTGTTTAGTAGATATATGCTAGCTAAAATTGTCTATTCCTATATGAGTTTTGGTTGAGTATATTTTGTAAGGAATTAGTCCATTATCTTATTTGTCATGCTTGTGAGCACTCATTCATTGATAGTTTTGTTTTTTTTTTTTTTTTTAATTTTTATTTTCAGCAAATCAAAAAAAAATTTAAAAAGCATTCAAACAGAATAAAATGAAAATAAACAAACAAGCAAAATACCAAGGGTCAGATATACTTATACAAGAATTCTATAGGGCCTTCAAACAAGCAACACTTTTTGAGTTATGTTTAAAAAAATTCAGAACCACAATAAGCTCCTTCACAAAGCAAATAATATTGAAATAGTGAAATCAAGTGTAGACCCAACAAAAATATATAAATTATAGTCCAATATCCCTCATGAATATACATACAAAAATTCTCATTGAAGTAGTTGCAAACTGAATACAAGAGATATAAAAAAAATAATATTCCATGAATAACTTCCTTTTTCATCCTTCACTGTACTTGGGATTTGTAGGTATGTCTTTCTATATCACTAGTTTTCACTTTTTGTTTGCTTTGTTCGTATTTACTTTCTATTCATCTGCTTATGCCACCAATCATAATGTCTATGCTTTGACCTCTGTCTTTGTCCACAGTTGTTGATTTTTGACTCTGCTAGACTTTTACTTATGTTAAGATGAAGTTGTAATGTCAGTATTAGCTTGGTAATACCATCCACCAAAGAAGTTACAAGCCTGAACCACCAACCAAAGAGTGAGCACGGACTGGACCTAGGACCACTGCACATGTGTGGCATGTGAGCACCTTAGTCTTCATGAGGATCCGCCTAACAACTAGATCAGGGGCTATCCCTGAGCCTGTTGCCTGCCTGCCTGCCTATGGATCCCATGCCATAAATGAACAGCTTTGTGTGGCCTCAGTGGAAGAGAATGTGTCTAGTCTCTCAGAGATTTGATGTGTCTGTGTGTGTGGGGGGGGGGAAGTTCTTCACCTTCTCTTTTGAGAAAAGGAAGTGAGATGGGGGAATATTTGTATGAGGGGCTACTGGGAGAAGAGGAAGGGCTGTTATTGTGTTGTAAGGTAAAAAAATTAATTTAATAAAAAAATTTAAAGAAAGAAAACTTTGTATTAACATTTTTAGTAAGGGAACAAACAATACATGACAAATTATATACATTAACCACCTGTGACTTAATCCAGATATATAGGATGGCTCAACATTAAAAATTTAATTAATGTATCTGGATGTAAAATGAATAAATTAATCAATGAATGAAAAAATATAACTAATGTAATTCTATCATAACAATAAGCTAAAGAAAAATTACATGATCATATCAATGAGTATGGAAAAAGTATTTAACGAAATAAAACAGCAATTTATGATTTACTATCAAAAGTCTTGACTAAAATGAGGCATCTGAATTCCCTATAAAGATAGAGCTCCCACCATTGTCCCTCTGTCCATCTGAGTTCATTTCACCAAAATAATTTTAAACCTCTAGTCCCAAGACACCTAAACATCATCTCTTCTGCCCCAACCTACACTGGTAATATCACATTTAGAACTAAAAAAGAAGACCAAATCTCATCACAAAAATATGAAAGCTCAAACCATTAATTTCTCTAAAACACCTTCCAGGCCTATAGAAATGTTTGCAAATAGGAACATGTAATAGGAATATGTATTAACTCAAAGACAGAGAATGTAAAAGAAAATTCATAAAATTCATCAAAGAATTTTGAAAGACACAAAGAAAAGAAGCAATAAAATTAAGGAGAAAAATCTTAAAGAGAATAAATGTCTATGTGACATATAAGAAAACATAAATATAAAGCTGATAGAAATGATAAAAGCAACTGAAGATGTGAAAATAGGATTCAATAAGGAGATAGAAACAGTAAACAATACTCAAACTGTAATGAAGATAGAACCAAAAAAATCTAATAACTTGGCTAGAAAATTCAAATAAATTCTTTAAAAGTAGAATGAATCAAGCAAAAGAAAAAAACATCAGGACTCAAAGATAAAATAGGAGATCTAGACCAAAAAAAAAAAAAAAAAATCAAGAAAATTGAAAACACAAACACACACACTAAGAGAGGGGGTGAGGGAGGGAAAGGAACAAAACATACAGGAAATGTAGGAGACTATGAAAGACCTAAGTCTTACAATCATAGGCAGAGATGAGAAAGAAGAATTCCAAGTTAATGACAAAGACTTTCAACAGGATTGTAACAGAAAACTTTCCCAAACTAAGATATACCCACTCAGACACAAAAAACACACAACACTAAATAGACTAGACCAGAAAAAAAATTGCCAGTGTATATCATAGTTAAACACTAAGAATACATGGTATAATAAGTGTGTTGAAAGCTGTAAGAAAAAAAATACAAGTCACATACAAAGGAAAATCTATCAGAATTACACCTGATTTTTCAGTGCAACCTTTGAGCATGAGAAAAGATTGTGGCAACCTATTAGAAGTTCTAAAAAGATAATGACAAGTCAGCCTAGAGTTCTATACTAAGCAAAACTATCCACCACAGTTGAAGGAGAAAGAAAAACTTAACAATAAAAACAGCCTAAAGTTTACTTCTATCCAAAAAAAAAAACCAAACCTAAAGAAAATACAGAAGCAATTTTACACTGAAAGGAGAAATAAGCATGGCAGACAGACTTTGGATTGAATATAAAGCTAGAATTATTCAAGCACTAAGTACTATTGAGAACACAAATAGCAACACTGAATATCAACAACATGTTAATCATAATTAACGTACACATTTTAGTGATAACACTAAATACAAATGGCCTCATCTCTCTAACCAAAAGACACAGGCTAACTGAATGAATCAATAACCAAAATCCATCTATCTGTTGTCAACAAGAAATACATCTTAGCTTTAAACATAGGTATCTCCTTAGAAATAAAAGGACAAACAAAAGAATTCCAGTCAAATAAGACAAGGAAGCAAGTAGGTATTGCTATCATAATATCTGTCAAAATAGACTTCAAAAAAAAACTAATCAGAAAAGATAACGAGGGACAGTAAATTTTAGGCACAGATAACCAAGAAGACATTACTGTTCTAAACAAATATGCACTAAACTCCTAAGCATGAAATTGCATTTTTAAAAAATCTACAACTAGATGTAAAGTCACAGGTTAAGTGAATTCTTTCTTTTTTATTTAACTTTTTATTGATTCTTTGTGAATTTCACATCATGTACTCCAATCTCACTTATTTTCCCACCCCTTTATATCTGCCTTCCACACTTTCAAACCCCCCTCAAAAAAGAAAATCTCATTGTGGAAACTGTACAGTACGTTACCCACGGTGTACCTTTTTGTCTACATTAGTTACAAATGTTCATTGCAATGGTTTATTTGTCTGATTTGAGGACTCTGACTTCTGATATCAATACTGGATTCTCGTTGGGTCTTTGCAACCAAATGTGAAAGAAAAAAATTTTACTCAGCATGGAAACTTTTCTAAAAGGGACCACATCTTGCTAAAGAAGCAATCAACTTGAATGAAGAGGAAGCCCATACAGTGAGACTAAATATTAGCCACAGAGGATAAATATTAGTCATAGAGAATTAATGCCCAGAAAATATAAAGAACAAAAAAATATAAATCATGAAAACAAACAACCCATCTGAAAAATGGACATGATACCTGAATAGAGAAGTCTCCAAAGAAGAAAAAATATGTTGAAGAAATATATCAAAGAATGTTCATCAGCCCTAGGATTAGAAAAACTATAGAGTCTCCATTGCAACTGAGGTTTCATACACACAACTTCATTTAGTGGCATTGCCAGACCTCTCTTCATAATCTCCAATGCTGCTACACAATGCCTGACCACAGCTTCTCCCAACGACTCTTTTAGTCTTACATAGTTCATCTAATCAAAAGTAGTACAATGATGTCTATAATAAAAGTTCTCTTGTCAACTCAAGATATATTTTAGTCCCCTAGGATCACATATGTATCAACTCACATATGTTGACAGAAAGGATACATGCTTCTCTGTCACAGCATAGTGCAGGAAGTTTCTCAACACTGGTACTCATCTATCAGCTATAACTCTTTTTTAGTACCAGTCTGACCCCATGTTCTCTGAAAACTCCTCTGCTGAGCAAAGCAGGCCATTATTACTTCTCAAACTCTCAGAACACAGCCTGACTCTCGGCCAAAATGACACACACATAAACCCTTCTCCAGTTCCTGATAGAGTCCTTGCTCCTCTATAAAACCCCATGAACCAAGCCTCCACTGTTGACATTTCTCTATATATTATCTTTCAAGATCCTATAAAAATATCCCACAACTTTCATTTTTTTCTAACCCCAAATTCCACACCCTTCAATATTTCATTCATAAAATAGTTCAAATGGTATAAGAACCATATCCTCAGATTGGTTACAACAATGACCTCAGAATAAATTATTCCTAAGAATAAATTTCTTAGTTTCATTTGTCTTTGTGAAAAAATACTTTGACAAAGAAACAACTCAGAGGCAAATGGAGTCTTGTGTTAGTTCATTATGTCAAGTTGTAGTCCATCATAATAGGCAAACTGAGGTAGCACAAGTTTGAAACAGTTAATCACATTACATAATCAGACAAGAATAGATAGAGTAAATTCACATATATTCACACTAGTCCTCAGTTTCCTTTCTATACTTGTATACAGTCCAGGACACAAGAAAGGGAGAGGTGCTTCCCAGAGTGGGCTAAGCTTTCTATATCAGTTAATGTAATAAAAACAATCCCTCACAGGCCAACCTCATCTAGACAGTTTCTCATTAAAATTCTTTTCTCAAGGGTTTTCTAGATTATGTTAATTGACAATAAAAACTAACCATCACACAGTCTACATATATATTATATATATATATATATATATATATATATAATATATATATATGTACAAGATACATTGAAAGAAGCCACTCGGGTGAAAGAAATCAAAGAACTAAATTATGGAAATAGAATAATCAATAATCTTAGATGTCAGTTCTGCCCAAATTTATCTATTAATCTATTTATCTATTCAAGAATTTTTACAAAATCAAAGAAAGTTATTTCATAGACTCAACAATGATACTAAATAATAATAAGTGAAAAGATGAAAGAACAAGAATGCCCAACAAAATATTGAAGGAGAATAAATTTTCTCTGACAATATTTTAAACTGATCTTTGACAAGTGAGCAAAGATAGCATCCTGGAGCAGAGAATTTTTCTCAAAATATGCCTGCTGAAACAATTTGTATGTTCAAATAAATGAATCTAGACAGGTACTTGACATTTTTTCAAACTCTAACTCAAATACATCATTGTCCTGAATGTAAAATGCAAAGCCATTAAGTTCCTGGAAGAGAACTTAAAGGAAAACCTAGGTAATCATGAATAAAGCAATGGTTTAGGTAGAAAAGAACAAAGGTGCAATCCATGAAGAAAGTTACTAATATACTAGACTACTCAAATTAAAAATTGTGATTCAGAAAAATACCAGTAGAACTAGATAACAATCAGAAGTGTCCAAGAAAGCACTTGTATAAAATACCTAAAAAAGAATTGTTATCCAAAGCAATCTTTAAAATTTGACCATATCAAAACAATACAACTAAACAAATAGTCAAAGATATTAACGTAAACCTTTCCAAAGGCATATACGGCTGGCAAGTAAGCTTGTGTCATCATATGCCGTTGTAGAAATGCAAAATAAAGCAAGAATCTATTCCAGGCAGACTAGAACCATCAAATTCCTGTACACTGAAGGCAGCAAATGTTGGGAAACATCATGACTAATAGAAATGTAAATTAGTACAGCTATATCCAGTTGAAAACTATGACCACACAAAATTCTGCACATAAATGTTTATAGCAAATGTATATGTAATTTCCAAAATGCTTAAATTATCAATATGTCCCTCCATACTTCATCTATAAATGATAGTAATCTAGACAGTTGAATTTTATTTAACACTATAAGAAGTGAGATATTGAACCATGAAAAGACATAAAGTACTCTTAAGTGGAAGTTTCATAATGAATGCTGAAAAGACTACATACTATACAAGTTCAACTCCGACATTTAAGAAAAGACAAAAAGATTAATAATTTGTAGTTTGAGTAGAAAGAATAACTAAGAAAGCATAAAGGATTTTTAGGAGCATAAAGCTATTTAGTACGATACCATGATGTTATTATAAATCTGTTTAATACTGTGGCAAACATGTTTACTTTGGATACAACAAGAATAATCCTAATATGAAGGGTGGACTTTAGGTAATTATGATGTGTAACTGTAATTAACTGTGACAAATACATTAGTCTGGGGAGAATTTTTGACAGTAGAGCATGATTCCAGGATGATGGGGGAAGAATAAATATGAGAACTCTTTCTTTTTCCCAAAGTTTGTGTCAGACTAAAACATTTATTTAAAAAAATAAATGTATTTTTCTGCCAGAGGTGGCCATACATGCTTTTAATCTCTGGATTCAGGTGAAGACAGATGAATCTCTGAGTTTGACATCAGGATTGTCTGCCTAGTAAGTTCCAGGCTATCCAGAAGACATAGTAAGACATTGTCTAAAAATATAATAATGATTATTATTTATAATAATTTATTATTATCATTATTAGATTTATTCTTTTTCTTTCATGCATAAGTGTTGTGTGTCCAGGCATATATGCTGCCTCTTGTGTGCTTGTTGCTCACAGCCATCACAAGAGGGCATCAAATGTCCTAGAACTGGAGTTACAGATATTTGTGAACCACCATATGGGAAATTAAACATAGGTCCTCTTCAAAAGCCACAAATGCCCTTAACAGCTGAGCCATCTCTCCAGACCCCTGTAATATTAATTTTTAAAATCACATGTAGCATACTCCTGTAATCCAAGTTTGAGAGATATAATTGAGGCAATAAGGAGTTCAAATCCAGTCTAATCTTAATGGGAGCCTGTTAATATTAATATAATAAAATATATATTATATAATACATATAATATAATACATAGAGTATATAATATTAATATAATATATATAATGACTTCAAGGCCTTGTTCCACTGTGTAGTCCTCTTGAGTGCTGGAATTAAGGTATGTGCCACCTTGCTCAGCATTTTAAATTAAAGTGTGAACATAAATTATCAGTATCAGGAAATAAAATATAGGAGAATATATCACTACGGAACCTAAAGACATTAAAAAGACAAAAATGGAATGGTATGAACAACTTCACAGAAATAAGTTTTACAATTGTTAGTCAGCATTCTGTCACTGTGACACAATACCTGACAGAGTCAAATTAAAGTAGAAAAGGTTTATTTGAGCTCACAACTCCAAAGACTTCTTCATGGTCATGTGGCTACATTGCTTTTAGACTAGCAATAAAGCTATACATCATGATGGAGAGCAAATTTTGGACCAAACAAACCTGTTCACCTTACAAAAACCAGGAAGGTGGAGAGAACGGGGCTTAGAACAAATAGATCTTTCAAAGTTGCATCTTCTGTGACATACATTCTCCAACTACGTTTCACTTCTGAATAGCCTGTTAGGTCATGACCTCATCATGGATTAATCCAATGATGGGTTAGAACTGCTGTGACACAATTAAAACCCCAAACTCTGCTGTATTGGCATCAAACCAAGTAATACTACATATATGTATAAATTCCCTGGTAAAATTTACCAAAATGGAGTAAAGTGAGATCAAGATATAAATGTCCTCAAACATATATTTAAAAAAAAAAATTCCACATCAGGATAGGTGATTTCATTAGTGAATTCTAACTAAGGTCATAAAAAATTAAAATAAATATTGTATGGTTAATATCCATTGTCTACTTGATGAGATCTAGAGTCATCTTGGAGATGGGTACCTTGGCATGCCTATTAGAGATTATCATGATTAGATTAGATGAGATGGCATGACTTGTCCACTCAGGTGGCACTATTCCCCAGGTTGGGGTCTCAGGTTGTCTAAAAAGAAAGAAAGCGAGCTGAGTACTAGCACTTCTGCTTCCTAACCACAGATGCAGTATGAATAGCATCCTCAAGTCCCTGCTGTAATAACTTTCATGCATCAATGGGCTGAGCCCTAGCACTGTAAGTCAAAATGAACTCTCTTTTGTTGAGGCAGTTTGTCATGGCAACAGAAAAGTAACAAAAACAGAGTGTTGATGGAAATTCATCCAGAAAACAGAAAATAAGAAATTATGTCTTAGGTTATAAAGCTCATGCAGTATTATCATAAAGAAAACTACAAAAAATAATAAAATAAAATAAAAATAAAAAACCAGAACAATAACCAAAACACTACAATATACTACCCTTCATGAGCATATGTAAAAATCCTCAATGAAATATTAGTAAATCAACATGGCAAAATATTGAGATGGTAGTATGTCACAATCAATTGGAATTGCTGCAAGTACAATAACAGTGTCTTTTACCTAATCATATGGAGAAAAAGACTCAATATTTTACCACTGAGTACTAAGGGGTGGTTTTAAATGTTCAGAGATTAAGATAGTTCCCTTCTATCTTTAATTTGCTGTTACATTCTCGTATTGTGAGAATTAGATATTGTCAAGTGCTTCTTTTGTGAGCATTTTAAAGTGTTTAAATTGGTTCTTTACACCCTTAAGCTGTTAATATGATGAGTTACATTAATTTCCCAATGTTAGAGAACAAAAAGACTCGAAGATCAGAAGACAGGAATCAAAATCTCTTCATAAGACTGTTTACTCAGAGAGCAGTTTTATTCATAAGAAATTATTTCTCATACCAAAAATACTGCAGGTATCTAAGAATAGTATCTAAAACTGCTATGTTTAGACAATGTACTACTAATCTTCATAAACTGATGGGAATGAACCTACTAATATACTGAACAGAGATAATTCTCAAAAATAATTATTTTGTTGACAATAAAATGGCTGTATATGATTTCATGTTTCAGTTTCATGTACTTACTCTTGTTTGCTAAATTATTATGTAGAATTATTTTTTATGCCATTATACAACTGTAAACAACATCATTAAAATATGTGATTTCAAAAATAAGAATAAATACTACAACGGTCCATGCAAGAAAGTTTCAGAGCAGGAAAAACTGATCTATAGTGAAAACCATCAGAACAATGCTTACGTCCAAGGCTTCAGTCAGTCATTGCCTTGGGAGAAGCATAAAGGAATGTTCTGACTCATGTTAATGCTCTGCACATTGAAAGAATTTTGATTAAATATGTGCTTACATTTATCAAAATTTTCCCAGCGATGCTTTTAATTAAGTCTCATATGCTTCACTGTAGGTACATTATACCTTTTTTAAAAAGTAGATCAACTATAACTCTTTTATTGGCTATTTTATTTATTTGCATTTCAGTGGTTATCCCCTTTCCTCATCCCCACCACAGAAACCCCTATCCCATCTCCCATCCTCCATCCCCCATCCCCCTGCTTCTATGAGGGTGTGCCACCACTCACTTAACCACTCCTACCTCCCCAACCTCTCATTCTCCCCATTGGGGCATCAGCCTTCACTGGACCAAGGGCCTTCTCTCCCACCGAGGCCCGAGAAGGCCATCCTCCTCTACATATACAGCTGGAGCCATAGGTCTCTCCATGTATGTTCCCAGGCTAGCTGTTTAGACCCTGGGAGCTCTGGTTGGTTGGTATTGTTGCTCTCTCCATGGTGCTGCAAACCCCTTCAGCTCCTTCAGTCCTCTCTCTTAACTCCTCCAGTGGGGATCTCATGATCAGTTCAATGGTTAGCTATGAGCACCTGCCTCTGTACATGTTAGGCTCTAGCAGAGCCTCTCAGGAGACAGATATATTGGGATCCTGTCAGCAGTCACTTCCTGACAGTGATATTCATGGTGAAGTTTAAGAATGAAGTATACAGGGTTGGTTGAGATGGCTCAGTGCATAAAGGCACTCATCACCTAGCCAGTCAACACAAAGGAATGAAGTAGCTAACTCCAAACCTTGTCTTTTGACCTCCACATGTGGACTATGGGACACACATGTACACACACTAATAAGTGCAATAAAAATTAATAAAAAGAATGAAGTATACATTGAAATTATAAAGTGAGTTTTAAAGTGAATCCATCGATTAAAAATATATGACAAAGCAAACATACTAAACTTATTTAAAATACAGATTTTCAGTAAATTCTCTTTGTTTTCTTTTATGGAGAATGACATAGTTTTCCCTCCATTGCATAAGATTTTTATGGACATAAAACTATGAGTCAACATTTTTTTCTTTTCAGCATTTGAAAAATTGTCATTTACCCTGGCCTGCATGGTTTCCTATAAGAAAATCATTATCATGTGAACTGTTTTCTCTTAGAAGTAGTTTTTAAACTTTTCATTATAATTGTCAAAAGTTTGGCTACAGCATGTCTTTGCAAAGATCCCTTTGACTTACATGCTGTGGGGTTCATTTATGTTGGATGAATATAGTCCACATATGTGTCAGATTTGGAGAATTGCCACAGTCATTTCTTTGGTCCAGAGCTTCAGTCTGGCTGAAGCTTTTCTATAGACCTAAGATGCTATCAGACAACAAGTTTTAGCTATGGGGTTTGTAAAAGAAAATTGGTTGACTAAGTCAATAGATTACACAGGTTGTTTTCTATTAGCCACAAGCTGTTAATTCTGGTGCTGAGTTTTGCAAGAAATGGCTGTTCCAAGGGGCTTATTCTAGCCCAGGGTTAGGTAATTAGTTTCTGGACCTGTAACATCCCAACCTCTT
This sequence comes from Mastomys natalensis, assembly GCA_021653895.1. Lineage (NCBI taxonomy): Eukaryota > Metazoa > Chordata > Mammalia > Rodentia > Muridae > Mastomys > Mastomys natalensis. Next base: position 751,848 of record JAJTUV010001320.1, on the reverse strand, counting down.
CACAGTACCAAAATTCTAATTACTTCCTCAGTCTCTCAAGACACCATTTATTTCCAGAAGTTTTCATCCAACACACACACACACACACACACACACACACACACACACACACACACACACGAGGTGGGCACAGAAGAAAAAGAACTCTTGCAAAGCAAAGTAGATATTCAGGATGCCAAAGTCTGATCTCTCCTGGAGTGCTGGAGGATTTAAAGGTCTTTGATGGTTGGAGTGGGACTTCTTCCCTTAGTTAAGGGTTGCTCATTTTAAACAAAGAAAGAAAATCTTATAATCCCACAACAATGGATAAATATGATCTGGTTAGTTAGGTCTTGAATTTTGTCAGACTGGTATGCATGCAGGAGACTCCAACTGATGATATGCTTTTGTTTTAAGCTGCCAGAACTTTGTCTCTGGTTAAAGGAATTAAGAAAAAGGCAGAAGTTTGCTGTCTTTGTTATTTGTCTGCTCCATTCCCTGTCTAATTTTATCCTTCATAACCAGACTCTTCATAAGCATGATCCAACTCAGTGTTCCTCTTGAGAGTCATAGCTTGTACCCCAAGTCAGGTTTGACCACATTTCCTCAATAAAACAACTCAAAGAACCAAATTAGTAGTGTACAGCAGAAAAGAGGGTATTTAAAGTTGGCACAATGAGAAGGTGTACAAAGAGATCCAGCAAAGATCCCAGTAACTATCATGGAAGTCCAGAAGTGAGATTACCATTTAAATAGAGGGCCAAAGATATGAACACCTAAACACTCTCAGTAAAGATGTGATTCTGCCCCACCATTGACCCATCCTTGTCTGGGCTTCAGTCTCATTCCGTAAGGTGGTCTGCAGTGTTTAGAACTATATGTAATCTCTTTCCAGGAAACAAGCTCCCTCTCTGACTAGCACATTTTCCTTCACCCAATATGCCTGGGAAAATTCTCATTTCATTCGACTCCAATAGTCTGGGAGACTGAGAGACATAAATATTTCCTTAGACTAATGGTTCTCAACCTGTGAGCTGTATCTCTTTGGTTAACCTGAATCCTCAAAAATATTTACAGTATAATTAATACCACGTTCCAGTGGGGGTAGCAATTTCATGAACTGCTTAAATTAATAGAACAAAAAAATCCATAAATGAAGACACTTTTCAAATACATTTGTGGATACATCAGGTGGCAAGTTAAGTAGAACCCTATTATAGGCCTTGGATGCTACTCTTAGCCCTTTGATTGCTGGAAAGCTAAGATTTTGCTAGAGTTAATATATTATGAAAGGTCTTTCTTTATCAGGATGTTAGGTCTGATACAGTAAGGTGAAAGGAATGGCTATTTAGTAGGCTAAAGGTCACTCACAATAAATTGTAACTAAGTTCTAGAACTGCAATATTCTAAGTTCTCCACATCTTGCAGTTTTAATCAGTCAGCCGTTGCAGACACAGCTTCTTCCCAGCTCTCTCATCCATGGCAGCTTTTGTGACTTAAAGATTATCTTTGTGACATCACTATTGGACATTCCTTTGGATATGCTTTTTCCATTGTGTAATTGCTCCATTGTTTTCACATGGTCTTGATTGTTACATGATTACATCTTGATTTTGTATGTTCCATTGCATTCTTTCTGCTGAGAAAAGGGAAAATGTGCACTCTGTGAGGCTGGATCAAGGATCCCACCCCAGTCTTGTCTGTCCCAGGTTGATGTGCAGCATTGAGTGTTCTATAGTTTCCGGATGTAGCCTCCAGTAGGAAGAAGAAGTATGATCACATATTTGCTGAGACAGTGCACATGCAGCACATCTCACCTCAAGACACAGGAACAGAACAGTTAAGTCAGGAAGAACAAAGCTAACTTTCTGTTTCCAGAACTGTTGTGATAAAACCAGAGAAATCAGTCTATTTCTAAGCACAAGCATTGGGGGGTAGGGTGGAATTACCTCTTTTATTTTATTTAAAAATCTTCAAAACTTCCTTAGTAATAGGATATTTTCTCTTTTTGATAAAAACTCTCTTTGATTAAGTCTAAGTTTATGCTAACAAATTAACAGGATGAAGCCTCTATACAGACTCTAGATGAGGACTGGTCACCAGGAATATCAAGTGATTGGTGGTATCTGAAGCCTCATTAATCAATCTCAAAGGAAGTGAGGGTATGGCTAATGATTAAGCCCTACACATTTTTTTTTTTTAAATTCAGGGTCTCTCTATATAGTTCTGGCTGTCCAGAACTCACTATATAGACAAGGCTGGCCTCAATTTCTCAGAAGTCCACTGTGTCTACCTCCCAAGTGCAGTGATTAAAGGTGTATGCCACCCTACTTGGCCGCTACACGAATTGAAAACACTGAGATTTTAAGATGCTCTGGGCTGGTGACCCTATTGACATACTAGAAAGGTAGCAGGTCACATCAGGAAATAGAAGCCCCACACCACACTCTTCTCAAGTGGTACTGTTTATAATTAACTAATAAGCATGAATCAAGTTCATCTCTTAAGCAATTCTAGGAAATTGGTGGAACCAAAATGGGGAACATCATTTTACCCAATTTTGGCTTTTATATAGCTCACTAATTACAGATGTGGGAGACTTTTAATCAGTATCTGAATGGGACAATTAATGTACCTGAAACCTTAAGTTTTACATCTCTTACTCCATGTAGATAATGTGAGAATTTAAACCCTGGGAAAAGAGTGGAAACAATATTTGATAAAACACTTTCTTGTGTTTTACAGCAATATGAAGGTGACAAGGGTGACTAGTTAGCCTTTGGATCAGAGCTGCTACACCTAGGTGACTTGTCATCTTTCCCAAAAATTCTGGGAGACTGCACACTGTACTATAATGCGATCCCTGCCTCAATCACTGGGTAGCAACTCACCTTACAGAGTGCATTCTGTGGAATGCTCCATATGCCTTTCTATTTAGGGGTAATACATCTTTTTTTTTTTAAACAAATCTTCTTGACATTATTGCCGATTCACTGCAGTTGTAAATAATAATAATAATGATGATGATAATGATAATGATAATGATAATAGAGACCTTGTCAATACCTTATCCAGTTACCTCCATGGTAACTAACATCTTGCAGTAGTGAAGTATGCTATCTCAATAAAGATCTCCAAAATGACACTACTAATCTACAGTTTCATTTTCCTTACCATGGGATTGTCATGGTATCACTCATCACATCTTCAACACCTAATAGTGAGCAATATGTTCTTCCTCTCTATAATTTTGGTTCTTTGTTAATATCATGTACAAGGAATTACATAGTTTGTAACCTTAGTTTTTTTTTTCATTTGTTAAGATTACTAAATAATTATCCAAGTTCTTTCATATTTGGACCAATAGTTACTCTAAGGATATTGGCATAGTATGCATCATCTATTGCAGGAATGCTTCTAGTTTAGAGCTATAGTGATTAAAGCTAGTACTAACATTCAAATACAGGTTTGTATAAATATAAGGTTTCATGTATCTGGGATAAATGGACAAAAATGTAATTGTTTAATTGTGTAATAGCTACATGTCTATTAATAACTATAAGTTTTAGGGTTGCTAAAGCCAAACATAGCATTAATATCAGCATTCAGGAGGATAAGTCAGGAGAATCACTGAATTCAAGGATATCCTAGGCTACCTAGTGAGCTCTACAACAGCCCAGGCTACAAAATTGGAGCCTGTGTTAAAAAGCCAAAAAACAAACAAAACTTCACAAACTATATTGTGATCTCCTGTACTAGTTAATATTCACCAGTGAAATACAATGATAGTTTCCCTGTGCCCATCCTCATCAGTACATTTAGTCATAATGATAGATGCAGAATGAGATCTGATTATGATTTTAATGTGCATTTCTTTAATGGCCAAAGATGCTGAACATGTTTATCAGTTTGTATTACCATCTATTCATGTTCATAGAGATGTTGATCCATATGTTTTAGTTATTTTTTACTTAGCTGTTTTTATTGAAGGGAATACTTATTAAATAATTTTAAATAAATGCTATGGTATCCTTGAGTGATTCCTTCAGATAAAATTCCAAAATATAACAGAGAGAGAGGGGGGAGGGAGAGAGAGAGAGACAGAGACAGAGAGACACAGAGAGAGAGAGACAGAGAGAAAGAGAGAGAGAGACAAAGACAGAGAGAGAGAATGTGCCTATAATTCAATGAGCCTCTTTTTCTGGTATAGATCTTAAATAAAGTCCCAGGAAAATTATAATGGTATATGCTCCTGGGGTTCTAAACTGTTATAATCATAGGTTTCTTCATCAATCTAACAATAATGGAGCCTCTTTCCTCAAAAACAGACAGAAAGAGTTTTACCTTCTGTTCCTAGGAAGTTCACCACAGCCACTGACCCAGGCCTTAATAACTTAATTTAGAAATCAATATTAGCTGAAAGAATTTAGTTCTAAAGAATTCTAAACCAACCTGAAGTCAAAACTTCAGAGGACTAAAACTTCTACTGGTAGATATCAATCTGAAGGGAACATAAAATTTCTAGAACTTATATAGATTCTTGAATTCATCTTGAGAACTAACCCAGAAAGTCTGGACTGGAAGAACAGTTCTAATAGAACCAGACAATTCTAAGCCCCTACTCACCTCCATCAGTATAAAAAAATTATTTTACTTAAAAGACTCAGGAATAGAGATTACTAAGTACATATAACTTACTGTTCATTGAGGTCTGGGGATCTAGGAACGAGACCCAGCACTATTTTGTAAATTAACTTAAAATATTATGAGAAATGTTTGGATTTTTAAACTTGTAACTAAATTGTACAGCTTTTAATTATAGGCTTTAAAGATGACAAGTCACGCTGTAATAACACAAAAATAGATGCATGCATGCTTTTGATATTTGTGCGCATGTGGATAGCTTCAGTTTTACAGTGGTATGCAGCTTCTGCTGTGTTATCTTCTAAGCACAGAGAGCCAAATAGCTCCATAACATGTTATGTATGCTACTGATGACTTGGTGAGTGAAACTCAGCAATTTCAGTAACATTTAAATTTACTATTGCATATGATGGATGTTTGGTGTTATTTAGACATAAGTAATCTTATTTAAATATTAAGGGCGCTCACATAGCTGAGTCATACATTCTGATCCACCTCATTTTGCAATTGGCCCTCTACTTTGTGCTGCATTAAGGGCTGATATGTAGCAGGACCCAAACTATTCTTTTAATTTTCCTGTCACTTCATTTTCATAATAAAAGCAAATATAGCCACTTAACTGTTGCTTTTTTGAGATCAGAATGGCTCCAATAATATGTTAAAAAAATCAGAAAAAAAGAAAGAAAAGGAAAGAAAATATTACAAAAGAAGAAAGAGGGGGTGGATGACCATTTTTCTGTTGGAAGCAAGTTTGTACAAGTTTTCAAAATTATAATTCAAAAAGGAATTGTATGAAAAAGACAAGCTGCTATGCTGTAAAAATAGTGAAAATGAAAAAGTATACTTTTAACAAAATTATTTTTTAAATGGTATAATTCAGATTCTATTGTAAAAACTGGTTGTGTGGTATCATAACTGATGACAAAAAAATCAAACCACTCTTAATTTTTTTTTTATTTTTGACATTGTAATATATTATTTTATGCCTTTCCTCCTCCACTTCCTCCAGTCCCTCCCATATACCCCTTTTCCTCCTTTCCCTCTTTCAAAATCAAGACCTCTTTTTCCTTAATTTGTGTGTGTGTGTGTGTGTGTGTGTGTGTGTTGGTGTCTGTGTGTGTATATATATATTCTTAAGTACATAAATACAACCTGTTCGGTTCATATAATATCATTTGTATACTTGCAGGGTTCTCCATTTGGGATTGCATAACCAATATGTTCTTCCCTGGAGATGATATTTTCTTCCATCTCTCAGCATTTCTTATTTCTTTGTTGATGGTTGAGGCCTCTTGAGGTTTTCCATTCCACATAAGGATTTCCTTGTTCAGGTCATATTTAGGCAGCCATGGTTGTGAGAGTTCATCATTATACCTCCTTTAACATTTCTGATAGACACAATCTCATAACAAATTTTCTGTCCTCTGCATATTATGATTGTTTTACAGTGGTATGCACTCCACAACTCTGTATTCTAATTAGTTGTCGTTTTCTATAATGATATCCATATGCAAAACCATGTATTGATGGCGAGTTTATTAAGCAATGCATGGCAAATGTTGCAGATATAACATCTCCTGAAAACAAGGAGAATATCTACAAAATTAATTGTCTCACAAGATCAGTTTTTTGGAAAAGTTATTGTAGTAAATTTTAGGAGTATAGTTGTTAATGTTTAATTGTGTGTTATTATTGTAGATGACAGCATGCATGCTACATGTACAGATCAATTGTCCATTTTATTAGATATATTGGTAATGAATAAAATGTTACTGAAGAAGTGGCCTCTTCAGTGCCATTAGAAGACATAACTGAATCAAAAAAGTAAAAATAAATGTTAAAGTAATTTTCTTGATATAAATAAATATGGTACCCAGGTGATGGAAAGTAAAAGAAGACTATAAAGTTATTATGGAATTACATTCTAAAATTAATTTTTGATGAAGTATCAAGAAATTTCAAACAGAAAAGTAAATAATGTCATGAATATTGTTACCAACAATGGTCTGTCCCAGTCAGGGTTCTCTTCAGAAACAGAACCAACTGACTGAATATATAGTCAGCACAGATTTATTATATTCACTTACATTATGTGGTCTGCATAGTACAATAACAGTGTCTTCACATTACAAAATCTGAAAACCCAATGACTGTTCAGTCCAGGAGCTTTGATAACTTAACAGTCCTAGTATGGTGATGAAGATCTAGAGCAGCAGTCTGAAATTGTGGGTCACAATCCCCATGGCAAAACTCTATCTCCAAAAATAATTATGATTCATAATAGGAGCAAAACTACAGTTATGAAGTATAAATGAAATAATTTTATGGTTGGGAGTCACCACAACATAAGGAACTGTATTAAAGGGTCACAGTATTAGGAAGGTTAAGAACCACTGATCTAGGTGACTTTTGGAAAAAACCTGGTTTAATTCACATGGTAAGGTTAAGGATGCTGAGTTCTGATGTTAGTATAGGATGACATCAGCAATGGGCAAAGCAGCAACAGGGTAAATACATTAACCAGTGAGACATGAAAGTAAACAGGTAAAAAACAAAAGGTTTCCACTAGGACATCTTGCTAGATTACCACTAGAAGAAGTCTCTGCCATTTAGGGAGGTGATCTTCTCAATTCAACTAACCTACTCAAATAAATCCCTGACAGCTGTGCCTCAATGTTTGCCTCTTGCTTAATTCTATAACCAATCGATTTGACAATGGACAAGAAGATTGGCAACTTGGCATAACAATCATATCTTTGTGTCATATTTACTTTGCAAGTGAAATCAATAACAAGTTACTAATCCTACCTGAAGGAGAATTCCATATGTGAGTCATTCGGTATACTATGAGAAAACAAAATCTAAGAATTATGAGTATAGAAGAATTCCTGATGGAGACAGAGAATATCTTCAATAAATCCAAAGAAGAAAACTCCCCAAATTTAGGAAAGAAACATACAAAAAATAGACAGGACAAGATAGTCAAAACACTAAATATATAGAAGATATCGTTAATATAAAAAGAAAAAAAGGCCAAGTTACCTACATAGTGAGCCCATTAGAATAACAGGTGTCACCCATCACATTGGAAGGTCTAAAAACCAGAAGGGTTAGAAGAGATATTTCCCTAGTTCTAAAGGACAGCAGCTGCCAACCCAGACTGCTATATCTAGAAAAACTATCAAAACTAAATGGGAAGAACTAACTCCCATAAATAGAACCCTGACCATCATACACTTCCATGTAAACATATGTAAATAAATAAATGTAAAAAATCAATGAAAGTGAATCATGGAAATGAAGAATTGGTTCCTTGGAAAGATAAATAAAATTGGTGAACTCTTAGACAAGTTAGCCAAAAGAGAGCGATGACCCAAAGTTAATATTAGGGTTGAACATATAACAAACATTGGAACATATAGCAATTTCAGACAATCATAAGGACTTACTTTAAAGACCCATATCCCACAATTGGTATAAGAAATAAAAATAACAAATTCCTAGACATAAATGATCTATAGAAGTCCAACCAAAGTGAAATAAAAATTTAAGCAGAAATATAACAATAAATGAAATACTAATGCAAAAATGAATGAATAAATGAATGAATGGAAGAAAGAATGAAGGAGAGAAAAAGAAAGAATGGAAAAGAGAAGAGGAGAAGAGAAGAGAAGAGAAGAGAAGAGAAGAGAAGAGAGAGAAGAGAAGAGAAGAGAAGAGAAGAGAAGAGAATTGTGAAAGAAAAAATCCCAGTTCCAAATGGATCCACTGTAGGTTCCAAAGAATAAAGCTTATGCTTCTCAATTAATTCTTTTCTCTAAAATAGAAACCAAAAGAATGTTTACAAATTCTTTCTATGGAGAGTAGACACACAGAGAGGAGGGTTGTTATAGACTAATCTTGTATGAATCTAAATGTAAAAATTATTAATAAAATATTGCAAACTGAATTCAAGATCAATTCAAAAAGATCATCAGTCATGATCAAACTGGCTATATTTCAGAGATGTAGTGGTGGTTCAACATATGTAAATCAGTAAATATAATCCATCACATATTCAACTTAAGAATAGAAATTATAGTCTTAATAGATACAGAATAGGATTTGAAAAATCTTTTCATAATACAAGTTCTGGAGAGATTAGCATTGAAGGATCATAGCTCAATATAATAAGGCTATATATTACAAACCTACAGCTAACATTTTCCTAAATGGAAAGAAACTCAATGAAATTTCCCCTAAAAATAATAAAATGCTAGGGTGTCTACTTTCTTCATTCCTATTCAACATAGGGTTTGAAATCTTACCTAGAGCAATAAGATAAGAGAAGGCTATAAAAGTGATACAGACAGGAAAAATAAGTCAAAGTATTACTATTTGAAGATGATAAAATTCTATATAGAAGAGACTCTAACAATTATCAGAAAATTCTTACAATAGCTGAAGACTTGAACATGGTCCATGCATGAAACTGTGTGAGGAGATTTTGGAGACCATTTGGGAAAACTCTAAGTAAGCAAGGCAACAGTCTTGTAATTTTTTGTTCCTTCAGAACTTGTTCTTGGAACATGTCTTTGTGTATCTTGGGTTCTCCAGGGTGTAGAAGGTGGGAGTGAGTTTACTTCAACTGCTGTTCTTCATATGCCTTTGGAAAGACATGTTTTGCCTCATGTTGCTTGTCCTTGTGATTGTACTCTTTACTCAGATGACTTTTAGTCCTGGGAGTAGAAATCATCTGATGTGCTGAATAAAGTTGGCTATTTCATGAGATTCTAATCTGTACCATTTTTAGGCACCACTCTCTCAGTTTCACTCTACCAACTATAACAGTAAACAGCTGACAACAGTTTTAGCAACATGGCAACATACGAAATTAGCATACCAAAACCAGTAGCCTTCCTATATACTAATGACATACTAAGAAATCAATCAGGGAAGCAATCTGAATAACAATAGCAGATAGATAGATAGATAGATAGATAGATAGATAGATAGATAGATAGATAGATAGATAGATACACAGGCAGGCAGGCAAACAGACAGACAGACAGACAGACAGACAGAACTGAAGAAAGTGAAAGAGATCCATAAGTAAACCATCTAAATACTAGAGAAAGCAATTGAGGAAAATATTAGAACATGGAGAGACAATCTGTGTTCATGGATTAGATGAATCAATCTTGTTGCCATGACCATACACCTAAAGCAATCTATATAATAAATGTAATCTTAATAAAAAATCCAGTGCTGGTCTTTACAGAAAGAGAAAAAATATATATCCTAAAATTTATATGTAAGCAAAAATGACCATGAATAATCAAAACAAGTAGGCAAAAAGAATAATGTTTGTGTGTCAGCCTAGGCCTTTACAGAAGAGAAGGAGGCAGCTCTCTGTGAGTTCAAGGCCAGTCTGGTCTACATAGCAGTCAGGACTATATACTGAGACTCTTTTCCCACAGGAGTGGGAGGAGGCTTGATACCTGATTTCAAGTTACACTAGAGAGTAATAGTAATAGAAGCAGTATGTTATACATATATCGTATGTATACACACACACACACACACACACACACACACACACACACCAAAAATGTGCACAGTGCAGAAAAATGGCCTCCTCAACAAAAGATGCTAGGGAAACTACATCCTGAACAAAAATCAATTCCAAGTAGATCAAGAGTTCAAAAACCTGAAATTCTGAAACTGCTAGAGGACAAGATAGAAAATTTACAAAATAGAGTTCTATAAGAAAGGACTTTCTAAACTGAACTCCAATTACCAAAGAAATAAGGCCATGATTGGCAAATGGAATGTTTACCAATTAATAAGCTTCTGCACAGCAAAGGTCATGAATGGTAACTTACAGAAAAAAAAAATCTTCACCAGATATGCATGTGATATGGAATTATTGTGTAGAGTATACAAAAGACTAAATACATAAGCATAGATAAATGAATCAACCCATTCAGAAAGGTGTGCAGGGGAGTAGGCTACATGCCAAAGTGGCTCAGCAGGAAAAGGAGCTTGCCTCCAACCCTTACAACCTTAGTTCAATCTTCAGGACCCACGTAGTAGAAGGGAAAAAGAAACTCTGACAAATTGTCTTCTAACCACTCCTACATCGTGATACTTAATGACACACACACACATACACACCAAATGAACAAATAAATGTAACTCAAAACTTAGTGGGCAATGAAACTGAACAGAAAGTTAAAATAAATAAATAAATAAGTAATTAGACAGGCCTTTAAGTTTTATCTTTCTGCTTCCCCATCATGGCAATTCTCTCTTCCCTCTCTCTTGGTCCCTTGTCCATAAAATCTAAAAGTCCCACCCATTTCCCTGCCCAGTCATTGGCTATATAACAATTCTTTATTATCAATTGAAACCAGCTGGGGGCAGAGACCCTCAGGTCTGGAAGTGTGGCAGTTGGGAGCCAAAAGAAGACAAAGAAAGCATTAGAACCAATTCTGAACATGAACAATACCTGGCACCATTACTGGGCCAAGCACATAAGACTTGACAGATCATAGGCACTTTGGAAGAAACATCTTCTATTATCCTGTTAAATTGACATGAAATTAAACCAGCTCTTAATGATTTATCAATATAGCCAACCCTCATCAGAAAAGTTTGTATTTTCAGTAGATGATGATCAACACAGAGACCTACAACTGGTTTAGGTAGAGAGATTAAATAAGAGACTACCAAGTGCTCAGCCCTAAGTAGAACTTCTATACTGCACCCCTCATTCCAGTACTCAAGGATCATTTCAGAAAAGAGGATCTAGAAAAAGTGTAACACCCAGAAATGGTTCCAGAAGCCATATATTTTTAAATGAGAATCCAAGTGCCAGGTGTTAGAATTTCTCTTTATGAGTTGTTAATCATGAAATCCCTAGAGACTTTCAAAATAATAGAGGCCATTGATCTTGGTTCCTGCCAGAACAAGATAGTAGAACTCTCTTATTTAAGATACCACACATTTTGGATACAAAACACATAAAAATCCATCTGGAACTGAGCGGAAAACATTATCCCTGATAACTAGCGTTTTTCATGACAGAAGTTACCACTGCAAGCATAAATGGCAGAAAGGTCTTCTTCAGCTGTAGAGTGCATGCTGTTACTATAGTAACCTGCCAGGTAAGTTGTGCCCTCTAACACAATAGTGACATGACTATTGTAGATGTAATTAACACACTGAATATATCTGCAGCCTGCTATATGAAGGAGAATACATGTTGAGTACTATAAACCTAAGCAATGTTAATTTCTGGGGAGGCCACAGCCCCAGGGAGCAAAGTGGAAATTAATGCTGCTTGTTCCCTAAGTGGAGTTATAACCAAAGTTCCTTCTGAATGTGTGATTATATCCAAAGACTAACTAGTACTGCTCTGAGCCTGAGCCAGAGAACGAGATGATTAGCACAAAGTAAATGAGGGCTAAGTCCTTATCCCTAAGTGAAACATCTAAGCGCCCCCATCTAATGCATAGAAGAACAGAAAGATCGTAAGAGATAGATGATGGTAGACAGTGTGGTGAACTTTTGTCTTCTTAATATAGCATGGCTGTTGCTATCATGAATGTTGCTATCATGAATGTTGTTTTGGCAACCTGCACATGACCTGGAACCAAAATGAAAAGACATGAAAAAAAAAAAAAAAAAAGGTGACTGACTTAGAAGGAAGAGGGTCAGTGAAGTGGGTTGGGAAATTCATATATATATGAAATTGACACAAATTGGAAAAGATTAAATAATAATGATGATGTCTTACTTAGAGGGCCTTCCTTCTAACTTTTGTTTAGGTACTCCACCTTTCTGCTACATTGAGCTTTAAACAATAATGGTCTCCTTTAAACTAACTATTTTCTATGTTCCTACATTATTAAAACAAACATTTTCAGCATTCTTCCTGGAAATCTCCCTTAAAACTCCTAACAGTTCATTAAATATATTTTATATTAATTTATACAAGACTGATAGTTATACATTGCTCTCTAAAATAATTCCCAAATGGCAAAATGCCTCTTTCTTTGTTATAATGAATCTCCTACACTGACCTAATACTTGATTAATTTTTCTCTCCCTGGGACCATTTAGTTCTGAGAACTTGAATTCTACAAATCCAGAACACAGCAACATTGAAATCCAATTTAACTCAGCAGTATGGAAAAAGGTGGACTCTCACTGTGTCTCCTTTTCCATGGGGAGTAAAGGAGTAAGGGAGGACAGGGCCCATGCTTGAACACTTTCTCCTTAACACTTCAATTCCTGAACTCAGCTTCCAGATTCACCTGAACTCAGACAAGGGGGGACTGAATGACAAGCTGATAATGAAGAAAGAATGTCCTGTCCTACTCTAGACCCAGCTGGGATAAAGCAGCAAGATGACAGTAAGAAGGCTAGGTAGGCATGCAGGTTTTTAAATTATTCTTCATCTGGCAAGCAGAAATTATAAAAATTCATTAACACCAATGAAAAGGAAAAGAGGCTGTATCCGCTGTGAGCTCAGGTTAACTTAACTCAGATGCTTCTTATACTAGATTTTTTTTTTTTAAAGAAATCATAACATTATTTTCTTCTATGTAACAACACTGACTGCACTGCAGAGTGTGAAGAGAAAAATGAAAATAAGGGAGGCAGGAAAGAAAAGTTGAAAGAGACCTCCTATTTCTCCAAACCATGAAGAAGTGTTAGCACCGTGTTGTCTATTCAAAATCTATCACAAACCATTTTTTTTAATCTTTCACAACATTTACAACTTTTCTTTCAATATCAACGGTTCCACAGAATGTACAGAATGCATTATGCAAATGTTTTCTTGAGCTCTAGACCCAGGCACATTACACAACATTGCTTTTTCCAAGGTATCAAACCCTACAAATGTAGGAGTCTGGTGATAGAGAATGACTGGCAAGCCGATAGTATCAGTGCCCTGACCCTGAAAACCTCCTTTAGAATAACTTCCTTATATCGTTCAGATGAAATGAGTCCCTCATCTACATGACCTTATGCCAGTTTCTGGTTCCATTGCACCATTTTCTATCCTATTTACTCTTCTTCACCACTTAATATTTTTCCTCTCCCTCTCTTCCCTACTAACCTATCTCTTTCTTCTCCTCCTCCTCCCTCCTCCTCCTCCTCCTGCTCCTCCTTCTCCTTCTTCTTCCTCTTCCTCTTCTTGTTCATCTTCACTCCCAAGCTATTTATTACCTTTATTTGAGTGAGCAATCAAGTAAAACAGAAACATAGAAACCTTATCATAAACTAATTTTTAAACAAAGAAATAAAGACCCTACACTCCACACAAAAACAAGTGGTGCCCCAGTTCCGCCACCTGTAATAGTTTTGGTTAGAGTCAAGATGACAGAAACCACAATTGAACTCCTCATATTTGTGTTTCTGTAATTCTTCTGAAGGTGCCTTACACACTGTAGATTCTACACATAAGCATACATGTTAAGGATGGATAAATATTTCCCATAACCCACAGTTGCCATTGCAGTTGACTGTGGCTTCTGACTACAGTATTTATTCTTCAACATTAAGTGTTATATCTTTATGTCTGCCTGTTGTGCTGCTTATGAGTTTCATATCTCTTCTGAGGATGGTCCTTCTAACACAGGAATATCCGAATCTTGAAGCTCTCGTGAAATTACATAACATTTCAAAAAGCTACTATTTTTTTCTATTTTCACAGTGTTCACTAATTATATTATTATTATTTTCTTATTGGTTGATTATATATTCATTTATAAACTATTTTGACATCTATTACTTTTGGAATCAAAAGTGTCCCTGGTTCAATATTTGGCGATGTGAAAAAGAATGTATTTTAAGTCATGACCTTCACAAAGTCCCCAGTATAATTAGGAGGTGTCTAAATGCAGAAATTCTTTAGCAAGGCATAAGAGAGTGGTGTGGTTGAGGAGAGCAAAGAACCTGTCTAAGTGGTTTGTCTTATTTGTTTTGGTGGACAAAATGAAAGAAAGGAAGACAGGAAAGAAAGAAGGGATGGAGAGAAAGAAAATGAAAGATCATTGAAGATGCAAATTTCATAGACTCTTCAGGTACTTAAGTCACTGAATCAAGGTCAGAGACTTCATAGTCAGTGGAAATTACTTTCATATGTCAGTTGCTGCAACACTGTAAGATTCAGCATCACAGTTCATGTAGTAGAAAGAAAACCAGAGACACCGAAGTCTGACCCACAATGTTACTGTTAGCTTTGCCATAGCTGTCCTAGACAGCTCAGTCACTTCCTGCTATTCCTGATAAGATAGATACTTTTATGTTAATCTGATACAAACTAGAGTCACTGAGAAAAAGAAATACACAATTGAAAAATTACACCTGTTAGATTTGCCTGAAGCAAGCATATTTTCTTGATTGATGATTGATGTGTGAGGCCCCTACTCACCGTGGGTGATACCACTTCTGGGCTGGTGGTCCTGTGTGCTCTAAGAAAGCAGGCTAAGCAAACCAGGAGAAACAAGCTATTTGTTATACAGAATTCCTCCATGGCCCCTGAGTCAGCTCCTACTTTCAGGGTTCTATCCTATTTCAGTTTTACTCTGAATTTCTCAGTGATAGACTGTTATCTATAAGCTGAAATAACCCATTTCTTCCCCAAGTTGCTTTTGGATATGGTGATTTCTCACATCAATAGAAACACTAAGATAAAAATTGGCACTCAGTTGTGGAGTATTGCTGAGAAAGGCCTGGCAATGTGTTTTGGGGGAGGATTATTGTGACATTTGAACTTTGGGCTGAAAAACCTGTTGAGTGCTCAGAGATCAATGAGCTATTCAATGGAACTTTGAAAGAAAGGAATGTTGACAATGGAGCTGGAACTTAGGAAGCAAAGGAAAAAAAAAGTCTTTTCAGGGGAAACGAAAAAGACTAGTGGGAAAATTTGAGTGATAATTTGAATTATGAATCAATATAGTGAAACTTTTACTTTATTACAACAACTGATACTGAAATTTATACTGTTGGACTTTTGTTTTGCTTTGATTTGATTACTACTGTCCCAGGTGATTCCCTTTTAGAATAAGGAAGAGTGACCAGGTGGTGGTGGCAGATGCCTTGACTCCCAATATTCAAGATATAGAAGCAGTTAGAGGCCAACCTGGTCTACAGGGCTACACAAAAAAACTCTACCTCAAAAAAAAAAAAATAGGAAAAAGAAAAAGAAAGAAAGAAAGAAAGAAAGAAAGAAAGAAAGAAAGAAAGAAAGAAAGAAAGAAAGAAAAAAGAAAGGAAGGAAGGAAGGAAGGAAGGAAGGAAGGAAGGAAGGAAGGAAGGAAGGGAGAAAAGAGAAAGAAAGAAAAGAGAAAAGAAAAACATTTAACTCATGTTTTATTTTACAGGAGCTCAATTAAGGAGATTCTGGAGTTTTAGAAAGGCTTGATATTTCAAAGAGCTTGAACTTATAATATGTTTGAATTTTTGAAGACCTGAGGGTTTTTTTAAAGTTGAAATGTTTTATATTGTGATATTAATATGAGATCTTGGGGATGAATAAGATAGGAAAGATTATGGCTTAATAAAGCATGGTTTGTGTGTGAAGTTTATGAGGGGTCAATTATGCTGGTTAGTTTTATATTAACTTGCTTCATACTAGAGTTGTTTGGGAAGAGGGACTCCTAGTTGAGAAAAATAATAGAAATCTTAAGACAAATGATGAATTCTAAAGATCACAAAGTCCATTTTCCTGGAAGGAACTGATTTATATGCCTAATTTTAGCTTCAAGTTTGATGTAAAACTTGAGTTCAAATGTGTAAATCTTAATGGAAAATTACCTCAAAGTAGCAGAAACTAAAGGAGGGGACATTTGGAAACTGCCCCACCTAGGGATCTATCCCATGTGCAGTCACCAAACGCAGACACTATTGTGGATGCCAGGAAGTGCTTGCAGACAAGAACGTGATATTGCTGTCTCCTGAGAGGGTCTGCCAGAGCCTGACATATACAGCGGTGGATGCTCGCAGTTAACCATTGAACTGATCATGGGGGCCTAATGGAGGAGTTAGAGAGAAGACTGACGGAGCTGAAGGGGCTCGTGGCCTCATGGGGAGAATGGCAATACCAACCAACCAGAGCTCCCAGGGTCTAAACCACCAGCCTGGGAACACACATGGAGAGACCCATGGCTCCAGCTATATATGTAGTGGAGGATGGCCTTGTCGGGCATCCTTGGGAGAGGAGGTCCTTGGTCTCATGAAGGCTGGATGCCCCAGTCTGGGAGAATTCAAGAGCAGGGAGGTAGGAATAGGGGGTACACCCTCATAGAAGCAGGAGGAGGGGGGATGGGATAGAGGCTTTGGGGGGGAGGAATGGGGAAAGGGGATAACATCTGAAATGTAAATAAATAAAATATCTAATAAAAACAATTACCACAAAGTAAAAGGGGCAAGAGATTTCATCTCAATAAAGAAATATGTGCAATGTGCCTAGTATACCTGAAAGTAAACAGTGACTATTACTAGCACTGCGATTTCTATAGTTATGATTATCATCATCACCTTCATTAGAGCCAGAGGATCTACTTAGCTCAGAATTGAAA
The DNA here is from genome assembly GCA_021653895.1 of Mastomys natalensis. Taxonomy (NCBI): domain Eukaryota; kingdom Metazoa; phylum Chordata; class Mammalia; order Rodentia; family Muridae; genus Mastomys; species Mastomys natalensis. Next base: position 734,650 of record JAJTUV010001320.1, on the reverse strand, counting down.
GCATAAAGACTCCCTTACGCCCATGCTGTGAGTTCATCTCTAATAGATAGAAGATCTATCTTCTTGTCATTGGGATAATAGAAGCATCCAGATGCTGTTGTGCATAATTATTAGCTTACAAGTGGCCAGCTGACAGCTTACAGAGGAAAATGAACATGTCGTCTCTGAGAACCCTGTGTGCAATGTGCCCTGTCTCTCCCTTCTCATCCTTACTATTTATATACCCTCTCCTTACCCAAATACTTAAATCATTATAGGCAGTGAGTCTCCCTAGTCTTCATTGTGGAATACCTCTGAGAAAAGTAAAATTATATGTCTAAGAGAATATGCCTATTTTTGAAGGCAATAAGACAGAAGAATAAGGCAGAGAGTGATATATCCAGGAAACCTTATACATATAATGTAACATCCTTCCCTTAAGGCAGATTAGAATTAGTTCCAACCACTGCTCTGGCTGCAGAAATGCTTCAGAGTATCTGAAGGTGACTTATGATCTGTTAACATATTAAAATGCAGATGCAAATATGGAGATTTAAAATGATAATGAGACATGTGATGCATGTAACGAACCATACACAAGAAAGCCTGTGCTAGTCTCAAGTAACCTGGACCCCTGAGATCTCTCAGACACTGAGCCACCAACCAGGCAGCATACTCAAGCTGTTCTGAGGCCTCCAACACATATACAGCAGAGGACTGCCTGGTCTGGCCTCAGTGGGAAAAGATGCTCCTAACCCTTGAGAGACTTGAGGGCCCAGGAAGTGGGGAGGCCTGGCAGGGAGGTGGCGGGAGGAACATCTTCTTGGAGACAAGGGGGAGAAGGAATAGGATAAGGAACTATGGGAGGGCAGACCAGGAAAGGGGGCAATGGCTGGACTGTAAAAAAAAATAAATAAAAGCAATAATAATAAAAATAAAGGAAGGAAGGAAGGAAGGAAGGAAGGAAGGAAGGAAGGAAGGAAGGAAGGAAGGAAGGAAGCCAGTCAGTGCTAGGCAAATGACCCTAAAAATCCATCCTATGTTAATAGTGCAAAATCCTGGTTATGTAACATTATAGCCCCAACTCTTTGTATAGTTAGATCATTTTAGCTGCTAAAAATTCTTCCCGTTTTCTGGGTCACTTTGTCCCTTAGAGTGTATCAATTTTTCTATTAATTTTCCCTTACTTTGACTACTAACTAAGTGCTTCTGTTTAAATTCTTTATTCTGGTTACAAAAACCTAGAATCCCTCCAAAGGTACCTATCAAACCATATTATCTGCCAGTATCAGTAGAAGAAATTAAGTTACAAGTTCGAATAACATTTGGAAAAACCACAGAGGACTCATGGAATGGTCAAAAAATTTTAACTTCTGATCATGTGACAATCACATCTTATATGACTTGATCATGGAAACCTGACTGAAAAACTGAAGCCCGAAAGAAAGGACAGACATACATACGGGGAAAAAGCTGGTATCAAATGGGTCCTGCTCTTCTGATGGAGCAGCAATAACTACAAAATAACCTAGAACCACATCAAGGGTATTGTGTACAGCACAGGAAGGAGGAGTTAGCTAATATCAGAGAAGGCATTCGTCTGGGTCTGAGGTCTCTGTACAGGAGCAGCCTGTCATTATAATTATTCTGCAACCTAAAGAAAAAGTCCCAGTTGCTAGTTTTTGTACACATTGGTCAATGATTGAGAAACATTCCTATTTGGATCAGAAGAAGACTTTATCGTACCTCTGAGCCTTACCGCAGGAAGACTTTGCCAATTCCTTTGGAACTGAGGCATTGTTCCTTGTCAATAATATACATACACTCAAGAGTTCCCCAGATCCCCACATCTGACACGAGGTAATAGTTTCCCACCAACTCTGTCTCCAAAGGCTCCACCATCCAGTGGAAATCCATTCTACTGAGTCCCTACTTTCAAATCCACTTAAAAACTGTTTTCAAGTTGGGGAAATAAGAAATACAGTTAAGCTGGATACTAATATTGAAATTAGTGGACAATTCCTGGGTTAGCTTGTAGAGGTTAAATTTCTCCAAACACGCAAAGTAATACTGCTGGTAGTAGAAGGGATGAAAACAGAAAAGGGCAGAGACCTTGCATATCTCCTCCAGGAATGTCTCCTCCAGCAAGAGAGAGCCGAGGAGTACAGACTGTTAACTCGGTTGAGGAATTAGGAGAATAGATATTATCTAACAAAGAAAATACTTTCATAGAACCACTGTGTAGATCCTAGACCAGCCTAATAAACTACAGGCTCTTGTATCTTTCAAACTAGAATTTCAAAGTCCTATACCAACACAAACCATTCATTCTTATAACCTGAGAGATTCTCCTAAGTGATGGTGAAACCACTCTCCTCTCTTTTGGGAAGTGGAAGGCAGGAAAAATGAAGCAGAGGTTGCTTAACAGTCATTTAACAGTTGAAAGGAGAAAAGGAACTACTTGGAATCAGAAGTTTCTGGGACTTAATCTGGGGCATAGAATCATAGAAATACCTGGATTCCGTGTCTTTTTGGGGCTTTTACTTCTTCCATGTTTCCACTGAAGAGAGTCCACTGATTTGGCAAACACTGAAAATTGTTTATCATGGTGTCTTATACTTCTTGTAATAAAACCTCAGTTTGGATTTTTTTGTTTTGGTTTGGTTTGGCTTGGTTTGGTTTGGTTTGTTGTTTGTTTTTTGTTTTTGTTTTTTTAATGTGTCACCCTTCGAGAGTTAGGCTAGGATTTCCTTTAACCAAATTAGAAATATCTCCAATTTTCACACCCTTTCTTGCAGCTCTGAGTAACCCTGTAAGTTACATATAGACAATGAGATCAGAGGAAGTCTATTAAAGATGGATGTACTTGTTTTGTTATAGTAACACACTCACTTGGTGTGGTACAGGACTACCTTCTGAGCTAGACTCATCTTCAGGAGTTCTGCTTTCATTTTGAACGTTTGCTGCTACCTTTATTACCTAGCCATGGCCTTTATCCCTATCTACTTGCCTTCCAGGGAAGCTTTCTAACTCCTAGTCTCCCAGGAGAAGGGATAAGCACTGTTTATATGAGAGGGTAATGAGAAGGAAATGTTGTCCTTTAAGGTAATTGGTTTACAGCACCTAGTTAAACCATAAGGAGGGGGCATACATCAAAAAGAAGCATCTTGACCTGGGAAAAACTTATGTTTTCTTAGTCCACTCTGTCCAGCTGCAGCTGCTGTGTCTATTTTACAACTGCCAGGGACATTCTTCTCAGACCTCAAGGGTGGGGGACATGCCTCTCTAAGGGCAAGTTAATTTAGAATGGAGTCTTAAAAACAAAATGGAGTTTATTCTGCTACCTCAGTCCCTTCACTCTCAGATACAGAATAAAGTTACAAATTACAGCTCATGAAAGCAAAAGCCATTTCTTTTCATCTTTTTTTAAAGATTTATTTATTTCATTTATATGAGTACACTGTCGCTGTCTTCAGACACACCAGAAGAGGGCATCAGATCCCATTACAGATGGCTGTGAGCCACCATGTGGTTGCTGGGAATTGAACTCAGGACCTCTGGACGAGCAAGCAGTCAGTGCTCTTAACTGCTGAGCCACCTCTCCAGCCTGCAAAAGTCATTTCTAGTTGTCAAAAATGTGCATTATGAGAGGCAAAACAAAACCCACAAGCTAATGACATAGGTGATGTTTGGAAGGAGTTAAGGAAAGTGAGCGGTCAAAGTTAACAGTCAAATTTAGGCCTTCAGAAGGCATTCTCCTGTTTAACCTCCTGTCTGTGAGCTTTCCATCTTTTAACACAATCCCCTAGGGTAGCTTTGCCAAGATGTAGTTTGCACCCAGATGCCTCCAGGAAACCAAAAGTCTCCCAAAGGCCACCTCTCTTCCTCCCCCAACACACCCACAAAGCTATGATGAAATAAGATCTGCTGAGATAATAATACCTGTTTTATTCAGTTATAAAGAAACCTGTGGTAATAAATGCCTGAGATACTAACAATATGGCTTTCATTTTTAACACATTTGGTTGATATTGAATCTATCCATTTGGATATAAAACACCAGACTATTGAATGCTCACATTTTGCCTATAAATAAATAAGCAATGGGCACAAGAATCTTATTCGCCCACTGGGAGTGAGGAAGGGTTGAGACTCAGTAATGAACTAAAATTTAAAATAAACTACTCACTTAAAGAAGTGATTCATGAAGTGTGATTTTTTCAAGGATTAGTTAAAATTAAATTATTTCCCAAAACTAAAATTATTGTTTTTTTCAGTTAAATTATCTAAAAGTTTATTTTTAAGGAATAAAAATTTCTCTATTAGGAGCCAGCTGGCTGGGTCAGAGGCATCATTGTGAGGAGAAAATAACTGGGATAGGATGTGGGGGTTTTGTCCTCCACAAGTAGAGGATTTCCAGCAGGGTTATAGAAAGGGAAGGACCCAGCTCTTCTTAGGGGCAAGCCATTAAGAGTTTGACCACATCCCAGTGAGTATATAGATAACACAAATTGAACTATTTTGTTTTGTTTTGTGGTTTTGGCTAGGGGAAGAGGCCACAAGGGCAGTGTGGTTAGACAGAGAAGAACTGGGAAATGAACAGGGTGTATGATATGAAATTCTCAAAAGTATCAATAAAATACTTTGTTAGAAAAAAATAAAAATTAGACCTTATGTATAATTATGGATATAAACTAGTTACATGTGGATTTATTTTATTTTTACATAATGTATTTATTGCCAAACTGACAGTTGTTAAATCAGTCCAGCTTCATTTTTGCTCACAGTAAACTACAATTTTTAAACAATATAATCATAAAAGATATGAATCAATGTGACCTTAGATATAAAATAGAGATGAGTAATGGTCCTAAATCTTTATTTAGAACAATCAAAATGAATTTTTTAATTTAAAAATTTTAAATATGTTTTTAAGGATAAGATATAGACAATCATACAATTCTAGTCAAGTTATTCCCTTGATCTTTGTCACAGAAGATAGTCTCCATTACTTGAGGGTATAAATTAACTTTAAGAGATGACTACTATTATTGCACAGTGTTTTCCTATTAACCAAATTCCCTCCCTTGAGATATTAAACTCTTACTTCAAAGATTAAGGGGATAGATTATATGTATATTTTTATATATATTGCAGGTGATTTTAAGTGTACATAGAAACACAAACTTGTTAAGGAGTTTAGGGATATTTTTCAGCCACTACTGTTTTTAAAAGCAAATGAAAACATGGATTTTTCAAGATTCTTATTTTGGCCAGGCTTATGCAAGATAAATACCCTAAGTATTTTTATATTGCTATTTTGAAAACCTACTTTGAAAGTTACACTGCCACTTTGAGTTTAGAGATCGAGGTAATGTGTTACATTATTTTCTTTTTTTGAGACAAGGTCACACTATATAGCCCTAGCTGTCCTGGAACTCACTATGTAGACAAGGCTGGCTTTGAATTCCTAGAGGACCTTCACATAAAACCAGACACACTGAAACTAATAGAAGAGAAGGTGGGGAAAACCCTCGAATACCTAGGCACAGGGGAAAAGTTCCTGAACAGAACACCAATGGCTTATGCTCTAAGATCAAGAATTGACAAATGGGACTTCATAAAATTGCAAAGTTTCTGTAAGGCAAAGGACACTCTCAATAGGACAAAATGGCAACCAACAGATTGGGAAAAGATCTTTACCAATCCCACATCCGATAGAGGACTAATATCCAATATATACAAAGAACTCAAAAAATTAGACTCTAGGCAACCAAATAACCCTATTAAAAAATGGATTGGGATAAGGAGTTCCTGGCAGTGAGTTGGGGAAAAATGGGGTAAGGGGAGAACAACTGAAATGTAAATAAAAATTTCCAAAAAAAAAAAAAGAAGCAGTGATCATGGGAGTGTTCATGTACTTAGGTTTAATGCCTTGCTTTTTCTTTGACTATTTGTGTTTATTGTATTGCTTGTTCCTTGACTATTTGTATCTATTGTATTGCTAGACTTTCAACCTAAAACTGACCTTAATGCATGCATGTAATCAAAATAGTATAAAAGCATAAAGGAAGAGGGGGCATAAGACAGCGAGTTCTAGGGAGTGGAAATGGGGAAAGGGGATGACATCTGTATTGTAAAAAAATAAAATATCCAATAAAAGATAAATTTAAAAAAAAAGAATTGCAGAAAAAAAGTCAATGAATGAGAATGAAGCACTTAATGGTCCCACAAAGAAACTTTCTGTCCATTATTTCTGTCTGAAGTAAATACAGGGAAATGGATGATGAAATTTATTCCCCAAGAGATATCAATGCATCACTGCCTCTGGTTACTGAGTATGATGTTCAAGGAGACAGAAAAAAAAGTCCCTCCTCCTAACAGTCTTCAGGGTGGTAACTGCTAATGAGTCTGTCACTACTAAAGTTATATTGGAGAAGAAACAACAACAAAAAATAGGTGATCACCATGTGGTAACTCAGGAAACTATACCCCAGAGTTCTGGGTTAACATTGTCTTGGTGGGCAGGAGACACTCAGCAAGATGTAGAAGCAGTTATTCAACAAGTCAGAAGGATATCTGAATAAGGTCTAACTCACTGGAGTATAGTACCTTAGACCATTGGGTGGTAATAGCCAGAATCACAGTGCTTTAGAGTTGAAATAGTCCACAGGGAGGATTCCGTGCCCTCAGTTTGTAGATCAAAGAACTGAAAGGGAAAACAAAACAAACAAGAACATTGATGTAGCTTGAGGTATGAGAAGATGAATGAAATCAGTACGTCTGACTGCTGCCTTGTTCCCTAGCTCATTAGTAATGTGGGAACTTCACTGCTCACAGAATGAAAACACTTGGTTTAAAATTGAAAGTGGAGCTATTTCCCAGCAGATGGTAAATCTTAAAGATATATGGTAATTATTCCCAAGGTCCTTGCCCCAGCTTTTGTCAAACCAGAAGACCCACACTGACCTGACCACTCTTAAGACTACAGTGGGCTGGAAAGTGGTCGTGGCTGCAGAGGCAGCATAAACAGTGGAAGGAAAATAAATGAGCACATAGCACACCCTCAACAGGAGCAGACTTCAAGCTGGCTTCTTTACATCTTTTGGCAGGGGCTGAATAGATGGCTCAGAGATAAAGATCACTGACTGCTCACATGGAGGTCCAGGGTTTGATTCCTAGCACTTACATAGTGGGTTACGACCATCTGTAACTTCAGTTCAGGGAGATCTGATGCCCTCTTTTGAACCAAAGACACTCATGAGGTACATTTGTGCAGACAAAGTATCATACACATTGTCTTAGAGGTTTTATTGCTTTGATAAAACACTATATTAGTGTTCTATTGCTGTGAAGAGACACCATGAAATCATTTAATTGGGGTTTGCTTACAATTTCAGAGATGTAGTGTGTTTTCAGCTTGATGCAAAGCACAGTACCATGCAGGCAGACATGGTATTGGAGAGGTAACTGAGAGTTATACCTCTAGATCTGTAGGCAGCAAGAAGGGAGAGAGCCATTGGGCTTGATTTAAGCTTTTGAAACTTCAAACCCATGGCCCAGTTAAACACTTCCTCCAAAAAGGCCATACCTCTTAATCCCTCCCAACTAGTGCCACTCCCTAATGACTAAGCAGTCAAACCATGAATCTCTGGGGTCCATTCTTATTTTAACCTGCACAAAAACCGTAACCAAAATTAACTTGGGAGGAAAGGTGTAATTTTTTACTTACAGTTTCACATCACAGTTCTTCACTGAGAGAAATCAGGGCAGGAACTCAAACAGAGCAGGAACCTGGATACAGAGACCATGGAGGAATGCTGCTTACTGTCTTGCTCCTTTTGGTTGTTCATCCTGTTTTCTCAAAGCACCCAGGATATCCTGCCCAGGATTGGTACTGCCTACAATGAGCTGGGCTGTTCCACATCAATCATTATACAAAAAATGCACTCCAAGCTTAGGTAGATTTTCTCAATTGACATTTCCTCTTCCCCAATTATTTGGGCTTGGTTTAAGTTGATATAAAATTGGCCAGCACACACATCAAATAAGTTTATTTTTGGAAAATTTAAAATGTAAGCAGCAGGACATTGACCTGGAAACATGTCTTTTTGTGCAAGAGTCAGAGGATACCAATACTACCTATTGGCTGGACAACACTTCTCTTTTCTGCAGGAGTGGATTCAGGAGGTTCAAGAGCTGGAGCACTCCACTGTGCTTGGCTTAATGGACTTGCTGATTCTAATCTTCCCTCTTTAACACAGGATGGTATTGAAGGTCTTGCACTTCTCTTTGGGGATACCACAGATGATCCCTTTGCCTGACCTTTGGACAGTCAGTTTCTTTTTAGTGGGGGCAACAACTATTGGCTGAGCAGCTAGAAAGGCTGGATTTCACTTGCAGTTCCACTGAATTTATGCTTCATCTCATTCCTGCTGGATTGCTGGAAGTATTCATCCTTTCTGGCCTCTCCACTACTAAAGGAAAGGGATTGCCACTGACTTTGAACTGAAATTAAAGCACACCTTAATGTCCAATAATAAGTTTGTGGAGTCCATTCTGTCTGTAGGGAAGCTAGAAGTGGTGGTTCAAAGACTAGAGCTTATAAACTGTATATTGGAGTGGTACTTTATATGTGTTTTGTTTCACAGCTCCAACAGATAATTACCTGATATCAGTATTACTTGTAGTCTCTTCCCCCAAAATAATGTGTTAAAAGGAAATAATTTCCCAGTTTGGAATTCCAGTCACCAAAGGATCAGACAATGGGCCAGTTTTCCTGGCTAAGATGGTGCAATGGTGATAAATAGTTAAAGCTGGAAGTTAAAGACGTTGTAACATTCCCAGAGTTCTGGAAAGGTGGAGTTAAAGAACAAGACTTTAAACTGTTACTAAACATACTATGTCAGGAAACCTACCCACAGTGGGGCTAGTTGTTGCCAACTCTTTTGTTAAATATGAAATACAGCTGTAATAAGCAGACAGGATTATCTCTTTATGACATTCTATATGGTTGTCCTTCCTCTATTGTCAGAAGCATATGGAATGGTCTTGCAACCATTACTTTTGAGATGTAGGCTCTTGGCTTGGCACTGCCAGTTGGGTTAGGAATAGCTGCCTGGTTTCCACTACTGAAGTCCACCCTTTAAACCAGGACATGATATATTGGTAAAAATATTTCCAATCCCCAAAGCCTCTTTGAAGAGGTCCATTCACTTTCATTTTCCCATCCCCAATATAGGGAAGTTTCTCCTTTGGATTTGCAACAGCCGAGCTTGTTGTGACTGGGAAGACACTCCTATTGGATCAACCCAATGTATACTAACTCTCCAGAGGAAGACACTGGGGCCCTGGAGGCCCCAGAGGACTTACTTTAGTCATTCTGGAAGCTAATTCTTGCACAGTAGAAGTGTAAGGAGTTGACCAATGAAATGAAAACACTTTTTTTTTTATTTTCTGTATTTGTTCTTCTATTTTGATGCATTGCTCCCAAGTTTTATATTGATTAGTGTAGTTCATGCCCAGGTTTGCACTATATGTTTGGTAGAAGTGGTTGCACAGACATTTCATAATGAAATGTTCTTATTAGTACTCTTTTACCTTTTGTGGACAGGATATATAAGTACTGCTTGTTGCTATTAATATGGATCCTTCTAATGGTTTAAAAATGCTTATCTTATGACCCATGCATTCATACTACACAACATGACCGTGGCATAGCTAAAATCTTATTCTAACATACATATTTCTCTTGCAAAGGGAAAATTTACAGGCACAATAAAACCACGTGTTCTATCTGCTAGCAGAAAAACCAAAGAAACCTATTTTGATCTCACTACTCAATCAAAAAATGTCTGAATATATAAAGGACCTACAAAGAGGGGTGTTCTAACTTCTGCCCAAATCATTAACCCAGGAAAAGCAATAATGTATTTTGGTGAACAGGTGACCATGGATAAAACTTAGGCATATGGTGTCACCCACCATAGAGATACTCTATCATGTCAACACTTAGACTGGGAAAAGAAATTCAGGCTCAATGACAATAACATATATAAACAGTCTACATCTGTTTTGTGGGCTATGTTTAGCACTGATAACACAGCGCCTTATTGGAATTGTGTTACCTGGGCCACCTGGAAGGCTAAAGGTACAACATCACTCCTCCAGAAAGGTGTCACTAGATCAAACTGTCATTTGAGGAAATATAATACTGTTACTTTCATTATCCTTGACCTGGGAAAGCCTAAATGTAAAAAAGGCTACAGAATGGGACTATATATCAACAGGTAAGGCTAGTGCCCTAGAGTTACATTGTACTTCAAAGATGTCACTAATTTCTAAAAAGCATCATCCCATGAAGTTTGTCATTCGTTTAACGACGGAATTAAAGTAAGGCCTTTCCCATTTCTGCCATAAAAAACAATCAGTCCCAGGAGCTGGCAGAAGCTGTACACCAGACTAAAAGTACCATCTTACTATGTATGTGGGAAAACCAATATGCTTTCAATGGCCTTGGGAAGCCTGAGATCTGTATCCCTATAAGCTCTATAATCAGACAGAATGCCCTGTCCTACTACTGGAGTTTGGCCCCTTAAAAACCACAAATACTGGGGAAAACTATCTTTCTCAGTAGAGAGGATAATTTAACACATCTGAGGAAAGTTTTGACCTTGTTTAGATCAAACATTCTATTGTGTGATTGTCCAAAGTATTCAAGGGTAGGGATCCCATCCATCTTGAGACAGAGTCCCAAACACTGTCTAATTCCCTCATCGCCAACATTTATTAATTGATGGTGACAAAGACATAAAATAGTGAGCATCAGCAGGACTATGCCTATACTATACTTCTCTCAAACTAGTATAGATCTTGTGTAATAGGGTCTAGCTTCCCATACTACTTCTTTTTCCCATAAGCAGTCAGATGGAAGCATTTGGCAGGGCAAGTATATGAAGATTCAAAGGTCCAAAGAAAGCAACATGCCTTACAAATTATTAGTTGGAAAGATGAGGATTGGGCCCCAAAGGCGTAATCACATCGACATGGAGAGATAATGTATCCTAGGGTGAATACACTCCCACCTATATACTAAGTTGCATCATGCTATTAAATTTAGAACTCATAGAACTGCAAGAAATCTTAATATGCTAGCCAAATAACAGACTAAAATGCACAATACTATCTATCAAAACCACATAGACTTGATGGATTCTAAAGGAAGAGTATATAAAAAGTTTGACCTAAACAACTGTAGTTTACAAATACACAATTCAAGAAAGTCATAAAAGGAAAAACAAAACAAAAAGACAGATTATATAAAAATATTTCTGACAGAGTTCCAATCTTTCTCTCCAATTTCTAGTACTGACCTGCCCTACCCAGTACCAATCCCATAGTCTGGCCTGGGCATACTCTATGTGCCAACATCCACACCTTCTGCTTATAAACTCCCCACCTGCATTTAAACTTCTCCACCCAGCCAGACTTCTTACTCCCTTCTGCAAGGTATGGGCTGAATTAGAACTAACAAAAGAAGTACACATGCCCAGATCACATCACAAAAATTACCAACAATGTGAAGATCAACTCAATATATTTTTCTTTCAAAACCTACCAGGTCAGAACTGTTTGCCAATGAGAATTACCCAGATACAGGACACAAAATTTAAAAGAATATCCATAAATTTCTTCAAGGAATTCAAGGAATTTAGAGAAGACACAAAGAAACACCTGAAGGAAATTAAGGAAAAAGAACTCAAGAAGAACTGAGCACCAATGGCACACATCTTTAATCCCAGCCCTTGGGAGGGAGAAGTAAGTGGATCTCTGGATTTGAGGCCAGCCTGGTGTATAGAATGAGTTCTAGAACAACTAGGACTACCCAGAGAATCTTGTCTTAAAAATTAAATCAAATTTTCAAAAATTTGAAAAAGCAAGATCAAATCAAATCCAAACCAAACCAACAAAAAGAAATGAAAATCAGATCAGAAATAAATGAAATAGATACAAAAACTATAATACAAAGAATCAGCTCATCTAAGAGCTGGTTCTTGAGAAGATAAACAAGAGTAACAGACTTTTGGTACAACTAACCAAAATAAAGAAAAGCAGAGCATGAATTAACAGAATCAGAAATGAACAGGGAAACATTACAACACATAACAAATAAATTCAGAAAATTATAAGGAAATATTTTTTTTAATCTCTACTCCATGAAGCTGGAAAATCTAGAAGAAATTAATGAATTTCTACATTCAGCCAAACCAACAAGTTTAAGTGAAGAAGTCAACAACCAAACAGACCCATGACAAAAGTGGAAATTAAAATAATACTAATGACCCCTGCAGCTAAAAGAAAGTTAAAGGCCAGATGAATTCATCACAGAATTCTACCAGTTATTTAGAGAAAATCTATAGCCAGTCCTTCTAAAAGTGTTAACAAAAAAACAATCAGAAGTAGCACTCCCAACTTCTGACAGTATTATTCTAAAGCTAAAATCAGGGAAAGATATAACAAAAAAAGAAGGAAAGAAAGGAAGGAAGGAAGGAAGGAAGGAAGGAAGGAAGGAAGGAAGGAAGGAAGGAAGGAAGGAAAGAAGGAATCTACAGACTACTATGCCTCATAAAAACAGGCTCAAATGTTCAATAAAATAGTTGTAAAGAGAACAAAGACATACATCCAAAAGGTTATCCACTAAGACCAAGTTAGCTTATAAACCACATAAATGGACTTAAAGACAAAAACCACAAGATCATCTCAAGTGATACTGAAAAAGCCTGTGACAAAAATCCATCATGACTTCATGATAATAGTTGAAACTGTTGGACTAAACAGAGCACACCTCAACATAATAAAAGCTGCATATCAGTATTTTGTCAATCAACTTCATCTTAAATGGAGAAAGCCTGGAGCAATCCCAGTGAAGTTGGAAATGAGACAGGAATGTCTACTATTCTCACTCTTTTTCAACATTGTGCTCAAAGTCCTAGATGAAATAATAAAGCAACTGAAGAAAATTAAAGGGTTACAAACAGAAAAAGAAGAAATCAAACTATCCTATTTGCAGATAACATGATACTATATAATAGAGATCCTGAAAATTCTACTGGAATTTTTCTAGACATAATAAACAAACTCAACAACGTGGCAAGATATAGACTCAACTAGCACAAATCAATAGCTTTTTTTACATATCAAGAACAAATATATAGAGAATATTTACAGACACACTCACATTTACAATAGCCTCAAGAAATATAAAATATCTAGGAATAAACCAAACTGAGGAAGTAAATGACTTCTACAATACAAACTTTAATCTTCTGAAGACAGAGATAGAAAAAGACACTAGAAAATGGACAAAAAAAATCTCATGTTTTAGAAATGGGAAATCAATCCTATGACTAATAGGTTTAATATTGTGAAAATGATCATGTTTACCAAAAGTGATTTACAGATTAAATGAAAATCCCAATAAAGATCACCATCTCATTTTCACAGGAACAGAAAAAGGTCAGGAATCACAAAGACCCTAGGTAGCCAAAGCAATCCTGAACAAAACAAACAAACAAGCAACAACAACAACAACAAACAATGCAGGAGGAATTACCACTCTAGATCTTAAGATCATTACTGAAATATATTAAGAAATACAATATGGTATAGGCACAAGAACAGACATGTAGACCAATGGGGAAAAGAAGTGAAAACCCAAACATGAGTTTGTGTAACTTCAAAGTTACTTGGCATCTTTTGACATAGATGCCAAAAATAAAAAATAAAAAAATAAGCTTACGAAAAGAAAGTATTTCAACAAATGAAACCAGAAAAACTAAATGTCCATAGTCAGACAAATTAAATTAGATCCTCCCTATCTACCACCTTGCACAAAACTAACTGAAAAAAGCTCAAAGACCTAAATGTTAAATCTGAAATACCAAAGCTACTAGATGTCCTTAGTGCCATGACAATACTATTACATTCTGCCTCAATGTCAGAGCAGTGGAATCACATTCATATAGCCTCAGTGACATAGTTCTACAGCCATAAAATACTCAACAATGATGTATGTTGCCATATTAAGTTGACAAAGGCACTACAAATACATATAATGCAAAGCTCTACTATGTCCAGACCTTACTCAGCCTTTGGATATGAATCTGCTGATTCAGTATTGGCACAAAGCTGCTTCCTAGCCAAAAGCCTCGTTCTTGTCTACAAATACAATTCCAGGCTCTCTACATAACTTTCCAGGATCATGACTTCTACCATATTGAGCCTTATCAAGTCACATGCAATGTGACTTGAAACCAATCCTGTTATGTCAAATTTTCTTAGGGAAATATGAACAAAATATCTACTCATTCCAGAGAGAACCGATGATAGCATGATGATGCAACAGAAGACCAAGTTAGAAAATCCATGAGTTTATATTGAACATACAAGAGCATAGAATGCAAAAAGAAACAGGATTAAGAAGCCCACTTCAGTGTGGGTGATGAATCATGAAAACTGTGACCCTGGAGTTCTCTGCATGCACTTCTTACAGGCAATTCAGATGTCAGAGAGTTTCCTTAGGCCACTGGAATAGTGTAATGTAAAAATTTCCTACTAGGGAGTTGGTTACTTCCTTTGGCTTATGAGCCTCTGGGAGGAAAGAATTCACTTTGGAAGATGTTGCTACACATCATAATCTTAGTTCACTAAGCAATTACCCCTGCCTCTTCATCCTCTTTTTCCACTTGAATGCTCAGGTTAATACTTGGGAAAGCTTATTATTATATCTATGGCACAAAAATGTTGCAAGATTAATGATGATTACAACCATAAGGATGATAAAAAAGGGCAATACTAATAACCACAGCAACTGATACTTTTAAATTTGCCAGTATAATAAACACATGAATAGCTTCTCTCATTTAATGTTTACCAAGACTTTTAAGGAATAATCACTGGGTTCAGTATGTAGACTGGCATTAGGTCATATATAGCATTACAGAGGTTGTAGATTTGATGATTAGCACTGAAAAATGGATTACCAGTAACTTACTAACGTTCAATATAGTGAGCTCACCTTTGTAGACAAGCCTTCACAGCCTTTGGTGATATGTGACCCTTTTCATGATAAGTTACCAAAGTGGAAGAGTGCTCAGGACCTGCTGTGTTCAAAGTTCACCTGGTCTGCAGTACTATGGTGCTCACACCTGGCACTGTTAAAATCTTGTGTCCAAAACCAAGACAAAGGTTGTCTGGTTCTAGGTCCACATAGTAATTAGAATTCTTCACAGAAACAGAAGCAATATTATGGGTGGATGACAGGCAGACAGATGAAGGAAGATATATTAAAGAGATCGATATCCATAATTATTGAGTCTGAGAACTCTCAACATATGCCATGTGAAAACTAGAGAACTAAAGAAACTGATGGAGTGGCTCAGGCCAGGTTTCAAACTGTTGGTGTGAGTTTAAGAGAAAAAAATATTCAGAGAACGCAGGATTCTAATGGTGAGATACAAAATGAAAAAGAGTAAAACATTAAATCAGGGCAAACCTCTCTTCCTCAATCCCAGATTCAAAAGCCCATCCCTTCCACAGACACCATTATCATCATGCCCAGAAGTAAGATAATCATTAATTATATAGAAATTCCCTAATCTAGTAAAGTGTACAGCTAAAGTTAACAATTGCACATATTGAGAATTTGTGATATTCAACCAAGTAAGAAGCTGGCATTCAGCCAATCTTTTTGAAATTATGATATGTACAGGAAAAATATAAAGGTAGGTTTAAAAGGTCCTGTGTAGGCATACTGTTTTCATGCACTGTGTAAAGATTATACTTGTGTTATTCCAATGTTGATTTCTTTGCCCTCATTTCATGTTTCAATCTGGAAAACATGTTGAATGCTTATGTCAAGAATCTCCTGTCTCAAGTTTGTGTAAATGGTTCTTACCATTTATTCTCTGTCTTGTCAATAAATACTAATCACCCAATGACTAAGAAGAGAGAATTGGGTGAATCTTCCACCTGCTAAGAGAAGGAGAGAGAGGGAGAGAGAGAGAGACAAGTGAAACAGAGAGAGAGAGAGAGAGAGGAGAGAGAAGAGAGAGAGAGAGAGAGAGAAGAAGGAGGAAGAAGAGGGGGATTTAGAGACATGAGGAAAGGGTCTGTGGGCAGATCAATCATGAGGAGAAAGAAAGAAGTTGTTTTTTTTATTACTTTTTTTTTTTTTTTTAGAGTTCATCTGGACAACAGAAGCCATAATTTCAAGTATTTGGGATCATGGCTGGGAGGTTGTCAGGTTAGCTTAGAGGATTATTAGATCACTACTGCCCAGGTAGTGAGGTGAAGTTCTGAAATAAATCTTGGTCAATCTGTAGTTACATATCTTTAATCCCAGAACTCAGGAGACAGAAGCATGAAGATCTCTGAATTCAAGGCCTACCTGGTCTGCAGAGCAAGTTCCAAGGCAGCCAAACTTAGGCAGTGAAGGAAATTATCAAACATAGAAAGCTGGAAAAGATGTAATAAAATGGGGTTGGGAGGTGTTCCAGCCACAGCAAGCAGGAGAAATTGGTAGCTTTGGCCACATGATTCTGGCTTTAAAATCAAGGATGGGATTTCTTTCTGCAAATAAGGAAAGCTGCTGGGGCTATGGGGGTGCCCCTGCCTGAAGGCCCAGAGAGGCCATGATATGAAGCTGTGAAGGTGAAACCTGGTTGCCTCGGAGACCCCATTATATTAGAAATTCCAGAGCCAGAGGATACTTGCAAAGGAAAGTTGTTTTACAGGAAGCAGAACCAGCCCAAGGGAAAGAAGTGTGTTGCAGTCAACAAAGCAGAAGGTTGGAGATCTAAAGAATATTTTGACATCTGACTTCAAGATAGAGTTTGGAGTTTTCCCAACTGGTTTTTTGTGTGGTTTTTCTGTATTTCTTCATTATGCTCTGTTCCATATGTTCTGGAACAGTAATGCATATCCTGTGTGATCATATGTTTATAAGTATGTGTTTGTTTTTTATTTTGATATTATAGGGGATTATAGTTAAGAGATTGCATGAATCTCAGAAAATGCTTTGAACTTTGGACATTTAAACATTGTTGAGACTGTGATAGATTACAGAATTACAGATGTAAGTATCACCAACAGAATACAAGAGATAAAAGAGAGAATCTCAGGTATAGAAGATACGTAGAAGAGATTAACACAAACTGTCAAAGAAAATTCAAAAACGTAAAAAACTCCTAACCTAAAACATCCAGGAAATACAAGACACAATAAAAGACCAAATCTAAGAATAATCTGAATAGAAGAGAGCGAAGATTCCCAACTCAAAAGACCTGAAAATGTCTTCAACAAAATCATAGAAGAAAACTTTCCCAACCTAAAGAAAGAGATGTCCATAAAGGTACAAGAAGCCTATAAAACACCAAATAAATGGGACCAGAAAAGAAAATCCTCTCGTCACATAATAACCCAAATACTAAACACTCAGAACAAAGAAAGAATATTAAAAGCTGCAAGTGAAAAGGGCCAAGTAACATACAGAAGTAGACCTATCAGAATTACACCAGACTTCTCAACAGAGACTATGAAAGTCAGAGATCATGTAGACTCTAAGAGAACACAAATGCCAGCCCAGGCTACTATACCCAGCAAAAATCTCAATAAACATAGATGGAGAAAACAAAATACTACAGGAGAAAACCAAATTCAAACAGTATCTCTCTACCAATACAGCCCTACTGAGAATCCCAGAAGGAAAACTCCAAAACAAGGAAGGTAACTGCACCAAAGAAAGGACAAGATATTAAGCATCTCACAACAAAGCCAAAAGGAAAGAATCACAAGCACATAAAGACACTTACAAAAATGAACATATCAGACTCAACAGTCACTCTCTTTAATATCTCTCAATATTAATGGACTCAACTCACCTATAAAAAGACATAAGCTAACAGACCTGATACACAAACAAGATCCAGCATTTTGCTGCAAACAAGAAACACACCTCAATAACAAAGACAGACACTATCTCAGAGTAAAAGGATAGAAAAGGGTCTTCCAAGCAAATGTTCCCAGGAAACAAGCTAGAGTTGCCATCCTAATATTCAATAAAATAGACTTCCAACCAAAAGTTATCAAACATGATGAGGAAGGATACTTCATATTCATCAAGGGGAAAATTCATCAAGGGAAAGTCTCAGTTCTGGACATCTATGCCCAAATGCAAGAGCACCACATTCATAAAAGAAACTTTACTAAAGCTCAAAACACCATTGAACGCCACATAATAATAGTGAAAGACTTCAACACACCACTCTTGCAAATGAACAGAACATTGAAACAGAAACTAAAAGACAGGCATTAATGAAACTAATAGAGGTTATGAACAAATGAATTTAAAGATATCTACAGAACATTTCACCTAAAACAAGAGAATACACCTTCTTCTCAGTACCTCATGGGTACCTTCTCCAAACCCACCACATAATTTGTCACAAAACAACCCTACACCAATACAAGAAGATTGAAATAATCCCATGCATCTTATCAGATCACCATAGCCTCAGGTTGGTTTTCAATAACAGCAAAAACAAACAGAAACCCCACTATTCATGGAACCTGAGCAAACTCCTACTCAATCATAATTTGATCAGGGAAGAATAAAAAAATAAATGAAAAGACTTTTTAGAATTTTAATGAAAATCTTGAACATCATATCCAAACTTATGGGACACAATAAAATCATGCTAAGAGGAAAATTCATAGGACTAAGTGACCTGGTAAAGAAACTGGAGAGATCTTACACTAACAACTTAATAGCATACCTGAGACCTCTAGAATAAAAAGAAAAAATTACTCACCCAAGAAGAGTAGAAGGCAGGAAATAGTCAAACTCAGGGCTAAAATCAACCAAATGGAACAAAGAGAACAATACAAAGAATCAACAAAACCAAAAGCTGGTTCTTTGAGAGAATCAACAGAATAGATAAACCTTTAGCCAGACTAACCAGAGGGCACAGAGACAGTATCCAAATTAATAAAATCAGAACTGAAAAGGGAGATATAATAACAGAAACTGAAGAAATTAAAAAAATCATCGATCCAACTATAAAAGCCTATACTCAACAAAACTGGAAAATCTAGATGAAATAGATGGTTTTCTAGACAGATACCACATATGAAAGATAAATCAAGAACAGGTAAACAATCTAAACAGGCCCATATAACACAAGGAAAAGAAGAAGTTATTAAAAATCTCCCAACCAAAAAAAGCCCAGGGCCAGACGGTTTTAGCGCAGAATTCTACTATACCTTGGAAGAAGATTTGATACCAATATTCCTTAAACTAGTCCATAAAAATAGAAACAGAAGGAACACTACCTAACTTTTTCTATGAAGCCACAATTACTCTGATACCTAAACCACACAAGGACCCAACCAAAAAAGAGAACTTGAGACCAATCTTGCTTATGAATATTGGTGCAAAAATATTCAATAAAATTATTGCAAACCGAATCCAAGAACACATCAAAAAACCATCATTCACCACGATCAAGTAAGCTTCATCTCAGGGATGCAGGGTTGGTTCAATATATGAAAATACATTAATGTAATTCACTATATAAACAAACTCAAAGAAAAAAATCACATGATCATCTCCTTAGATGAAGAAAAAGTATTTAACAAAATACAACACCCTTCATGTTAAAAGTATTGGAGAGATCAGGAATTCAAGGCCCATACCTAAACATAATAAAAGCAATTTACAGCAAACCAACAGCCAGTTTCAAATTAGTGGAGACAATATTTGAAGCAATTCCAATAAAATCAGGGACAAGACAAGGATGCTCACTCTCCCCATATCTATTCAATATAGTACTTGACATGCTAGCTAGAATAATAAGACAACAAAAAGACGTCAAAGGGAGACAAATTGGCAAAGAAGAAATAAAGGTATCACTATATGCAGATGATATGATAGTATACATAAGCAACCCCAACAGTTCTACCAGAGAACTTCTCCAGTGATAAACAACTTCAGCAAAGTGGCTGGATATAAAATTAAGTCAAATAAAATCAGTAGCCTTCCATATTACAAATGATAAACAGGCTGAGAAAGAAATTAGCCACAAATAAAATAATATATATTGGGATAAACTCTAACCAAACAAGTGAAAGATCTGTATGACAATAGCTTCAAGTTTCTCAAGAAAGAAATCAAAGAGATCTCAAAAAAATGGAGAAATCTTCCATGCTCATGGACTGGCAGAATTAATATAGTAAAAAATGGTCATCCTACTAAAGGCAATCTACAGATTCAATGCAATCCCCATCAAAATCCCAACACAGTTCTTCAAAGACATGGAAAGAGCGATTCTTAAATTCATCTGGAAAGGCAAAAAACCCAGAATAGTGAAAACAATATTTAACAATAAAAGAACTGCTGGAGGAATCACCATCCCTGATCTCAAGCTTTACTACTGAGCAATAGTGATAAAAAAAAAAAAAAAAAAAAAAAGAAAAAAGAAAAGAAAACAAAAACCTGCATGTTATTTGAACCGAAAAAGACACATTGCCCAATAGAATAGAATTGAAGACACAGAAATAAAACCATACACTGGCAGACACTTGATCTTTGACAAAGAAGCCCAAAAAATATACAATGGAAAAAGAAAGCATCTTCAATAAATGGTGCTGTTCTAATGACTGTATGTAGAAAAATGAAAATAGACTCATATTTGTCACCATACATAAAGTTCAAGTCCAAGCAGATCAAGGACCTCAACATAAAAACAGATACACAGAATTTAATAGAAGAGAACGAGGGAAAGAGCCTTGAACTCATTGACACAGGGGGAAATTTCCTAAACAGAACTCCAATGCCTCATGCTCTAAGATCAAGAACTGATAAATGGGACCTCATGAAACGAGAAAGCTTCTGAAAGGCAAGGGACATAGTCAATAAAAAAATCAGCAACTACAGATTGGGAAAACATCTTCACTAACCCACATTCGAAAGAGGACTAATATCCAAAATATATAAAAAAACTCAAGAAGCTAACCACCAAAAAATCAAACAACCAATCAAACAATGGAGTATAAAACTAAACCGAGAATTCACAACAGAGGAATCTCGAATGATTGAGAAGCACCTAAAGAAACGTTCAAAGTCCTTAGCAATCAGAGAAATGGAAATCAAAACAACCTGAGATTCCACCTTACACCAGTCAGAACGGCTAAGATCAAAACCTTGGGTGACAACACATGTTGTCGAGGATGTGGAGAAAAGGGAACACTCCTCCATTGCTGGTGGGAGTGCAAAACTGGTACAACCACTCTGGAAATCAATCTGGAGGTTTCTCAGAAAGTTGGAAATAGATCTACCTGAAGAACCACCAATATCACTGTTGAGAATCTATCCAAAAGATGCCCCACCATGCCACAGGGGCACATGTTCCACTATGCTCATAGCAGCCTTATTTGTGATAGCCAGAAGCTGGAAACAACCCAGATGTCCCACAACAGAAAAGTGAATACAGAAAATGTGGTCCATTTACGCAATGAACTACTACTCCACTATTAAGAATGAGGACATCTTGAGTTTTGCAGGCAAATGGAAGGAATTAGAAAATATCATCCTAAGTGAGGTAACTCAGAGCCAAAAAGACATGCACAGTATGTACTCACTAATAGTGGATATTAGCCAAAAAAAAAAAAAAAAAAGTACAGAATACCCAGATATAGTCCACAGAACTCAAAAAGGTCAACAAGCTGAAGGGCCCAAGTGGGGAAACACCTCAGTCCCACTGGGGGAGAAGAAGAAAGCAATCAAAGTGGTGAGGGAAGGAGGGACCTGGGAGGGAAAGTGGATGGTGCTTGTGGGGAGAGGGGAACCTGATCTGGTATTGGGTGAGGGAAAAAGACTGAAGCCCTGAAGGCCAGAAGAAAGAATGGAAACAGGCAACTTAGGAAGGCAGGAGGTAGGGGGAACCTCCAGAATAACAACAGAAACCTGGGAGGTAAGAGACTCTCAGGACTCAAAGGGAGGGACCTTAGATGAAATGCCAACAGTAAGGAGAGGGAATCTACCTCCAGCAGGAAGACAGGGCATCAAATGAGGAAGGGGGTTTGCCATCCCACAGTCAAAACAATGACCCATAATTGTTCCTGTTTGAAAGAAACTACAGGGATGGAAATGGAGAGGAGCCTGAGGAAAAGAAGGTCCAGTGACAGGTCCAAAGTGGAATCCAGCTCAAGGGGAGGTCCCAAGGCCTGACACTATTACTGAGGCTACAGAGCGTTCATAATAAGGAACCTATCATGATGCTCTCAGAAAGACCCAACAAGCAACTGAAAGTGTCAGATGCAGATATTTGCACCCTGCCAATTGATAGAAACTGCTGACTCTATGTGGTTGAATTAGGGAAAGACTGGAAGAAGCTGAGGAGAAGGGTGACCCTGTAGGAAGACCAGCATTCTTAATCTGGACCCCCGAGATCTCTCTAACACTGAACCACCAAAAAGGCATCATATACCAGCTGATATGAGATCCCCAGCACATATACAGAAGAGGAGTGTCAGGTTTGTGTTCAATTGGAGATGATGCACCTAAACCCTGAAGAGACAGGAGGCCCCAGTAGTTTAGAGGTCAGGTGGGGTGGGGGTAGAGGGTGAGAACAGCCTTGTCAGGATGGGGTGGGGGGGTTGGAGGTATGGGATGTAGAACAGTTGGAAGGTGGAAGGGGGGAATAAAATCTGGAGTGTAAATAAATAAATAAGGAAAAATTTAGGTTTAAACCTTAAAAAAAAAAAAAAAAGAAAAAGAAAAAAGAAAGGAAAATAAAGTATCTCTTACATTCTAAAAGACTGAAACTTTTACTGGACTTCACAAGTAGAGTTATTTAATAAACCTTGAGGTTACATAAGACTTTTGGGAGGGGTGGGACTTCACAGGTAGAGTTAGTAATAAACCTTGAGGTTACATAAGACTTTTGGGAGGGGTGGGACTTCACAGGTAGAGTTAGTAATAAACCTTGAGGTTACATAAGACTTTTGGGAGGGGTGGTCATAGTTGATTTATTTTAGTTTGTTGTTTCTATTTCTGATCTGATGTCAGCTTCCCTTTTGTTGATTATTATATCTTGTTCTTTTTCTTTACTTTTTTGTGCTGTATTTTTTTAATTGGATATTTTCTTTATTTACATTTCAAATATTATCCCCTTTCCTAGTCCACCCTCCCTGAAACCTCCTATACCATCCCCCCTCTCCCTGTTTCTATGAGGGTGTTCCCCGACCCACCTACCACTCCTGCCTCCCCGCCCTTGCTCCGAGCCTTCACAGGACCAAGGGCCTGTCCTCCCATTGATGCCCAATAAGGCCATCCTCTGCTATATATGTGGCTGGAGCCATGAGTCCCTCCATATGTACTCTTTGGTGGTGGTTTAGTCCCTGGGAACTCTGAAGAGTCTGCTTGGTTGATGTTGGTATTCTTTCTACCAGGTAGCAAAACTCTTCAGCTCCTTCAGTCCTTTTGCTAACTCCTCCATTGGGGATCCCGTGCTCAGCTCAAAGGTTGGCTGCTAGCATCCACCTCTGTATTTGTCAGGCTCTGGCAGAGCCTTTCAGGAGACAGCTATATCAGGCTCTACAATATTGGCATCCACAATAGTGTCTGGGTTTGGTGGACTGTATATGGGATAGATTCCCAGGTGGGGCAGTTTCTTGATGGCCTTTCCTTCAGTCTCTGCTCCACATTTTGTCTGTATTTGCTCCCGTGAGTATTTTGCTCTCCCTTCTAAGAAGGACCAAAGCATCCACACTTTGGTCTTTCTTCTTCTTGAGCTTCATGTGGTCTGTGAATTGTATCTTGGGTATTCTAAGCTTTGGGGCTAATATCCACTTGTCAGTGAGTGCATACCATGTGTGTTCTTTTGTGATTGGGTTACCTCACTCAGGATATTTTCTAGCTTCATGCATTTCAACAGAGGAATGGATACAGAAAATGTGGTACATTTACACAATAGAGTACTACTCAGCTATTAAAAATAATGATTTCATAAAATTCTTAGGTAAATGGAGATCACATAAGACTTAGGAGTCCAGTCTTACTATACATTCAGCCTGTTGGTTAAAGCTGCTTCTAAGACAACAGTGGGAGACCTCACCTTACTTGCCTTGGATTTCTCATATAATTAACTCACACAATCTAAGCTAGTGCATAGTTGTAATCTTCCATGTTTATAACCGAAGAGTAAAGCATGTGTGCTATGATAATGTCAGCAAACACTGACATAGACATGGAAAAGGGGGCAAATCCTACACACTGTTGGAGACAGTATAAACTAATGCAACTTTGAAAATCAATCTGAAGGGGTTTCTCTAAAACCTAGAACTAGAACCTCTACGAGACTCTTTTGTGCATATACCCAATGGACCTCACATCCTACTGTAGAGATTCTTGAGTATTCATCGTCATTTGTTGTTCTGTTCACAATAGCTAGGAAATAGAATAAACCTAGATGTCCATCAAGAGATGAATACATAAGAAAAATATGATACATACAAAATGGAATTTTATTTAGCTATAAAGTAAAATGAGTTAATGAAAAATTTCAGAAGTATATGGAACTGGAAAATAATATACTAAGTGAGGCAAATCAGACTCAGAAAGACAAACACTACATATTTCTTTCTCAGATGCAGATTGTATTTTCCAAACTTTTGTTTTGCATGTTTAACTTGGTGTATAAGTAGAAGACAGGCAAACTAAAATGGGGCTCCTAGAAAGTTCATTTAGGGATCAGGGATAGTAGACAATAGGAAAATCTAAAATAGAGAAGGGGAATACTGAGAATAGAAATCTTTACGCTGGGAGGAAGATGGAAGTATGGGGAAATTCAAGGGGTAGGGAGAGTGTTTACCAAAAGGATACTTGTACGAAAAAGTCATTTCAAATAGAAACCTATTATCTTGGAATGTGATTTAAATACCTTAACTTGGGTTAATGGTTCAAATGGCAATGGGGAAAAAGAAGATAAGGAGAGGGTTAACTAAAATGTAGGATGTATGAAAAATCCTCTTAGAAGCCCAATGGTTAGAAGTTAATTACAAATTATAATTGAAAGAGATAACATGTCCTGATGCAGGGTACCTTATATTGGTAGACAATAATCAAAGCTGAGAACAAATGACTATGAGGACATAGGGAACATAGGTGGTAAGGAGGTAAAAAGAACGTAAGCGCCAGAGACTAGGAAAGAGCTCTGGGAAATGCTGCCTTTTGGATATCACACGGCCTGTTGCGCTCATAGCAGCTACTGTTTACCTGACTAAAGCCTGCACAAAACCATTCCAGTCAAAACTCCAGCCATGATATGAGAGGGGCTCACACATTATCCAGAGCTAGAGAGCTACTAAAAGTGGGTCACAGCTAAACAAAAGACAGTCATTTTTCTTTGGTAATATGGCCACTGGTAGGTTGCACATGCTCCAGTGGATGACCTCACATCACCTCTACAGATCTGGAATATATATAGTGTTTTTCAAGACAGGCTTTTTCGGTATAGCCCTGGCTGGCCTAGAATTCCCTTTGTAGACCAGGATGGTTTCAAAGTCAACAATCTACCTGCTTCTACCACCAGAGCGCTGGGATTAAAGGCATGTTCTACCACCACCTCGCGTGGGAGATAGTGTGTGTGTGTGTGTGTGTGTGTGTGTGTGTGTGTGTGTGTGTGTGTGTGTGTACATCACATATATATGAAAATATTAGGATGTGGAGAGACTCATGTTGGGAGAAGGATTTGAGTGAAGCTGGAGGGGGGTAAATGAAGGGTCGAAACCATCATAGGACATTATATACACACAGAAATTTTTCAAAGAGTAGAAAATAAAAATAGAAAATAAAAGTGTAATTCCATAATTCTTTATTGAAAACTGTTAGGGCTAACATTTTTATATGAATTCAATTATTTTAGGATTTTAGAGTGGTAATTTATCACAAAATATTACATATGACCTAATACCTCACATAAATATTTGCTGTGGTATGTTTGAATATTCACATTAAATAAATAAGAAACATAAGTAGCACCAAAAAAATTCAATTCTGGTCAAGTTTTGGTTTTAAATGAGTTAAAAACTACAGTTGGTTAGAGTGAGGTTCAGTGGTTAAGAGCACTGACAATTCTTCCAGAGCACCTATGTTCAATGCCAGCATCTGCATAGCAGCTAAAACCTGTATCTCCAGTTCCAGGGGACCCAATGCCCTCTTCTGGACTGTGAAGGTACCAGGCATGCATATGAAACAAAGACAAACATGCAGGCAAAACACTCATACACATAACATAAAAATAAACAAGTCTTTTTAAAGTAGTTATAAAAAGCACTTCAAATAATAAAAATCAACTGCGGAGGGAACCCGAGTCTAGATTTAAACTATTATCCTATCAGTTTATCTCCAACCTATGGAGACACCTTGCACCACAGAAGAGACACAGGTGCAATAAACTGAGAGGATAAACTCTCTTAAGATCCTTGGAACTTTTTGGGGAAGGGCATTAAATACCTCTTAATGAGTGAGAAATACATGGCCTTATTGTAAAAAGATTGAACTTCTACCAGAGAGCTATTCTCTAGTGTACGTATTAATGTTGGAGCTGAGTACCTGGCTTGTCACTACAATTCTTTCCTCTAGGACCTGACCAGTAAGGGCAATTCTGTGGCCAGGATGTGCCTCATGTCTTACACTAGAAAGACATGACTACTTCCACAGCTGCAAGCCTGCCCAAATCACAGAAATCCAGTTGCTATATGACCAACTACAAAATTATGAATAGGTATAGTAAATTATATATACACAAGAATTTCTTATACTCAAGATTACATTATGAACATATTATCTTGTAGGTGTTACTTTATAGGCACTATAATAAAAACATTGTTTTGTAAAAACAATGCTCTGCTGAACCAGCCAACTCCAAACCAGACAAGACTTCCACTGGCGTGATTAGGATACCAACCCAGGCACAAAACTTTCGATCTGCCAGCACTATGTGCTAGGGTAAAGGTGGCATGGAAATTGTGGGAGTGGAGAACCAATGACTGGTCTGTTTGAGACGCAGGCCACTAGAGGGAGCACATCCCTGACACTGTTTGGAAGACTAGAAACCAGAGGCCAGAAGGCCCCAGAGACCTAGGATGAAATCAAATAGGACTGGCAAGGAAAAAAAAAATCAATGAACTAATGCCTAATGGTACTCTGCTAAATGACAGTCTGCTATACTCGTAGGCTGGTGGCTAACCCAACTGTCATCACAGAGATTTCATCCAGCAACTGATGGAAATAGATGCGGATACTCACAGCCAAATGTTAAGTGGAGCTAGGGGAATCCTGCCGAAGAGAGACGAATTGTAGGAGCCATAGAAAAACGAATGCTAAAAGAAAACCCAGAGAATCAATTAACCTGGACTGATAGGGGCTCACTGACATTGAATCAAATGATTGGGAAGACTGAATGGGCGTAATCTAGGCCCTCTAAATATATGTTATCATTGTGCAGCTTTGTGTTTCTGTTAAACTCCTACCAGAGGCGCTGGGGCTGTTTCTGATGCTTTTGCCTACTTTGGGCATCCTTGTCTCATATATATATATAATAAATTAAAAAAAAACAGAAAAACAATGCTCTGAAAAAGAGTGGAAACTGCACATTGGAAACTACAAAGATTAGATAGTGATGATACACTGAAAAATACTGGGTTCAGTGTGTTGTATATTTCAAAGAGCAAAATGTATAGCTGTGTATAGATATTTTTACTGACCTGATATGACTGCCAGGTAGCATGGAGCAGAGATGACTTTGGTGAAGAAAATAATTAGAACATAGTAACAGCCAGCTAATAGTGATGGCGTTAACAAAGCCTAGTAGAGGAGACAGGGTCATAGGATGCCTATTTGGGATTTTATCCCTGCCTCTTCCCTCCTCATTGCCTATGATCATAGAAGGCTTGAGTATATAGAAGGAAGGTTAATTCCAGATGGCATTCCATGATACAGCCTCCCTGAGAAAGTCATCCACAATGGAGTAGGACTCTGCTATGCTATAACTGCTTAGAGTTTATCTATACTTCTGTTGCCCATGTGATCCTGTAAGTAGGCTGTTAGGGTTAAAGTTGTTTTTCTTTATTGTGCTTAAGAGATCTATAAAACAAACATGCCTCTAACATGTAAGCCCCACTCACCCAAGGACAGATAACTTCCTGGAGTATTAGGGACTGTTGTTCTTATAAGATAACAAGCCATGTATTATCATTTCTATAAAGATGTTTGGTTGCCCCAACTGCATGGGATGTGCTTGATAAAATAGATAACACAAATCAAACATTTGTTGAGAATAAATGGAAAAAATTTGCTTTTAAAACAATTCTGAGGTATAAATATAGTTATGCCATTTATTAAAGATGAAAGCACATTTGCAAGCTACTGAGATAGATTTGCTTGTTTACTATTACAAAATTAACATGTGTAAAAATTGGTTACTACATGTTATTACCACTCTATTTTGTGGTATGAACCTGGAAGAGTGTAACCTAAAAACGAGACAGAAACTAAAGTCTCATGCAGAGGTCAATTTTATTCAGGGAATCAGACAATTAATATTTAGAGGGCATTGTGAGGGTTAAGCAGGTCATGTAAGCATTAATCATTAGGATTTAAATTGTATCAGGCACAAGGGTAAGGTCACATGAATTTAGGATGTATAGAGACATGTGGAAAACTAATAACTGAAAATATCATTCTAATAATAATGGGTAACATGGTGAGTTATCTAAAGGAAAAACCAATCATATTTATAAGCTGGAGGGGGCACAAAGCACATACAAGAACAAATGCATGTTTGAAGGAATAGAATTACAAGACTCTTGTCATATTTACTTGGAGTCTTCACATAAGATCATTGGAAATCTCTTTGTAGCTTCATTCATGGATGAATGAATGATTCAGGTATTCTTTCAGAGTACCTGAGTTCAGTTCCATGGATCATGTGTGACACTTAATTTTAAGACTTGGTCAGTAATTTGATTTTCCTTTGGTGATGTGAGAATGCCTTTTGTATGAGTAGCACAAAATGGCACAGACATATTTAGAGCCATTTCAAAATTTTGGAAATTCTGTCCTAATTACAAGAGTAAAATTCATGTAAACATCTTTCATGCAATGTAAATCAATCTTCAAATTTTTAAAATAAATCTTCTGGGGTGGAGAACTGCTTCTGGTTACCACTATTGCTGCTCTTTCAAGTCAAATCCTGAGTTCAGTTCCATTCATGCAATTGAATGGCTAAGACCATCTGTATTCCAGCTCCAGGAGCTCTGCATCTCTTCTGGCCTTGTCAAGCACCTGAATTCAGGCTTTTTTTTTTCCCTGGATATGGGGTGGTTCAACACATGCAAGTCAATAAATGTAATAAATACACAAATGGACTCAAAGGCAAAAAATCTATGATATCTAATAGTTACAGAAAAAGGCCTTTAACAAAATTCAACGTGTAATGATAAACATCCTAGATAAATAAGAACTTAGACAAAAAACACCAATATAACAAAAGTTATACATGAGGAACTCATAGCCAAAATTATCCTAAATGGAGAAAAGCTTAAAGCAATCTCATTGGAATCACAAATGAGGCAAGGATGATATCCACTATCCCCGCTCCTTTTTAATATTGTACTCAAAATACTTGCTGAAGCTAAGAGAAGGAAATTAAAGTGATACAAATAGAAAAAGAAGTCAAACTATCCTATTTGCTGATGAAGTGATACTGTGCCAAAATTTAGAGATGCCAAAATTTGACCATAAAACTTCTAGAAACAATAATCCATTTCAACAATGTGACAGGATACAGAAATAACTATACAAATCAATAGCTTTTTATGTGCCAATGATAAACATACAGAGAAGATCATTATGGACACACTCCCATTCAAACTAGCCTCAAAGAAAATAAAACATCCAGGAATAAACCTAGCCAAGCATGCGAAGGACTTCTACGATGAAATTTTAAACCTCTGAAGAGATGGACTAGGAAATGAAAAAAACAAATCCCATGCTCACAGATTGGTAGAATATTGTGAAAATGACTGTTTTACCAAAAGCTATTTACAAATTCACTGCAATCCAATCAAAACCCCCATCACATTCCTTAAGATAAGGGAAACAACTATCATAAAATTCATATGGAACTGCAAAAGACTTCAGATAGCCAAAACAATGCTGAGCAAAAAGAATAGTAAGATAGTAGTCACCTTTTAAAGTTCAGATTTCACAATGTGAAGCTATCAAGCCATGTCTTTCTTCCCTTCTCTCTGCAATCTTTGCTGTGACTTTATTGTTCTTAATAAACCTGGAACTTCTAAGTTCCTTGTTGATTTGCTATGTTGAACTATATCATGTTATGTGAAATTTCCTCTCCCCTAACTTCCAACCCACCCCCCATCACACACACATAAACTTACAGAAAGCTGATTTGGGTCTCAGAAAAGTACTCATGTAGGTTTCCTGAAACGGTTTCCTTCTCTTGCTTTCTTATTTATTTTAACTTTTTTAAATAGATATTTTATTTACATTTCAAATGTTATCCCCTCTCCTGGTCCACCCCCCAATCCCTAGCCATTCCACTCCTCCTATGTCTATAAGGGTGTTCACCCACCCACCCACCCACTCCCACCTCCCGGCCCTGGCATTCTCCTACACTGAGGTATCTAGCCTTCACAGGACCAAGGGCCTGTCCTTCCATTGATGCCCAACAAGGCCATCCTCTACTACATATGCAGCTGGAGCCATGAGTCCCTCCATGTGTACTCTTTGGTTGGTGATTTAGTCCCTGGGAACTCTGGAGGGTCTGGTTGGTTGATGTTGTTGTTCTTTTTAATGGGATTTCAAACTCCTTCAGCTCCTTCAGTCCTTTTGCTAACTCCTCCACTGGGGATCCTGTGCTCAGCTCAAAGGTTGGCTGTGAGCATCCACCTCTGTATTTGTCAGGTTCTGGCAGAGCCTCTCAGGAAACAGCTCTATCAGGCTCCTGTCAGCATGCACTTCTTGGTATCCACAAAAGTGTCTGAGTTTTGTGACTGTATATGGGATCCCCAGGTGGGGCAGTCTCTGGATGGCCTTTCCTTCAGTCTCTGTTCCACACTTTGTCTCTGTATTTGCTGTATTTTGTTCTCCCTTCTAAGAAGGACTGAAGCATCCACACTTTGGTCTTCCTTCTTCTTGAGCTTCATGTGGTCTGTGAATTCGAGAAATTCTTAGGTAAATGGATGGAACTAGAAGCTTGGAATACACATGATACAATTCTATATGGTTATTAGGTTATATCATAGGTATTCTGACCTTTTGGGCTAATATTCTATCAGTGAGTGCATACCATGTGTGTTCTTTGTGACTGGGCTACCTCACTCAGGGTGATATTTTCTAGTTCCATCCATTTGCCTAAGAATCTCATAAAGTCATTGTTGTTTATAGCTGAGTAGTTCTCCATTGTGTAAATAATGTACCATATTGGGGTTAATGAAGCTTTTCTACAGGTTTTAAAGGGAAATTTCTCCTTCCCTTCAAGTAGCTCATTATGGTTTTAAAAAACTTATTAGCACTATTTTTTCTTAATGCTCTCTCCAACCCTGAGGTCAAAACATGGCCTCAAGCCCCTTTCTTCCAATAAACTCCATTTCTGAAAAGAACTGTGTGTCAACTTTCTTTATGGATCAAATGTTATTGTACTTCTTTTACACTTAACATCTGTACATGTGGTGTATTGTGTGCATCTGTGTTCTCAGAGACAAGATGTCAGTGGATTCTACTGATGAGACAAGAAACATAGACTGTGTTGGACTATGAGTCAATTCTTGGTGATTCCATCCATGTTCATAAACCTTTAATGTTGGTAATTTCTTCACAACTTCCACATTTGGTCACACAGCCCATAAGAAACTATAAAAAAATTACCTTAAATTTAGTAGACTAAAACAACACTGTTAAAAATCAGGAAGTAAGACGTCTGAAAACTTTCACTGAAAAGTAAGTATCCAAAAGGTTCTTCACAGACATTTAGAGAAAACTCTATTCTCTCAGTTTTTTCTACTTTCTAGAAGTTTCTACATTCCTTTGCTCTGGTTGCTACCTGAATCTCTAAAGCAGATTACTTCCTTCAAGCTTCCATCTTAGAGGATCTGGGAGATTACCTAGAACTCACTCAAGTGAACAGGATAACCTTCCAATCCAAACATTTCTAATGGAATAGTATCTCCAAGGTCTTCTGCCAGATAAGAGGGTATGTTTACAGGTGTTTGGAACTAGGCTGTGGACTTCTTTGGAGACATTATTCAGTGTTCTGTAGCTATTCGCTTCCTAGCAATCCATCCATTTTACTTCAATCAGCTCCTACCTTGATATGAACTAGAGCAAGCAGAATGATAGAAATAATTTGCTCTCTAGCATCTCCCCATTTTCTCTGATCCCATTCCTTACATCAAATATGCTTGGAAGCCTTATTCTGGAGCAATTATATACTGTCCTTTCATACCTCTCACAACCTGAATTTGGCTTTTCTAGATAAAAATTTCTTTCCTTGTGTAATATTAGCTGTTTTATCTTGATCCTTTAAAATATTTTGCTTTTTAGATGACACATAACAATTATACATATTTGTCGGTCACATACACTGAATGCATCAGTGTAAATGTTTTTCACCTCTAACACTCTCTTTGTTCTTCATCCCTTTGCTTTTATTTAAGATAACTCTATAACTTAGATTTTTCATCATTGAGTTTCAAACACCTCCATTTCCTTACCAACTTTTTTTCATCCATGAAAAAAATTAAGGACTTTTTATTTTGAGTAAAGCATCTGAGATGCAAACTAGGAACATCAGGGCTGGACTTAAGGGATCACACAGAGGTGGTTTCTCTGGTTTCTCTTTGTCCCAGGTGTCCTGAGATCTGTGGGCCTATATTCTAAAATCATCCAAAAGCATAACAAAAAGAAGAAATTTGTTTTAGCAACCTTTTTCTTTCTAGTCAAAGGAACAGGAAAAACAGAAACAACAAAGTAGGATAAAACCCTTTGTAACAATAATGTACTACCTTTTTTTTTAATTGGAAATTTTATTTACATTTCAGATGTTTTCCCCTTACCCCATTTTCCCCCTCCCTCCCAGGAACTCCCTATCCTTTCCCCCCTCCTCTTGCCTCTATGATGGTGTACCCCCACCAACCCTCCCCCATATCTCACCTCCCCACCCTTGAATCCCCACCCCATGATGTCCAGCCTTCATGGGACCAAGGATCTCGTCTCCCACTTATATATAGCTCCCTTGCATATATAGATGGAGCCATGGGTCCCTCCCTAAGTGCTCCCAGGCTGATGGTTTAGACCCTAGGGGCTCTGGTTGGTTGGGATTGTTGCTTTCTTTATGGTGTCGTGAATTCTTTCAACTCCTTCAGTCTTCACTCTATCTTCTCTATTGGGAACCCCATGATCAGTTTGATGGTTACCTGTGAGCTACTGCCTCTGAATATGTCAGACTCTTGCAGACCTCTAAGGAGACAGCTGTATCAGGCTCCTGTCAGCATGTACTTCCTGACATCCACATCAACATCTACCTTTGGTGACTGCACATGGGATGGATACCCAGGTGGACTGGTCTGCAGACGGCCCCTCCTTCAGTTTCTCTCCTGTACTTTGTCTCCATATTTGCTCCCTTGAGTATTTTGTTACTCCTTCTAAGAAGGACTGAAGCCCCACACACCCCACTTGGTCGTCATTCTTCATGAGCTTTATGTGGTCTGTAAGTTGAATCTTGGGTATTTCAAGCTTCTGGGCTAAAATCCAATAATCAGTGAGTGAATACCATGTATGTTCTTTTGTGATTGGGTTACTTCACTCAGGATGACATTTTCTAGTTCCATACATTTACATAAGAATTTATCGAATTCATTGTTTTTAATAGCTGAGTAATATTCCATTGTATAAATGTACCACATTTTTTGTATCCATTCCTCTGTTGAAGGGCATCTAGGTTCTTTCCAGCTTCTGGCTATTATAAATAGAGCTGCTATGAACATAGTGGAGCATATGTCCTTGTTATGTGTTAGAGCATCTTCTGGGCATATGCCCAGGAGTGGTATAGCTGGGTCCTCAGGTAGTGATATGTCCAGTTTTCTGAGGAACCACCAGACTGTTTTCCAGAGTGGTTGCATTATCTTGCAATCCCACCAACAATGGAGGAGTGTTCCTCTTTCTCCACATCCTTGCCAGCATCTGCTATCACCTAAGTTTTGATCTTAGCCATTCTGACTGGTGTGAGGTGGAATCTCAGGGTTGTTTTGATTTGCATTTCCCTGATGACTAAGGATGCTGAACATTTCTTTAGGTGCTTCTCGGCCATTCGTATTTCCTCAGTTGAGAATTCTTTGTTTAGCTCCATACCCCATTTTTTAAAAGGGTTATTTGGTTGTCTAGAGTCTAATTTCTTGAGTTCTTTATATATATTGGATATTAGGCCTCTATTGGATGTGGGATTGGTAAAGATCTTTTCCCAATCTGTTGGTTGCCATTTTGTCCTATTGACAGTGTCCTTTGCCTTACAGAAACTTTGCAATTTTATGAAGTCCCATTTGTCAATTCTTGATCTTAGAGCACAAGCCATTGGTGTTCTGTTCAGGAACTTTTCCCCTGTGCCTAGGTATTCGAGGGTCTTTCCCATCTTCTCTTCTATTAGTATCAGTGTGTCTGGTTTTATGTGAAGGTCCTTTATCCACTTGGACTTGAGCTTTGTACAAGGAGATAAGAATGGATCGATTTGCATTCTTCTGCAGGTTTTACTCCAGTTGAACCAGCACCATTTGTTGAAAATGCTGTCCTTGTTCCACTGGATGGTTTTAGCTCCTTTGTCAAAGATCAAATGACGATAGTTGTGTGGATTCATTTCTGGGTCTTCAAATCTATTCCACTGATCTTCCTGCCTGTCTCTGTACCAATACCAGGCAGTTTTTATCACTATTGCTCTGTAGTACAGCTTGAGGTCAGGATGGCGATTCCTCCAGAAGTTCTTTTATTGTTGAGAATAGTTTTCGCTATCCTGGGTTTTTTGTTGTTCCAAATAAATTTGAGAATATATCTTCCTAGATATGTAAAAAATTGAGTTGGTATTTTAATGGGGATTACATTGAATCTGTGGATTGCTTTTGGCAAGATGGCTATTTTTACTATATTAATCCTGCCGATCCATGAGCATGGGAGATCTTTCCATTTCCTGAGATTTTCTTCAATTTCTTTCTTCAGAGACTTGAAGTTCTTGTCATGCAGATCTTTCACTTGCTTGGTTAGATTCACCCCAAGGTATTTTATATTATTTGTGACTATTGTGAAGGGTGTCATTTCCCTGATTTCTTTTTCAGCCTGTTTATCTTTCACGTAGAGGAAGGCTACTGATTTGTTTGAGTTGATTTTATAACCTGCCACCTTGCTGAAGTTGTTTATGAGGTTTAGGAGTTCTCTGGTGGAAGTTCTGGGGTCACCTAAGTATAATATCATATCATCTGCAAATAGTGATATTTTGACTTCTTCCTTTCCTATTTGTATTCCTTTGACTTCCTTTTATTGTCTAATTGCTCTGGCTAGGACTTCCAGTACTATATTGAACAGGTAGGGAGAGAGTAGGCAACCTTGTCTAGTCCCTGATCTTAGTGGGAATGCTTCAAGTTTCTCTCCATTTAGTTTGATGTTGGCTATTGGTTTGCTGTATATTGCTTTTACTATGTTTAGGTATGGGCCTTGAATTCCTGATCTTTCCAAGACTTTTACCATGAAGGGATATTGAATTTTGTCAAATGCTTTCTCAGCATCTAGTGAGATGATCACGTGGTTTTTTTCTTTGAGTTTGTTTATATAGTGGATCACATTGATGGATTTCCGAATATTGAACCATCCCTGCATTCCTGGGATAAAGTCCACTTGATCATGATGAATGATTGTTTTGATATGTTCTTGGATTCGGTTTGCTAGAATTTTATTGAGTATTTTTGCATTGATATTCATAAGAGAGATTGGTCTGAAGTTCTCTTTCTTTGTTGGGTCTTTGTGAGGTTTAGGTATGAGTGTGATTGTAGCTTCATAGAATGAATTGGGTAGTGTTCCTTCTGTTTCTATTTTGTGGAATAGTTTGAAGAGAATTGGTATTAGGTCTTCCTTGAAGGTCTGATAGAATTCTGCACTAAAACCATCTGGTCCTGGGCTTCTTTTGGTGGGGAGTCTTTTAATGACTGCTGCTATTTCTTTAGGGGTTATGGGACTGCTTAGATGGTTTATTTGCTCCTCATTTAACTTTGGTACCTGCTATCTGTCTAGAAAATTGTCCATTTCATCCAGAATTTCCAGTTTTGTTGAGTATAGATAGGCCTTTGTAGTAGGATCTGATGATTTTTTGAATTTCCTCAGTTTCTGTTGTTGTGTCTCCCTTTTCAGATCTGATTTTATTAATTTGGGTACTGTCTCTGTGCCCTCTGGTTAATCTGGCTAAGGGTTTATCTATCTTGTTGATTTTCTCAAAGAACCAACTCCTGGTTTTGTTGATATTTTGTATAGTTCTTTCTGTTTCTACTCAGTTGATTTCAGCTCTGAGTTTGATTATTTCCTGCCACCTACTCCTCTTGGGTGTATTTGCTTCTTTTTATTCTAGAGCTTTCAGGTGTGCTGTCAAGTTGTTAATGTGTTCTCTTTCCAATTTCTTTTTGTAGGCACTTAGAGCTATGAGTTTCCTCTTAGCACTGCTTTCATGGAGTCCCACAAGTTCTGGTATGATGTTTCCTCATTTTCGTTAAATTCTAAGAAGTCTTTAATTTATTTTTTCCTTGACTAAGTCATCATTGAGTAGAGCATTGTTCAGTTTCCACATGTATGTGGGTTTTCCCTTGGTTTTGTCATTATTAAAGACCAGCCTTAGTCTGTGGTGATCTGATAGAATGCAAGGAATTATTTCAATCTGTTTGTATCTGTTGAGGACTGTTTTGTGACCAATTATATGGTCTATTTTGGAGAAGGTACCATGATTTGCTGAGAAAAAGGTATATTCTTTTACTTTAGGATGAAATGTTCTATAGATATCTGTAAAATCCATTTGGCTCATAACTTCTGTTAATTTCAATGTGTCTTTGTTTAGTTTCTGTTTCCACAATCTGTCCATTGGAGAGAGCGGGGTTTTAAAATCTCCCACTATTATTGTGTGAGGTGCAATGTGAGCTTTGAGCTTTAGTAAAGTTTCTTTTATGTATGTGGGTGCCCTTGCATTTGGAGCATAGATGTTTAGAATTGAGAGTTCATCTTGGTAGATTTTTCCTTTGATGAGTATGAAGTGTCCTTCCTTATCTTTTTTGAGTACTTTTGGTTGAAAGTCGATTTTATTTGATATTAGAATGGCTACTCCAGCTTGTTTCTTGGGACCATTTGCTTGGAAAATTGTTTCCCAACCTTTTACTCTGAGGTAATGTCTGTCTTTGTCACTGAGGTGCATTTCTTGTATGCAGCAAAATTCTGGGTCCTGTTTATGTATCTAGTCTGATAGTCTATGTCTTTTTATTGGAGAATTGAGTCCATTGATGTTAAGGGATATTAAGGAAAAATGATTGTTGCTTCCTATTTTTTTTTTTTTTGTTATTAGAGGTGGAATTATGTTTGTGTAGCTATCTTTTTTGGGGGTTGTTGGAAGATTACTTCCATGCTTTTTCTAGGTTGTAGTTCCTTCCTTGTGTTGGGGTTTTCCATCAATTATCCTTTGAAGTGCTGGGTTTGTGGGAAGATATTGTGCAAATTTGGTTTTATCATGGAATATCTTGGTTTCTCCGTCTATAGTGATTGAGAGTTTTGCTGGGTATAGCAGTCTGGGCTGGCATTTGTGTTCCCTTAGGGTCTGTATGATATCAGACCAGCATCTTCTGACTTTTATAGTCTCTGGTGAAAAGTCTGGTGTAATTCTTATAGGTCTGCCTTTATATGTTACTTGACCTTTTTCTCTTACTGCTTTTAGTATTTTTTTCTTTGTTTTGTGCATTTGGTGTTTTGATTATTATGTGACGGGAGGTATTTCTTTTCTGGTCTAGTCTGTTTGGTGTTCTGTAGGCTTCTTGTATGTTTATGGGCATCTCGTTCTTTAGGTTGGGGAAATTTTCCTCTATAATTTTGTTGAAGATATTTACTGGCCCTTTAAATTGGGAATGTTCACTCTCATCTATACCTATTATCCTTAGGTTTGGTCTTCTCATTGGTCTTGGATTTCCTGGATGTTCTGGATTATGAGCTTTTTGCATTTTGCATTTTCTGTACTGTTGTGTCAATGTTTTCCATGGTATCTTCTGTGCATGAGATTCTCTCTTCTATCTCTTGTATTTTGTTGGTGATGCTTGTTTCTATGACTCCTGATCTCTTTCCTACATTTTCTATCTCCAGAGCAGTCTCACTTTGAGATTTCTTTATTGTTTCTATTTCCATTTTTAGATCCTGGACAGTTTTGCTCAATTCCTTCACCTGTTTGTTTGTGTTTTCTTGCAATTCTTTAAGGGATTTTTGTGTTTCCTCTTTAAGGGCTTCTACCTGTTTACCTGTGTTCTCTTTCAATTCTTTAAAGGGTTTTTGTGTTTCCTTTTTAAGGGCTTCTACCTGTTTACCTGTGTTCTCCTGTATTTCTTTAAGGGAGTTACTTATGTCCTTCTTAAAATCCTCTATCATTATCATGAGAAGTGATTTTAATTCTGAATCCTGTTTTTCCTGTGTGATGGGATATCCAGGGCTTGCTATGGTGGGATAACTGGGTTCTGATGATGTCAGGTAACTTTGGTTTCTGTTGATTGTGTTCTTGCGCTTGCCTTTTGCCATCTGGTTGACTCTAGTGTTACCTGTGCTCACTGTGTCTGACTGGAGTCTGTCTTTCCAGTTATCTTGCTTGTGTCAGAACTCCTCAGATTCTAGATGTCTCTGTGTTCCTGTGATCCTAAGCTCCCTCTGCTCTGGATGCAGTAGGTTCTCTAAGATGTGTCAGGATCAGGTGTTTCCACAGGAGCAGACCAGCTAAGTGTCTGCCCCAGGCAAAAGGACCAGGCTCCGGGCGGAAGGGAGGTGGTATTCTGGAGGGGCAGGGTTTGGG
The DNA here is from genome assembly GCA_021653895.1 of Mastomys natalensis. Lineage (NCBI taxonomy): Eukaryota > Metazoa > Chordata > Mammalia > Rodentia > Muridae > Mastomys > Mastomys natalensis. The sequence goes on along the minus strand of JAJTUV010001320.1, from coordinate 695,474 downwards.
TGCCTGCTAGTTCCTTAACACCCCCTGGCTCCCAGTTGTGACTCTGCGGTGTGGGGTAGTGGGCAAGGTGTCTTACCCTCTGCTCTGAATGCAATAGGTCCTCTAAGATGTCTCAGGATCAGGTGTTTCCACAGGAGCAGATATGCTAAGTGTCTGCCCCAGGCAAAAGGACCAGGCTCTGGGAATAATGTTCTATCTTAATAGTGACACTTTGTACATGCCTCATTTCCTAAAGGTTCATATGTTAAAAACCTGGTCTTTCATGGGAGTGTTGTGGTAGTGGAGCCTTAAGAGGTGGGCCAAGCAAAAAGTAAGTATCACACAGAATTTCTATACTCATGGCTTGGCTTCTTTGGCTGTCAGGTATTTCCTGATCAGCTTCTCTGACACTGTGATTGCTGCCAGAATTGCAAGCCAAACAGAACCTCATACAAGTTATTCACATCAGGAACTTTCTTATCTGAATACAAAGTAAATGAAGACGCTAAGACAATGAATGAGTTACACCATGTTAATAGAGAACAAGTGGAGTAGAGTTCATTTCTTTTCCACAAATGATGCCAACCATCGTCTTGATCCAGGGTAATACATGTCTCTGAACTTTCTAGTGTTGTGTTTTTAGAAACTGTGTGGGAGATCTGAACTTTGCATCCTTTATGTAGAGGTCCTTGTTGCCAGAATGTTGCCAGTGGGGACTGTATGAGATTTCCTAACAAACACAAAGACTATTCTCCCAACTACCAAATACAAGAATTATCTCTGAGAGGGGAGAAGGTGATAGTGTTAGTATTCTGTCTGAACTCGACCTCCACAGTTATCTGGCAACAGCCAGGTATGCTCTTCCCCAGAGTTACCTGGCAATAGCCAGGTAGGCCTGCCCACTATAAAAGGGGATGCTTGCTCCTCCCACTCTCTCTCTTCTTCTCTTCCTCCCTTTCCTGTATGTTCTCTCTCTGCCCCCTTCCTCCCTTTCCTTCCCCCTCTCTCCATGTGGTCATGGCCAACCTCTACCTCTCTGCGCTCTCTCTCTCTCTCTCTCTCTCTCTCTCTCTCTCTGTCTCTCTCTCTCCCTCTCCTCCCCCATCTTCTCCCATTTCTCTCCCCACCTTTGCCCTCCGCCTGGAATAAACCCCCTCCCTTCATGGAACCGTCTGGTCTGGTGTTGTCTGTCTAAGCTGCTACGCTAAAATCTAACAGATAGGGTTTGAACAAACCTGTACAACATCCTGATGAGTTACACCCATGAAATGGACCTATAATAACTTGTCTAAGAGAACAGAATCACAAAGTTGAATTTCATGCAATTTTCAGAGTATTTATATTCACCAAGTCATACACAAGGCAGATCAAAAGAACATTAGAAAACTGCAAAAACTCAATTTTCTATGAATAATTTTGATTCCATCTGTATGTCTAGCACTAACTTTTCTTTTGGGGATTAGAATCATCCATCTGGTATCTTTACTTTGGGTAAGTGCCAAGGACCAGCCTAGACTTGGAAGGGTTCTGCAGAAGAGGGGTTTAGGAGCAGCAAAAAGAATGACTTGAAGTCAGTGGTGGGGTACAAGCTGACAGCCTTGTGTTACACTCAAGACAGCTCTCCAGAGATCTCCAGACAGCTCATCCAGATAGCTCAGCTCTCTCAGCCCAAAAGTCAGCCTTTTATTTGCATATAAATTCAGCCATTTACTCAAGGTTTCCTTTGGTTATCAGACAAATCAGCATATTTATTTATTTATTTATTTTAAATCTGACTCCTAGAAAATGACAGCAAGCACATTTTTCTTAACATTGTAAAATAATTCAAAGATCTGTCTGCCTTTGTAGGCACAAACAATAATCTAGATAGTTAGTTCAGGCTCTGTGATCGCCACTCCCACCATGCTTTAGCTTTAATTCCAACTGTCTCAGGCTGACCTTGAACTGAGGAATCTACCTGCCCTTCTTTGTAATCTGACATGCTGTCTCATAGTGCAGCTGCCTCTGTTCTTTTAGGTCTGTGAAATCCCTTATAAAATTCATATTATAGCCTTATAGTTTGCATAGTTGAGATACATTTTATACATTTTTGAACTCATGTTTTCAGAGCTCTTTCCCACAGACTTAAGGGTTGTCCTGAAGGTCAGTGTTTATTACTTTTTCTAAGGACAAAACCACACCCTCACCTCCTGGACTCCTGCTGTCTCTGATTATCATGGAGTCATTGACTTTGGCAGAGAGAACATTCCCTGATAACCTTGGCAGGCAAAATAAAATGAAACACACACACACACACACACACACACACACACACAAACAAGCCTCCTCACACCCAGCAACTGTCAACACTGATGGAGCCCCACGCATTGCTGGCTCTGTTCCAGGGGTGGGAACCATGTCACATCATCCCTTCCAAGTAGGACTTAGCAGGTCATATCATTCATACATATATACATATATGCACATATGCACATACACACACAAGCACACACATATATCTGGAGAGAGAGACAGAGAGAGAGACAGAGAGACAGAGAGAGAGAGAGTCTTTTCTCCATGTATTGAGGATGATTTTAAGATGTTAAGATGCTTTCTTGGGTCTTCATTTCTGTCATTCTTTTTTTTTTTTTAATTGTATATTTTCTTTATTTACATTTCAAATGTAATAAAAGGTTCAACTTTCCAGGTTTCTCCTCCTGAAACCCCTATCCCATCCTCCCACCCTCTACTTCTATGAGGGTGCTCCCCCACCCACCCACCTACCCACTCCTGCCTTCCTGCCTGGCATTCCCCTACATTGTGAAATTGAGCCTCCCAGGACCAAGGGTCTCCTCCCATTGATGTCTGACAAAGTCATCCTCTGCTACATATGCAGCTGGAGCCATTGGTCCCTCCATGTGTACTCTTTTTGGTTGGTGGTTTAGTCCCTGGGATCTCTGGGGGGAGGAGGGGGGTGTAACGGCCCGTTCTGCTACTTTTGTAATGGCCCATTCTGCTACTTTGTAATGGCTCTGCTGCTCCGGTCTGCGGGTCAGGATCTAGCAAGAGAGAGAGTGGGGATGGAGAGGGAAGGGACAGGAAGAATGGAAACAAAACAGAGTCTGATCATGGAAACAAAACAGAGTCTGATCAAGTCTTGTTTATTGAAAGGAAATCCTAGGTATTTATACCCTTTACCACGTGCCTTGCCCTCATGGGCAAGCTCAACTGAAGGCACTACATCATGTGCCTAGCAGCATGGAGACCACATGCACCTAGCTGCTGGCAGTAGTAAATGTTTATCAGAGTGTGCTCAGCTGTTGCGGGCTTTGAAAAAAAGTCTCTTGTCAGGGTATATGGCTCTAGATGGCTGTAAAGATGATAGCCGCTTTAGGCTAAGAGTCGGCTCCCAACAGGGGGCATCTGGTTGGGGAACAGTTCCCTGCCTCTACATCTCAAGTGTTGGGATTAAGGGCCTCCACCAGTATAGCCTGGCAGCATCTATTTTTTCCTTCATTAATTTATTTATTCACTTTATATCCCTATTGCAGCCCTCTTCCCTCCTCTCCTCCCAGTCCTTCATCCCATTACTCACTCCCTTTCTTCTCAAGAGAAGGGGAAGGCCCCCTTGGATACCACCCCAACATGGGACATCTAGTTGAAGCAGGACTAAGTGGACTCTCTCCAACTGGGGCCTGACCAGTCAGTTCAGCTAGAAAGGGATCCAGTGGCAGGCAATGGAGTCAGAGATAGTTTCTACTCCAATCTTAGGGGACCATGAAGAACAAGCTGCACATGTGCTACAAGTGTGTAGAGGGACTAGGTCCAGCCTCTGCATGCACTTCATTCAGATGGTGGGTCAGTTTCTGTGAGCTCCCATGCGCCCAGGTTAGTTGACTCTGTAGGTCTGCTTAGTGTTCCTGACCCTTCCAGCTCTCTAGATCTTCTTGTGTTTTTGACCATTCCAGATTGCTTAATTCTAAACCCCACTCTTTTATAACAGTACCAAAGCTCCACCTGAAGTTTGACTGTGAGGGTCTGCATCTGTTTCCATCCTCTGCTGGATGAAGCCTCATAGGAGACAGTTATACTAGACTTCTGTCTGTATGTATAGCAGAGTATCATTAATACTCTGGGGTTGAGTCTCAGGTTAGGCCAGTCATTGGTTGGCCATTCCCTCAATCTGGGCTGTCTTTATCCCTGCACATCTTGTAAGCAGGACAAACTTCAGGTTGAAGGTTTTGTGGGTGGGTTGATTTCCCCATCCCCCACTGGAAGTTCTATATGGCTATAAGAGGTGGCCATTACATTCTCCACATCCCCTACTGGTAGTAATCTCAGCTAGGGACACCTCCATAGACTCCTGGGAGCCTCCCCAATCCCAGATCTCCATATAGTACCAGAGATGCCACAAAACCCCTATTTCAGTTCTCTCAGCCCCCACCCCACCCCATTTCCCCACACCTGAATCCCCATCCCCTCTTCCTTATTCAGTCCCTGCCACCCAGTTCCCTCCCTCTGTCTATCTCCAATGTCTATTTTCCCTTCTGAGTGAGATTCACACATTCTACCTTGGGCTCTCCTTACCACTTTGTTTCTTTGGGTCTCCAGATTGTAGCATAGTTATCCTGTATTTTATGGCTAATGTACATTTATAAGTGAGTACATATGGCTAATGTACATTTATAAGTGAGTACACACCATTCATGTATTTCTGTGTCTATGTCACCTCCTTTGGAATATATTCTACTTGCATTCATTTACCTGCAAATTTGATGATGTCCTTTTTTGTAATAGCTGAATATCACTCCATTGTGTAGATGTACCACATTTTCATTATCCATTCTTCAGTGGAGGGACATTTAGGTTGTTTCAGTTTCTGGCTATTATAAATAAAGTTGCTATGAATATAGTTAAGCAAATGTCTTTGTGGGATGGTGGAACATCTTTTGGGTATATGCCCAGGAGTAGTACAGCTGGGTCTTGAGGTAGAACTACTCCCAATTTTCTGAGAAAGACAAATTGATTTCCAAAGCAGTTGTACAATTTTGCACTCCTGCCAGCAATGGAGGAGTGTTCCTCCTTCCTCCACATCCTTGCCAGCATGAGCTATCACTTGAGTTTTTGATCTTAAACATACTGACGTGTGTAAGATGGAATCTCAGAGTTGTTTTAATTTGCATTTCTCTGGTGACTAAAGATATTGAGCATTTCTTTCAGTGCTTCACGGCCATTTGATATTCCTCTGTTGAAAATTCTCCGCTTAGCTCTGTACTCCATTTTCTATTGGATTATTTAGGTTTATTGAAGTCTAATGTCTTGAGTTCTTTATATGTTTTGAATATTAGCTCTATGTTGGATGTAGGGTTAGTGAAGATCTCTTCCCAATCTGTAGGCTGCCATTTTGTCCTATTGATGGTGTCCTTTACCTTGGAAAAGCTTTCCAATTTCATAAGGTCCCATTAATTAATTGTTGGTCACAGTGCTAGAGCTTTTGGTGGTTTTGTTGTTGTTGTTGTTGTTTGAGTTCCAGGCCAGATTGGTCCACAGAGTATGTTCAAGGATAAAAAAGATTACACAGATAAATTTCCCCCAAAGGAATCTGCACCTCCAAAACACAGCATTTGCTCACTTGCTAGAGAATTCGAGCCTCTAGAGCACAGACGTTTTCTTTCTCACTAGTCTTTATTCTATGGATCTGTTAGAACACAGTTCAAGAATAGAATCCTGTGAGAATTCTGAGTGTTTGTGAGAAAATTCCAAGAAATTAAAACACAGGTCTGGTGACATCAGTTTCTTCAAAAGAGAACAGTTCTAGGAATGTGTTTTCCTTTTCCTCCCAGGTGTAGCAGATAAGAGTTTATTTCAGCTTATTCATTGCAACTCTCTCTATGGAAAAGCATTCCTTTGCCACCTGGCTTAACCTTGTGATTATATCCTCCTCTTGTTCTTGGTTTTTACAGACAGGGTTTCTGTGTGTAGACTTATGTGGAACTCACTTTCAACCAGGCTGGCCCTGCATCCATAGAGATCCATCTGCCTGTGCCTCAAAATTACTGGGATTAAAGGCATGAAGCACCACCACCTGTCTCAGGTAACTCTTCTTAACCCTCAGAATACAAATTGTCTGATGCTCTGAATGAAGTTGGTGTTTGCATGAGAATTTAGTCTGCCTCAGTTTTTAGGTCCCAGCTTCATGCGACCATCTACAGCAGTAAACAAATTGGATGACTGAATAAATGTTTAATTCTCAGAAACTTTGTAGTCAGTGAGTCTTGAAAATATCAGTGTAGTGAGAATACTGTAGGATTCCTGGTGACTTTTGAGTTAATGGAGCTGACTTATATCCGAGATGGTGGCTGTTTCATTTCAGACTCCTTTTCTTAAAAGTAAAATCTAAAAGTAGCACTTGCATCCCACCTACTTTCTCCTACATGATTTTGTACTGTGTCTATAACAAGTGGAAATTAATAACATGTTATGAGAAGTCAAGTGGTATTTCAACAGATGTTTTGTCTCAATTTCTCTCTAGATGAATTAAAAACAAAAATTCAACTGACAATGATCACGCTGTCCTCATTTCACACACATAAAGAATTAAATATTGTGAAATATGTCAACCAGTTTTACTAAGCTCTTAACCTGCAGAGAAATGGCTTGCAATTAGTGTTACATTAGAATTGTCACAGCTAAGCAATTTATAAATCAGTAGGAGGACGTTAACTGATTTTGTGCTTCATGCACACACTGAACATGCAGTTAGAGTAATTCACAGGAATTAAAATTACAATTGAAGTGTCAGACAGTAAGTGAAAAGTTTTAATGTTCTATCTAGTGAGAGAGCTAATAGCTAGTTTACGAAGAATACAGTGAACAAAAGTCGTATCTGTGGCCAGGACTTTGCCAAGGCAATATACAGTTTTGTTTTGTTTTGTTTTTTTTGGTTATCAAAACATTACTTAAATGAGACTAAAAGGGAAAACTGTATTTGAGATCATGCAAGAATCTGCACATTTTTCCGCTGTGGCAATTTGAAATTTTGCTGTCAGGAAAACTTGTACACAATAAATGATCTTAATTACACTAACTCCTCTTAATATCTTACACTATTATGAAAGGAGTAATTCACTTCCATTTAAAAAAACTTAAAAGACAGAAAATTCAAGCTTGATAAATTTATAAAATAAACCATTATGTCAGCAGAAAAGGTTAAGTGGCAATCTCTGTGAAATTAGGTTGGTGGGCTTTCTCTAGCTTTGAGGTCATCCCATGAGTCACTCCAGAAAATGAGCAGTGTTTTAATTGAGGCTGTCACTACTGGTTTGGTACTTCACTCTCTCCCCAGTAACAGGAGACACTGCACCTTTTGCCATGAAATGGTCGCAATGTCCAATCCATCCATGATTTTGGGTGACTCTTCACATAGGATGATCTGGGAAAGCCCATGGAGACTCCTCACATGGGGACTGAAATGAACTTCATCTGGGCCTACCTGCTCTTTTGTCTATTGTTATTATGAGACTATATCCAGGCTAGCTCACTGAGAGGCATAGGACACAACTGTGAGTTAACTCAAGCCAAGTCTAGCACAGATCAGCCAACTTCAAGACCTATCAGCAAACTAACTGTTCCCTTTGCCACAGGTGAATGGAAATGTATACTCATTTGTTCTTTGTGCTTTGAGGTCATCCTTTCCTTTCCTGTCTTTCATTGTAAAATGAAGGGTGTAACTGAGACTATTAAAGTTCACTCCATACTGTAGGAACTCAGATAATTAAAGGTCTAGAAGTTGGGGCAATTCCTCAGCTAGTGCTGGAACATGCTGATACTTTCTTTTCAGTGATACTGCCAAGAAGGTGCTCAGCTGTAAAAGGAGGGCCTGAAAAGCCTGGGACACAAAATGTGTTAAGAGTTCCCCAATAAGACCTGTTTTTCTCTGCTTTTGAATTTTGGAAACTAAGTTTTTCTCATAGACTAGACTGGAATAATCCTGTCTCAGCCTGGTGTGTCATAGACTTTTCCTGGGAAGATACAACAGGCACACACATCACACATACCATATCCACCCCCATCATACAAGCCATATCTACCCCTGTCATGTACACACACACATACATACACACACACATATACACACACATTTATTCCAGAAAGAAAAATCCACAATAGACCAATGTATACAACTTAGCTAGCCAATGAGTTTTATTGAGGTTTATAAAAGGAATATGGGTAAGGGTTACTTATAAGAGCGATGACTCAAGAGCAGTTTTATAATAAAAAAAATCGCAAACTTGAAACTCTGTATAGTTTGTAGACAGGTAGTCCTATGATACTTACTCTATTAGCAATTCTTCTAGGCTTTGCCTATCAGTTACCTAGCAACAGCTAGGTAGGAGCCTGGCTTGCTATAATAGGACCGTTTGTTCCTTCCCCCTTTCTGTTCCTGCTGGTCTCTTCCCTTCTTTCTGTTTTTTCTTTCTGTTCCTCTGTCCCTTTCCCACACTCCCTTCTCACCCCTCTTCTCATGCCGCCAAATAAACTTCATTTTATAGTAGACCTATAGTCCTACGGCTGGTATCTCTTGTGTGGGGGGTGCCTCAGCATGGGCCTGCTGAGGTAACCCCTCCCACTGCATCATGCCACTGAATTACAAAGTGTATAACATTCTCCTTTGTATCTTGGTTGGTCAAAATCTACTTGCCAATCTAGTAAGGGGCCTTTGAAAACCTTCCCAGTTTCTGCTTTTATAGATGTGTAAAAACTGACTTCTGTTTACCTATGAAGTTTCATAAGCAGCCCCCTCCTTCATGGAGGGTGTGTTTTAGAGAACACTGACAGGCAACAGTCACCCAAATGATGAAACTAGTATACGCAGCACCACACCTCCCCGAAGCTCATTATCATTAACCCTGAACAAATAAGCCAAGACAGAAGACAGGACAGGAGAAAACAGATTTTAATTTTTAAATACTAATACATTTCCAGGCTGTTTTGCAAAGAAAAATCATGTTACATTAGTTTAAAACTATGCATTAAGTATATTTCTTTAAACTCTAATTTTTACAAACACATAATGAAAGAAATATATATTTTATAAATATCTATTCAGAACAGGAATTATGAAGTGTTCAAAATATCAGGCCAAGATTTTTCCTCTGTAAATATATAAAATTCCCATATACTTCATATGAATTCCTCTTCAAGAGCAAAAAATTTCCTCTTATAAAGACCAACTCAGTTTTCAGACACAATCAAGAGTAATAATATAAAAAAATGGAAAAGTTCTGTACAAGGGAATACAGATAGCACACAGGTAAATCCCATTACCATACATGCCATTTGTGTTTTAAAAATGTTTTATAAAAACTGCCGCTTAAACAAATATGAGTGAGAATCTTTCCCTGGCTGTGGAAAATACATAAATTATCACCCTACCTCTTGGGTGATAGAGGCTTCCACTGAAGGAGTTGGGGAAAAGGAGCCTCCAAATATGTTCCCTGAGGAGGGACCTGAGCGGAAGAGAGGGAATCCTCTCTTCTCGGGCAGGAGTTTTATCTAGTGGGCCATTCACTATTATTTCCCTTCACTTAGGAATATTCTTTGGGGTCAAACAAATGACTGAGGGGTGTTCAGATTACAGAAGCAACTAATAGGTCTCTTCTTGGTTGCTTGGTAACCAAACGCTAGAAGCCTGATTTATTACCAATACCAGAGAAGCACCCAGCCACCTGTCCCAGTGCGTACCCCAAGGCTGTCCATTGTCTTCCCTCTTCTGGTCTGAGCTGCACTGTGGCTGTTATCAACTACTGTCTCTTCTGACACTTCTTCTGGAAAGAACTCTTCAGGAAAGTACGATACACAGGATCATCCACATACTCATTCTTGAGCCTAGAGCTCAGCACTCTTTGCCTCTTCCTCTCTCCTTGAATTACATCTGCCCCATAAAACGTGTCTTCAAATCGCATGTCGGAGGCTGTGGACTAAATGCAGAAATATATTGTTGGGTACAGAAACACTAGACACAGATCTAGGGAACAGAGGCTAGGCTCTATCACAGGGTAGAAGGAACCTAACACAGTCTTACTCTTCCTCATCAGCTAGTTTTCAGCCATACTACATGTGGCTCTATTTAGTCCCAATTTCTTTACCCGGACGGAGGGAGTTTCCCCAAACAAAAGTAAAATTAACACCTTTTCATATTGAGTCTACTGTAAATGAAAACTCCTAAAAAGAAGCTATGTCTGAAGAAACTGACTGACTAGATTTGAGGAAGTGCTATGGTGAGAGCAAAGTGATCCAGGCCTAACAGCTCATCATTAGCTCTAGCCCTCAGAACAGCAGCCATCCATGTCTTCCCACTTAGCCGATCATTAGCTCCCACCAATCCCAAAGTTAATGATGTCATCACAGCATCTTGGGCCTACAGAAAAGCTTCCCCTATCTTGCTATAGTGACCTCTCTGATATTCCAACTAATGTATTTTAAACTTGCTGAGGTATTTAGACTTTCTTTGTCCTACAAAACTATAAAACTTCATGAAATGGCTTGCATGTTGGAATATGAAATTTTAGCTGTCCTAAACCTATGTTCTTGAGTCATAGCCGTGTCCCTTTCAGAATGGGAGCTGCAAATTTTACATTAACACTTGCTTAGTCACCATCTCCTCTTGGCTTCTGTGCCAACAGGTTTATCTTTTTTAGGGGTGGGGTTGTCAACAGTCATTCTTAATTCATGCCGAATCCTATTCTTTGTTTGTTTAGCCTTTCTCCACTTCCTTCAAGCTAGTGTGGTTAAATCCCTAGTTCTTAAATCCTATAGCAGTTCTGTGTTGCTTAACTATTTCATTGCCTACCTGTTTGCTCATTTTTGATGTTTCAGACTTCACTGTTTTAGCTATCTATTCAACTTTGGGGCCTTTGATACATATTTTTGGCATCAATTCCTGTACAGGCTCCAAGGATGATGACTGGATTTCTCACTCTAGCTTAGATCTCCTACATTAAGACCTGCATGTACCTCTGTGCAATAGGTAGGCAGCTCAAACTACTTCAGATGTTCTCCAAATTATTCTGTATAAAATGGAACTAAAAGACTTCCTCCATGACTACCCTTCTTAAATTTCCTAAATGCCAATGCTCATCTGTACAATCACTTGTCAAAAATTTAATGGTTGTGATTCCTTCTTATTCCCATCCGGCCAGGAGTCCTCCATATACTTGAAATAGCCATGATCCTGATGCAGGGTCCCTCCCTTCACCTTTTAAACCACTACAACAAATGCACCAGTCCCAGTCTATCTCCCATTTAACTCCTAGAAAAAAAAAAAAAAAAAGCTCTCTAGAAACACTAATTAAATAATTAAAGAGGGCTACATGTATCTATCTATAGCCTTATCTTCTACCTGTCCTCAAGAATACCTGCACATTCCCAAGCCCAGACTTTTACAACTTAGCACATCCAACTTCCTTCTTTTAGAAGATTAAATTTTATATTATGAGCCATATATCAGGGTCTTAAGTTTTCTATGTGGGATAGTTTTTCTTCCATGGAAGAGTCTCTACCACAGAAAAGCTGGAGGTTCCTATAAGCCCTGAACATGAATGCAGGGATAATCAATGTTCTTCCCATTGGGTGTTTCTTAAGGTAAAAGATATTAGGAATTATAAACTAAATGTTGTATATCCCAACATTAAAGAACAGGCATGGAACTCAGCAACTGTTCAGTAAGTGATTAGGGAAAAGTGAGGCTATGCTGAAATACTCAAGAAAAGACAAACCTAGAGTCAACACTAAAACACTAACTTTCATTCCTGATTGCTAAGCTGTTTTGCAATCTAGAATATGTTCTCCACTGGTTTAGGTTAGGGGTATGACTTCTAATGACAACAACAAATAGAATATCTGAGGTTTGATAACAAAGTAGATAGACTGTTACTCTTTTAGGAGTTGAAAACACATGGCCCACTATGAAGAAGAGAGGAAAGGGAGCAGACAGAAGGAAGCCTGAAATCTGGAAATGTTTCAAGTTGGCAGATGCATATATTTTCTGCTCAGCAGCTCATGAGGCTAATCCATGGGTTCCCTAGAGAATGCCATATTTCATTTGGGAAGGAAACTTAGATTTGTGAATTGGTTGGATCTTTCTGTCATCAGGAAGAAACATTTTGTTTTAGTAACTCTTAGAAAGCACCTCCTCTGACTTATATTTCACTTTTAGAAGTGCTAAAGTTACCAAAGGAGGAAATAAAACATCTATGAAAGTGTTGCTACTGTGCAGAAACAGCAGAAGTCAGCCTCTTAAACACAATAGTAAAGTCAATTTACCAGGAGCTCTAGTTAATTACGCAATGGTTGCCATGGTTACTCTATGAGACAATAAAAGGTAATGGAGTTGTTTCTGAAAAGAGTACAAAAGAGCCCAGCACAGTCATTACGCAGTTGGCTGGCTCTCTTAAAACATTCTCCCCAAGCCAGAAGAATTCGAGGGAGGCAAAGTCCTAAAACATGAAGGTTCAACAATAAGCACTGCTTATCAATCTTTCTCAAACCAAAAAATTCTGTAAGCATAAAATATCTATCAATGAGTACTCAATTAGATTTGACTCCCTAGCTGGAAAAGTATGGGACAACCTACCTGAAGGCAGGTTATTGACTGAAGAGTATAGCAGTCTTTGATCTAGTAACAAAAGTGGCAAGGCTGTAGCTACAAGATACTGTTTCCTACTGGGCTTAGCTGCTGAGCATACTGGACTGCATTCAGTGCATTTTACTTCACTGTTTTGTTAAAGTTAAAGTTTTCTCAGAGAAGTTGGACATGTCACAATACTCATCATCCTGGCATGTAGGATGGGGCATGAGGCAGACTAGAAACACAAAGAAATCCTTGGCCTCTTAGTGAATTAAAGCCCAGACTAGCTCACATATGGTTTCAAAACACAAACAAAACAAAAAACCCAGGGAGTGGGGGGGAAACGTATTGAGAATTAATACACACCACAAAATGACACTTAGGAGACTTATTAAAAAAAATACCCAAGAAGACATCATAGAATCAAGACCAAATCTACTAGATTTTATCTATTTAGAGAATGAAGTGAACTCATAAGAAACAGGAATGTGAAATATCTAAGAATCAATTTAGTGTGCACACCAGCTATACACATCCGAAAACCAAGAAAACTTTCAGAAGGTTTCCTACTCTATTCCCTACCCAAATCTTTAGTGGCTAACAAAAGATAAAAAGAGCAAAGCAAAACAGGGCGAGTAGAGGTGAGCCAATGGGAGATATGGATTATATAGTGAGGGGCAGCCATCTTTAACAATTTCAGGTTGTCCTGAGACTTCAGTATGTTTTAAGAAATATTTACTTTTATTTTATGTGCATGAGTGTTTTTCCTTGAAGTGTTTCCAGTGCCCATAAAGGACAGAAGAAGGTGTTGGATACACTGGACCCTGGAGTTATCCATAGTGGTAGCTACTATGTGGGTGTGGGTACAGAAAACCAAACCCAGGTCCTCTGCAAGACTGGGATGGAACAGTAGTGCCATCCTCTAGCCCAGGTTTCAATATCTTAAAACACTGACAAGGTAGCAGGCTTCAGGAATATATCTCTATAATTGGTGCAGTTAATTTTCTCTTTGCTCACAGGCATTGTAATCTGTTCATTTTTTTTTTTTTTTTAAACTAGAATGTTCTCAGAGTGTGCATAGGTTTCCTGAATTGCCCACATTTCACTGGGTGAGCAGCAGCACTGACCCTGTGTCTTGTTCTCTCCTGACTTCTTACGTCCTTCCTCCAAAGGTGCAGCTGAGAGGGAACAGTACATCCGTTGTGGGTTCCCTGTCTCAGGATCTCACCTGACAACACAGGAACTGAGCATTTAATACACAGCTTAAAGAAGCTCTTGGTTTTCAAAAATGACTATCATAACTCTGTCTCTGCAAGAGTATACAATCAGTAAGAGTGTATGAAAAAGTCAAATGTATTTAGAAAATTAACTTCTCTATTGAAAATTTGTTATTTTCATAGAGATGCTATAGATGTGACTCCAAATGAATAAACCAGACTTAATTTTATACTCTGCTAAATATAATACAATATGAAACCTACATTATTATGAATTACATTTAAAAATAATTTAAGTTTAGGCCACACAAATTAACTTATCATTTAGTGGCATGCATTGGACTTGGCAAAAAATATATGTACATACACGTGTACTTATTATAACTCCTTTAGTATTCCTACTACTAATATTCTGGCTTTGTTATACCTTTATGAAAAGTCAGAGTTTAGACACAAACATCAGTGAGTGCATTATATAGAACTTCACCAATACATGATAAGATTACTAAAGACTATTCTCTAATGCTACCTCTTTAATCTATTGTTGAATACTTCCTTTTAATGTAACTTCCACTAACAAAGAGTAAATACCTTAATATTATATTTGTATAAAGCTTTGTATACAGGATAAATTCAGTAACTATTATTGTGTCAATAAATTTCAACACAAAGTACTGCCATTTGATCCCATTAGAAGTAAACTATGTATACACTGGTTTTCTGTTTCTGTCCAAGTTGAGACTTGCATTTATCAAGTTACAACAAGGGAAAAATTACTTTGGCTTCTTAAAAATTAACCAAAATCCCAAGGTTGTTTTAGGCTTGGGAAATCATAGAGAATGGGGACTTAACCTAAGTGGCATTTGCCATTGGCACTTACGAAACGAGCCTTTACTCTCTTGGGTAACTCTTCATCTAAAGTGTATATGTCTTCTCTCTTCATTGCTATCTGAGATCCATCTTCAAATTCAACCTAAAGAAACAAAAGCCATTGTGATAAGTAGTAAAACCAAACAAGTACTGACCATTTTTCAGAATTCCAATTAACTATGGGGGATGGGGAATGGAGGACAGGGAAGTAAAGGACTCTAACAGAGAAAATATAGAATCAGCCAAATTAAGGAACATTAGAAGAGCATTTTCTTACCCAACTAAGAACAAAGCAAGCTGAGAAACAGCCAAGACTATTGAAAAGGGCAGACTTAAAATATGAGCCATGAAATCTTTAATACTTCAAAATCAACTAAGAAAATGAGGGCTGATCAGATAATTTCTCTGAAAACTGGCAAATCCTGCATTAAGATGGGCTGGACTTGCTAGCATCATGTCTTATTAACATAAATTATTAGAAAAAAGAAAAAACATCCTACAAAAAAATGAGAAAAGGTATTTGAGAACTGTACAACAGGTGGGAATATCCAGAATACCTAAAGAACTACAAAAATCGAAAAACAGGTACCAAACAAAGTTTAAAAACAAAAAAACCTGAAGTCATTAGTAAATGGGCTAGTGAAATGAATAGGCTACCTTTAGAAGAAATAGAAATGCTCAATAAATACTTGAAAAATTGTTCAATATTCTGAGCTATCTGGAAAATACAAATTAAAACTGGTCTGAGACTCTTGCTCCAGTTAGAATGACTATTAAACAAAGAACAACAAATGCTAGAAGATTGTCGGGAAAGCAGGGATCTTACACACTACTGGTCGAACTCTGCATTAGTACAGTCACTATAGAAATCAATATAGAGGCTACTTACAAAGGCAGAAACACAACTACGACAATCAATGTATACCATTTCATGGTACACCTCTAAAGGACTAAGTCAACATACCACAGAAATATTTGCACATCCATGTTTATTTCTGTACGTATTCAAAATAGCAAGGAAATGGAAACACACTATCTATCCACCAGTGAACAAAGAAAATGAAGCAATCATAAAAAGAAATTTACTCATTATAAACAAAATAAAATTATGTCATTTCCAGAAGAATGGATGAAACAGGACAATATTGTATTAAGCAAAGGAACTCAGACCCCAAAAGACATGTATTATATATTTCCTTTCATATGTGGAATCTAGACTTAAATTTATTTATGTTTGGTGTCTGTGTGTTGTTAACTTCAAAGGGAAACTTGAGAGGTAAAGATGATATGAGAATGGGGGAGACAGGGAATGGAATGCACAGCAATGTAAGATCAGAAGAGAGTTATCTGGGGATAAAAAAGAACACAAAAATGGAAGACAGGGATGGGAGAGCAAAGTGTAAGAACAAAGTGAATTGACATATTTTCATGAATGGCATAAGGAAATCCATTACTTGTGTGCTAACTTTTAAAAGTAATTTAAAAACAGAAAGTTAAAAGAGTTAATTCTCTATGCAAGCTTGGCTGGAAGGTCATTCTATAGCTAAAACCAGAACTAGTGAGTGCCCCACAAGCTGAGCTCAGTACTCCTGAGTAGCTGCTGGTGATCTTCATATGGATACTCAAGTTCTGCATCTCAGACTTAGCCTGCTCTCCTTGGCCTTCAGCAGCTTGTAGTTAAGTGGCTATCTTGATGTCAAGTTCGAGCTTGCTGTTCATCAGTTCCTGGTACACTTGAAGCTGCCTGGCCATACACAGCTGAGCCCATTGCAGGGCAGCCTCTAGCTCACCCAGCTTGGCATTGGCAGCCTTAATGACCACCTCCCCATGTTGCTCAGTATCAGCAATGCAGCCTCCAGGGTTGTCCTCTGGTTTTGAGATTTCATCTCCATCTGCAGATAGTTGCTGTTGCAGTTCACCATGAAGATCTCTGTAAGGCACAGTTATCACAGTTAGGGTCTTCAACTCTTCCTACTTAATCTGGAACATGCTGGCTTCAGTTGGCTATATCCTCATATAGGGAACAGGCTTCAGTGATGATGGTATCCATGTCCAGGGAATGGCTGTTGTCCATAGATAGTACCACAAACACGCCTGCAAACTCATGGATTTCCTCTTCATAGATCTGCCAGAGGGTTGATCTGTCAGCTCATTTAGGTGGGGCGCCCATTCTACCTTGTTCATATTGCTTCATCCACATTCTTCTTGATGAGGACAAATTTATTCTCCATCTCTCTACTGTTGATCTCATACTTGGACTTCTTGAAGTCCTCCACCAGGTCCTGAATGTTGCCAAGCTCAGCCTCCAGCTTCAGTGATTCCTGGCCCAAGGCTTCCAAATTTGTCCATGCTGCTCCTTGCTGTCTTCTGTTGCTGCAACAGATCAATTTGGTCTCCAGAATCTTGTTCTGCTGCTCCAGGAAGCACAACTTGTCAATGAAGGAGGCAAACTTGTTAAGGGATTTACAGCCTAGATGTTGGGGTCCACTTAAGGGGCTCAGCAGGCTCTGGTTCATTGTGACCGCTATGATGTCCCCTACACCAGCCCCCCTGAAGCCACTCAGACCCATGCTGGTACCCAGGCATCTCTGGAGACTACTACTGCTGCTGCCCACTCAAGAAAAGCTGGAAACAATTTGACACTGGTTGCTCTCATGTATGATTGGCTGCTAAAGGTCCAGGACCTGGAGGTGCACATCTTCCAGGATTTCTGTGTCACACTGATAGACAGTCAGATCTGGAGTGAAGGCAACGAAATGAAGTTGGAGGTTTGAAGGCAAGCTGAGCAGCTGCGTATAGGCCCTAGCTGGATGAATATTTATAATTCCTTTCCTCCTCTAGTAGTGTGCAACGCACACTACCCTCAAGCACCATGAATGCTATTCAGTAGGAGTGAAACTAGTTGAGCATCAACTTGAGTTCTTCATCTTTGGCATCAGCATCTTATCATCAGGTTGTGAAAAATAACCAATAGCCTTGGCAATACCTGTGATGTTAGAGTGTGTGTGCGAGTGTGCGAGTGTGTGTGTTGGGGGCGGTGATTTCTATGGGTTCCTTTTGGTCAATGACTCAATAAGACGCAAACAATTCCTAGTACTGGAGGTTGTATTTCGTGGTTGATATCTTTACTTGGTGGTTTTAAGATGTTACATTTTAGTTTGGGCATTATCTCCATTATAAGGTTGATACATTTTTCTCATTCCTTGAGATCCTCTCCTTCCCCCTGGATTCTTACTAGCTATCTAATCTCTATGGTTATTGAAATGAAATATACACACCAATAAGTTAAAAACTAATTTCCACATAAGAGAAGATGTGCTGTATTTTTCTTTTGGGCTCTGAGTTACTCACCCAAAAACCTGAATAACTGATTTTACCTTCATCCATTTACCTCTTTTTTTTTTTTTTTTTTTTGGTCTGGATGACTTCTCTACTGGTAACTGTGGGATACTGAAGCAATTCATTATCACTTTGTTAGGAGTCATATGTGATTTTAGCTGTTTACTATTTCTTTTAGGAACTTGAGTAGTCTTGGATGGTGTATAAATATTCAGAATTGTAATATCCTCATGGCAGATTTTTCTTTTGATGAATACATAATGTTCCTTCTCTTTAGATGTTCTTTTTAAAGTCTATTTTGTATTTTTGACATCTTCACTATAATATTATCTCCGGTTATGTCTTCTGGGAATTATAAATGAATGAGCAATTCTCTAGAATTGGGAAATTTCTTGCCATGATTCAAAGGCTGTGTAAGCCTTTAGATTGTTATTTCAGTTTGTTCTTCTCCCTGGGGCAGTCTTAGGTATGGCCCTGTGAGCACCTTCCAGGGTTCTTGAATAGCAGATGTCAGGATTATAATCTCAGGATAATGTTCTATTCTTTTCTTTTCTTTTCTTTCTTTTCTTTTCTTTTCTTTTCTTTTCTTTTCTTTTCTCTTCTCTTTTCCTTTCCCTGTTTCTTTTATTTTACACAGAACTGAATTTCATATTGCCCCAACTTTGTCCTCTAGTCTTAATATTCATTCTTTTGCTTGTTTTTTTTCTGTTGATTATATACACAGTACTTTATATTTGACTAATGTTGAGGAACATCACTATAGCAGTCCACCATGACAATGGCTTTCTAAGCCTGGTGCAAAAATGGGGGGCCTCCCTTTCTTGGGGGATGGGGAGGTTCCCTGTCTCTGCCTCTAACTGGAGAGTGTTCTTGAACACAGCTGGCTGGCCTTGTCTGAAAAGTGATCTTGTACAGAGATCTCTGTAAGATTGTATACCTCAGCATGCACATCCTCCTCTGGCCTCCTGCCTGCATGATAATTTGGTGCTATATTATAACCAATCAGCCCTTCCTGTTTGCTCTATGTCATGATCAATTAGCCCTTTCCATTCATATCCCTAAAAAAGCTCTCATATACACTATCCCTGAAATAATAACTTATTTTGCTACGGTCTCTGGAGGTCATTTTACCATATTCACTGCTTTCTGAACACTGCTCTATGCCTCTGCTTCCTTTGTACTCCCATGCTAGTGGCCAACAGCCTACTAGCAGAAAAGGGGAACGGGTAGCAAAGATTTGCTCACTCATTTCTTGCATTTCTGTTTGACTCTTTTTCCTTGAGCCTTTTATTACCCAGCTGCTGACCTTTTCGCACTTTATTTTCTTTTCTAGGTCCCGAATTGCTTAAGTTCTTCACTTGGCCATTGAGCCTTTGTAGAAGTAAGGTACTAAAATCTTTTCTAGCATTTCAGCTATGCCATTATCTATGGATTTTTATATTGATGTGTAGCAAAATGGTTTTTAATGTTAATGTATTGTTGAGATGTCAGAGTGGCTTATTTTGATATTGTTGCATTTTGTGCATCTGCTGGGATGAATGTGTCTAGTCTTTATTTTCCCTTTCTTTCCCTCTTTCTGTTTGTTTCATGTAAGTCTTCATGGTGAACTATATTTGTTTGGGCTTATGTTCCTCTCTACTACTTGGGAGGAGACTGTTTATAGTTAACAGGAAAAAAAAAAAGAATTATTAGCAATCTCTTGCAGTCAAAGACAATTATGTACTTTACTTGTGACCTATAGGGTTATAAAACAAAAGCACTAGGATCATTTGCCACTGTGTGTTCATACCAAATCCCAGCTGATTTTACCTTTATCTGGTAAAGTTATTGTCTGAGAATACTTGTACCTGCAGGTGAGCTGGATCAGGTTTACTGACTTCTTGGGTTCTCCAGTGATTGCTTATCTAGGCAGTGGCTATGCATTTTATATATCCTTCAGCCTATTCATTCCAGGGTATAAGTAGAGAGAATCAGAGTACCTGGTGCAGAACTTCAGTCATAGTTCCCAGGGTCAGCATAGCCTCAGCCACCTCTTCAGTACACTTTAAAAAGCTTTCATAACTATTATTATGTTTCCAAATTCAAATAGGCCTCTAGTTCATAGCATGTAAGTGTCACCAGTGTGTGAAAACACAGTATTTTTTTTTATAAGAAAAACATTTTCAACTCCTTTCTTATGTTAGTAAAATGACAGCAACTAATTCTGAAATTTTTTTTAGACCACAGGAGACTTAGAGAAAAGTCCATTACCCTGGCCTATCTGAGGCCTGGATAGTGAGGGCTCAGAAATTATTCCAGCATCAGTTTTTGTAAAAGAAAACAAAATTGGTGGGATGAGTAGACATTTGATATATTGCAACTCTTAAGTCTCCTAGGATTCAAACTCTCTAGCTATTTTGATTTTCTGTATTTTTCACTTTTAATAAAATACAATGGTAATTCAAAAGTCAAAAGATGAGTCAAATTATGCAGTGGTTCTATGACATCAACAAAACAGAGATGGAAGGACACATTAAACATGTTTTTATTTTCACTTATATCCATGTACTACTAATATAAGATTCTAACAGAGTAGAATCAAGATGTGGTCACAAAAAAACTTTGTTGCTCCTGCCTAGAAGGCTGAGAAAAATAGGGTTCTTCCTGGCCTTTTCTACTTACAAAATGGCTCCCTTAGCAGTAAAGTAGGCAAGGTGTCTTTTCACTTATACATTTACTAGCATAGCTTTAACTATCTGTGATGAATTTTCTTATCCTTAAAAGAGTTAAAATTTGTTCACTGAGCTGTCTCCTTCCCTTATTTGTACACTAGGAATTAATAAAACTTATTTTGCAGGACTATTATGAGAAGCAAAAATACACACATAAACACACAGACACAATCATATGAACAGACATAAGCACACATACATACATACATACATACATACATACATACACACACACACACACATACACACACAAACACACATACAGAGATGCTCATGGACCCAAATTTACATACACAAATGTACACACAGATAAATACAGCTACATATATACACATACAGACATACACACAGACACAAATATGCACATAAAGAGCCACATCAATACACATAAACACAGATACACATAACCACACAGGGCCAAATTCATGCACATACAGATACAAACACATACCCGCAAATATGCACACAGACCCATACATTTTCACACACACACACACACACACACACACACACAGAGAGAGAGAGAGAGAGAGAGAGAGAGAGAGAGAGAGAGAGAGAGAGATTTAGTATATATGTACTGTGTGCCTGATATTTATCTCTTTACACTTTAATGAATATCTGGTTTATTTTACAGTCAAGCTGAAATACAGCACAAAGTGGTCTCAAAGGGCCACTTTGTTTAATGAGAGATTTTATACTAGTTGTAATTAAAGAGATACTTTTAATACCAGCTTTAACTTTCATTGACTCCATACTTATGGCTGCAATTTTATGTTGCTGGGCTAACACAGTGATTACTAATTAGCCTGCATTTTAACATGTGATTCTTTTATGTAGCAATGAGCTTTGTTACATAGCTTCACTATTGCTCTTATTAAATGTGACACTTTGTTTTTGAATGCTATATTAATACTTTCTCTAGGAATCTTCTGTATTATCCAGCTCCCTGTGAGGTTTATTTAATTGTGCACAATCTGCTACAAAAATGCTGTAGCACATATCCCACCATACAGAGCACTAAAATACATATGGGAAAGACTGAAAATGACCAATGGTATACACACGCCCTCACTTCCTAACTTTTAATTTTTTACACTGCAAGAAAAACACAGTATCCAAAACAACTTGGGAAGGTGAGATTTTATTTCACTTTCACATCAAAGTCCATTACTGAAGTCAGGGCAGAACCTCAAGGCAGGAACTGAAACAGGGACCAGAGAAAATTCGAGGATCACTACTTACTGGTTTCTTATACAACTCAGGACTATCTGCAGAGGCATGGCATACACATAATGGGCTAGGCTCCCATCCATCAAGCACTAATTAAAAAGATGTGCCATAGATTACCTAAAGGCTAGTCTCATGGAAACATTTTCTGAATTGAGGCTCTTCTTTCCAGATATCTCTAGCTCTTGTCAACATGACAGAAAACTTGCCAGAATACCAACTCTTGTAAGATTTTATAGACCATGAAAAAGTGTTCTTGCATGTTTTCTAAATTTCTTTGAGCATCTTTTAATTACATTTCGTTCTAGTTTCTGGTACCCTATCTTATAATGCACTATTCCTTTTAAGCCCTTATCAGTTTGTTAAGTTCCTTTACTCAAACTAGTGTCTTATTATTCCTAGCCTGTTTTGCATCTGAATTGTCTTGGTTTTCCCTGTTTTTACTATATCATTTACACTAGAATGTTGATTTGTGACATGGTATTATTGAAATCCATTGCTTCAGTTTTAAAGTCCTCCAAGGGATAGGAATGCACTTGTGCTACCCATGTTGTTTCCCTTTTGTGAGTTCAACTCATCTTTTAATTCGGGTAAAAATATAAAATTCCAGTTTAGTTTTTCATGTAAAATTCCCTAGTGAGCAGAATATACACTTGATAATATTACCTTTTCCTAAACAATTATTTCTTTAAACTTGAGTAGATGACAACTGTATGTTCCTTAGATCATATGTCAATGTTCCTCCATTGACTTAGTTTTATCTGAGATTCCTGGGTTATGCTTCTCCATCGAAGGAAATCAAATCAGGGCTGCTGGTTGAACAGCTATCACAAAGTTACCACACAAGTAATATACAACGCTGTATCAACTTCGCAAATGAATGTTATATCTATCCATCATTCTATCATATCTATCTATCTATCTATCTATCTATCTATCTATCTATCTGATTCCTGTAGTTCTGGGCCTAGAACATTCAAAGCAAGTGCTCTACTGCTGAACTATAATATTTCAAGCTCCATGTTCTGGCCTAAGGTGAGATAAGCCAACTCTCATAATGAAAACACAGGGGAAACAGCCTACTATCTGGTAGTTGAACCATATACTGAACTAACCATTTACCAACAGTTAGGGTTTCTCAGTGTCCAATCAGGCAACAAAACTATAAGTTGAAACCCAGGCTGCTAGACATGGACATTTTGCCTCTTCCACCAAAATAAAAGAAAAAGCACAAAATCCATGTGGCTCTTTGATCCATAGCATACTCAGGCTATCTCCCTCTAGTATCTGCTGTCCATCTCAAACACCAAAGAGAGAGCAGCACCCACCTGATACATGTAGGCAACATTTGATCCAAGATACTTTGCCCCATAGAGTTTGCCATCAGGCCATTTGACTTGGATAACTTCTCCTTCTGCAGGAGGGCCCAGCTTCACACAGTTCCGGCTCTGTGGAATTAATGGAAAGGCATTTTAAGGCAAGTGCCTAAGTGAACACATCTGGAGCTTAGCAAATGATGAATATTTAGGAATTAAAAGGAATAACTGTCCCTGTGTTATATGGATTATATCCTGATTGGATGTTTAGGGAAGAGATATGACGTAAAGGAGCACTTAAAGATTTAGCCCTATACTATTAAGTTGCAGGAGACCCATAAGACAAGCATGAAAACAAACGAACAAACAAAACAACAACAAACAATCAGTACTTTACATTTACTATTTAACAAAGAATTGTCAAGGCAGAAGCTCAAACAATAAATACAAAGTACTTTGCCACAGAGGAAGAGACTGGCTAGGGATTCATAAAACCTAACATTTCTGTAGCAATTTGCAATTAACAAAGTACTTCAGGACCCCCCTTCTGCCACTTGCTAGGTCTTTATGGCTGGAGCAGACACCTAGCTGATCTGCTACCATGAAGACACCATATCCTCAGCCATCCTAGAGGAGCCACTCACTCCACTCAGAGCAGTGAACACCTAGCTGGTGTGTTCACGTGAAGACACCATATCCTGCCTGAGCCATCCTAGAGGAACCACTGCACTCAGAGCAGCAGGATTTCAGGATCCCACAGGGGCCTGAGTCCCAGGAGTTCTTCCACCCAGGAGCTTAGGATCACATGATCACAGAGACATCTGGATTCTGAGGAGTTCTGACACAAGCAAGGTAACTGGAAAGACAGGCTCCAGTAAGAGACGGTGAGTACAGATAGCACTAGACTTAACCAGATGGTGAAAGGCAAGCACAATAACATAAGTAACAGAAACCAAAGTTACTTGACACCATCAGAAATCCAGTAATCCCACCATAGCAAGTCCTGGACACCTCATCACACTGGAAAAGCAAGATTCAGAATTAAAATCACTTCTCATGATAATGATAGAGGACTTTAAGAAGGATATAAATAACTTCCTTAAAGAAATACAGGAGAACACAGGTAAACAGGTAGAAGCCCTTAAAGAGGAAACACAAAAATCTCTTAAAGAATTACAAGAAAACACAACCAAACAGGTGAAGGAATTAACCAAAATCATCCAGTATCTAAAAATAAAAATAGAAACAATAAAGAAATCTCAAAGGGAGACTACCCTCCCTAGGAAAGAAATCAGGACTCATAGACGCAAGCATCACTAACAGAATACAAGAGATAGAGGAGAGAATCTCATGTGCAGAAGATACCATGGAAAATATTGACACAACTGTCAAAGAAAATGCAAAATGCAAAAAGCTCCTAACCCAAAATATCTAGGAAATCCAGGACACAATGAGAAGACCCAACCTAAGGATAATAGGTATAGATGAGAGTGAAGATTGCCAACTTAAAGGGCAAGTAAGTATCTTCAACAAAATTATAGAGGAAAACGTTCCTAACTTAAAGAAAGAGATGTCCATGAACATACAAGAAGCCTAGAGAACTCCAAATAGACTAGACCAGAAAAGAAATTCCTCCCATCATATAATAATCAAAATATTAAATGCACAAAACAATGAAAAAATACTAAAAGCAGTTAGGGAAAAAGGTCAAGTAATATATAAAGGCAAACCTATAAGAACACCAGAGTTCTCACCAAAGACTATAAACACCAGAAGATCCTGGACTGATATCATACAGACCATAAGAGAACACAAACGTCAGCCCAGACTACTATACCCAGCAAAACTCTAATCACTATAGATGGAAAACCAAGATATTCCATGACAAAACCAAATTTACACAGTATCTTCCCACAAATCTAGCACTTCAAAGGATAATTGATAGAAAACTCCAGAACAAGGAGGGAAACAATAACCTAGAAAAGGCCAGTAAATATCTTCAACAAAATTATAGAGGAAAACTCTCCTAACCTAAAGAAAGAGATGCCCATGTACATACAAGAAGCCTACAGACCTCCAAATAGACTAGACCAGAAAAGAAATTCTTCCTGTCACATAATAATCAAAAGAGGAAGAAATCTTCCAATAATCCCAAAAGAAGATAGCTACAAAAACGTAATACAAACTCTAATAACAAAAATAACATGAAGCAACAATCATTTTTCCTTAATATCTCTTAACATCAATGGACTCAATTCTCCAATAAAAAGATATAGACTATCAGACTTGACACGTAAACAGGACCCACAATTTTGCTGCATACGGGAAACGCACCTCAATGACAAAGACAGATACCACCTCAAAGTAAAAAGATGGAAAACAATTTGCCAAGCAAATGGTCCCAAGAAACAAGCTGGAGTAGCCATTCTAATATCAAATAAAATCGAGGTTCAGCCAAAAGTAATCAAAAAAGATAAGGAAGGACACGTCATGCTCTTCAAAGGAAAAATCTACCAAGAAGAACTCTCAATTCTAAACATCTATGCTCCAAATGCAAGGGCACCCACATACATAAAAGAAACTTTACTAAAGCTCAAAACACATACTGCACCTCACACGATAATAGTGGAGGACTTCAACATCCCACTCTCAGCGATGGACAGACCATGGAAACAGAAACTAAACAGAGACACAATGAAATTAACAGAAGCTATGAACCAAATGGATTTAACAGCTATCTATAGAACATTTCATCTTAAAACAAAAGAATATACCTTTTTCTCAGCAAATCATGGTACTTTCTCTAAAACTGACAATATAATTGGTCACAAAAAAGGCCTCAACAGATACAGAAAGATTGAAATGATCACTTGCATCCTATTAGATCACAACGGACTAAGGCTGATCTTTAATGATGACAAAAACAATGGAAACCCCACATACATGTGGAAACTGAACAATGCTCTACTCAATGATGATTTAGTCAAAGAAGAAATAAAGAAAGATATTAAAGACTTTTTAGAATTTAATGAAAATGAAGACACATCATACCAAAACTTGCGGAAAGCAGTGCTAAGAGGAAAACTCCTAGCTCTAAGTGCCTACAAACAAACAAACAAACAAAAAAACAAAACAAAAAAACAACCAAAAAACAAAAAACAAAAAAAAAAAAACTAGAAAGAACATACACTAACAATTTGACAGCACACCTGAAAGCTCTAGAACAAAAAGAAGCAAATTCACCCAAGAGGAATAGACAACAGGAAATAATCAAACTCAGGGCAGATATCAACCAAGAACTATCAACCAAAAAGAACTATACACAGAGTATCCACAAAACAAAGAGCTGGTTCTTTGAGAAAATCAACAAGATAGATTAAACCCTTAGCTAACCAGGGAGCACAGAGACATTATTCAAATTAATAAAATCAGATCTGAAAAGGGAGCATAACAACAGAAACTGAGGAAATCCAAAAAATTATCAGATCCTACTACAAAGGCCTATACTCAACAAAACTGGAAAATTTGGATGAAATGGACAACTTTCTAGACAGATACCAGGTACAAAGTTAAATGAGGAGCAAATAAACCATCTAAACAGTCCCATAACCCCTAAAGAAATAGCAGCAGTCATTAAACGTCTCCCCACCAAAAGAAGCCCAGGACCAGATGGTTTTAGTGCAGAATTCTATCAGACCTTCAAGGAAGACCTAATACCAATTCTCTTCAAACTATTCCACAAAATAGAAACAGAAGGAACACTACCCAATTCATTCTATGAAGCTACAATCACACTCATACCTAAAACTCACAAAGACCCAACAAAGAAAGAACTTCAGACCAATCTCTCTTATGAATATCGATGCAAAAATACTCAATAAAATTCTAGCAAACCGAATCCAAGAACACATGAAAACAATCATCCATCATGATCAAGTGGGCTTTATCCCAGGAATGCAGGGATGGTTCAATGTTCGGAAATCCATCAATGTAATCCACTATATAAACAAACTCAAAGAAAAAAACCACATGATAACTCACTAGTTGCTGAGAAAGCATTTGACAAAGAAATCGAAGAAGATCTCAGAAGATGGAAAGATCTCCTATGCTCATGAATTGGCAGGATTAATTTAGTAAAAATGGCCATCTTGCTAAAAACAACCTACAGATTCAATGCAATCCGCATCAAAATTCCAACATCCCTTCATGGTAAAAGTCTTGGAAAGAACAGGAATTCAAGGTCTATACCTAAACATAGTAAAAGCAATACACAGCAAGCCAGTAGTCAACATCAAACTAAATGAAGAGAAACTTGAAGCAATTCCACTAAAATCAGGGACTAGACAAGGCTGCCCACTCTCTCCCTACCTATTCAATATAGTACTGGAAGTTAAAGGGATACAAATAAGAATGGAAGAAGTCAAATTTGACTATTTGTAGATGATATGATAGTACACTTAAGTGACCCTAAAACTTCCACAAATAATATAAAATACCTTGGTGTGAATCTAACCAAGCAAGTGAAAAAATCTGTAAGACAAGAACTTCAAGTCTCTGAAGAAAGAAATCGAAGAAGATCTCAGAAGATGGAACGATCTCCCATGCTCATGAATTGGCAGGATTAATTTAGTAAAAATGGCCATCTTGCCAAAAACAATCTACAGATTCAATGCAATCTGCATCAAAATTCCAACTCAATTCTTCATAAAGATAGGAAGAGCAATTTGCAAATTCATTTGGGATAACAAAAAACCCAGGATAGCAAAAACTATTTTCGACAATAAAAGAACTTCTGGGGGAATCACCATCCCTGACCTCAAGCTGTACTACAGCGCAATAGTGATAAAAACTGCATAGTATTGACACAGACACAGGCAGGAAGATCAATGGAATAGAACTGAAGACCCAGAAATGAACCCACACACCTATGGTCACTTGATCTTTGACAAAGGAGCTAAAACTGTCTAGTGGTAAAAGGATAGCATTTACAACAAATGGTGCTGGTTACAACTGCAGGTCAGCATGTAGGAGAATGCAAATCAATCCATTCTTATTTCATTGTACAAAGCTCAAGTCCAAATGGATAAAGGACCTTCACATCAAACCAGATACACTGAAACTAATAGAAGAGAAGGTGGGGAAGATCCTCAAATACCTGGGCACAGGGGGAAAGTTCCTGAACACCAATAGCTTATGCTCTAAGATCAAGAATTGACAAATGGGACTTCATAAAATTGCAAAGTTTCTGTAAGGCAAAGGACACTGTCAATAGGACAAAACAGCAACCAACAGATTGGGAAAAGATCTAAGATGCTAACAGTTAAAAAGTAATCACCAGAGAGGAAGCAATGGCATAATTGAAGTAGGTGTCTAGCAACTGGCTGTCCAACATTGCGAGCACTTTTAGCAGTGTCTCTGTTACAGGTAGAGCTAACCTGTCCTGACACACTAATGTTTCACAGATTCTTCCCCAGTTAACTGGCAATACAGACAATAATGGGAGCTTGGCTAGTTGGTTGCACCTG
Source organism: Mastomys natalensis (assembly GCA_021653895.1). Classification (NCBI taxonomy): domain Eukaryota; kingdom Metazoa; phylum Chordata; class Mammalia; order Rodentia; family Muridae; genus Mastomys; species Mastomys natalensis. Next base: position 666,683 of record JAJTUV010001320.1, on the reverse strand, counting down.
GCTAGGATTTGGAATCAAATCAGATCCACAGAGATACAAGCAGGGAGTAGACAACCCTCTCAAGGCAGCAGGGGCGGTTAGTTTTATATGGCAATGGCAGTCAGGGCCAATGTGACTACACTACAGGTGAAGGCACAGCTTTCATAGACTGAGGCTGTGGCCTAGTGTTCCCCACAGTCATGGATGAGCAGTATCCGCTTTATGTTTTGATAGTTTTTGATTCTTGTTTTTCCATATTCAAAGACATTGTGAGCTTTTCAGTAACATTCTGCCAAATTTCTTTATGGCTTAAATGAGAAAGTCTCAGTTTGTCCCTAATAGAAAGACAACTGCTAGTTTGGGTAATGAAGATTCCCACAAACCAAAGAACATGAATCATCAAGTCTATGGAGCTGTGGAAGGGTTTTAGGAATGATCTCTTGAGGAACATGCCAGGATGAGGATGTATGTACTTTGGATTGCTTGTTAAGAGCAAGGACACCCTCATATGGAGATTTAAAAAGATAGAATACATTTTATATTTGATTTCTAAGAGATGATTTTTGTTCTGTATTTTTATATATTAGGGCAAATTGCAGAATTGGGGTTTTTTTCTTTATAAATATTTATTTATTTGTTTGTTTGTTTGTTTGTTTAATGAATGTAGATGAGTGTTCTATCTATATGTATGCCAGATACTTCAATGTCAGAAGAGAGCTTCAGATCACATTATAGATGGTTGTGAGCCGCCATGTGGGAATTGAACTCAGGACCCTTTGAATGAAGAGTAGCCAGTGCTCTTCACTGCTGAGTAATCTCCAGACCCAGAATTGTTTTTCTATGAATGACAGCACATAGAATTGACCACTGTCACCATTTGTTCATCGCTATGCTTATTATACAAATTTATTTTTAAGAACTGGAGCATTCTATTCAGGTGTACATACACTAATGCATAGGTGATCTTTCTGTAGAAGTCTGACCTTTCTTGTTTTTTACATAAAAACACAGTTGAGCTCTCTCAAGATGCAGATAAGGTTGCTACTTGTCACAGCTTATGTCTGTTCCTGCATCTATTTTATAGTAACTGGGCCTGAGAAAGCCCTTTTGTTATTAGTGGGGCGTGTGTGTGTGTATATGTGTGTGCGTGTGTGCGCACGCGTGCACCGAAATAACATGTTTTTAAAGGTGGTAAAGTACGGTTTTCCGAGTTCGAGTACAGCCTTTGCTGCAGCACAGTGAATTCATCTCACAGATGGGGGGTTGGGGGGCGGAGGAGTTGGTAAAGTAAGTCATGTACTTTGCTGTTACTTCATACAGATTAAAGAAAATGCAGGTTACAACAACAAAGAGATGCCCTGGTATGCCCATTCATAAAAGTTTAATTCTATTTTTGACTTTTTGTTATTCATTTCAAACAGAAGACTTATAGGGAATAATATGAATTATTTACCCATTCCTCCATATTAATTGTACAGCCCAGTGCCTGAAAACATATTTGTAATAATGTAAAATAAGTGTATGTATGCCTGTGATAATGTAAAACTATGTGTATGTATTAAAACAGGAAAAATTCTATTTTATATTGAGAGGTATTAAATATGCTAAAAAGAAAATCTGAAATGCTCCTACCCAGGGTTATCTGCATATACATATGTTCTGTGTTACATACAAAATCACTGTCATTGTAGGTTCAGGGTTAATGGACTCAACTCTTACAAAATAAGAAGTCTGATTTCCTATTTTTTTTTTTTAAAAAAAATAGCCTTTTTTCCCACTTAAAAGGAAATACATGCATATGCATGTGTGAATACATCACTTCCTATACCCCCACAATATTGTGGTGTCATTGTTATGTTACTGAAAGCCCACCTTGCTTAGTCAAAGAACAAGCAAGGCAATAAACAAAAGTCCAGTGATTACTCCCAAGATCACTGTTTCTAAGGGCTTATCAGGATGACCAAAATATCTGAGCCTACTTCCCTGTCCTAGCCCAAAGTCATTTTCATGTCTGAGGCTTGCTTCCTTGTTCTACCCTACATTTTAGATTCCTGCCTGAAATTACTTCTTTGTTCCAGCCTAAGTGAAGAAACAAGCAAGTAAACACCACTCTACAGCCAACACGGGCATCAAGACGATTCCCAGCTCTGGTATATTCTAAAGGAGGTCAAATGATCCCCATGCATATACATTTCTTTTAGATGGGCATTTTTAATTTCCACTAAAATAATGAAAGACAAAAATTCACCAAGAGTGTGTTTAATAGACTGACAGATGTAAGCATGTAGCAATATATCACTTATTATTTCCTTCAACAACTACACATTGCATTCTGAGGCTAAGTGGGCTGATACATGCATTCTACAGCTGCACTGTTCAGTGAGAGTTTTTTGGACATATTTCTACCACAGAATTAAATACTTACGTAGAGAAATTTCATGCTGCTCTACAGACTCTCTAGTAACAAAATTCCAATATCTTTATGATTGCCAAACTTATTTTCAAATATGGAATTTTTGCATTAAAGAACTCTTATCTAATGAATTAATAAAGTGAGCTGTAAACACTGATTCTTTAAACAGGGAACTATACCTATCTTTACTGAAGTATCAGGCTTCAAAATAGGTTGTATTTATGTCACACATAAATAAATTATGATCATTAAATATGATGTCCTAAATTTGATTTTCATATTAAAAAACCTAAAATTGTAATACAGCCTGCCAAGAAGCTTCCAGATCTGCGGTGAGCTGGCTAGAGATACAGAAAAGCTGAGGAGCTGTGGACTATAAATGCAGAAGACCCAAGTCTGAGGAGGAACATAAAGCAGACAGAAAGGATTCATTCCTCTTTACTTGGGAGAAGCCATGTTGTTCTGTGTGGGTCTGCTACGAGAGGACTGAAAAAGGGCCAACCAAGGAATAGAGGGCAATCTATTTTATTCAATGAATTTAAATGTAAAATTCATCTAGAGAAAAAATAAAAATGTTTGACCAAAAAAAATCTGTGCAGAGTCAGTCAGACATAAAATTGACCATAAAAATCTTTAACTGTAGCATTAAGTTTGTAAACTTCATTCTCCTTTCTGTGGGAACATTCCTGACAGTAGTAAGTGAGATTTCCTTTTCTGCTAGGTAGCTTTGTGTTGGTTGACTGTGGTGATCTCTGAGAGCAGTGCAGAGACATAGCTTCAGATAGACTCCAATAATCCACTATTCTTCGATCTTCAATGTGTTTAAATTAATTTGATTTAAAATCTTTTAAACAAGTTACTTTGGTTTCCATGTGTCATTCCTTTTTATAAGTATTTTTAATACTTTATTTTTGCTTATTTTGTGTACATGTGTGTGTATGTATATGTGTGGTGTGTGTATCTGTGAGGGAGGAAGGGAGGGAGGGAGGGAGGGAGGGAGGGAGGGAGGGAGGGAGGGAGGGAGGGAGGGAGGGAGGAGAGGAGATAGAGAGAGATAGAGAGAGTGAGAGAGAGTGGAGAGAGAGAGAGAGAGAGAGAGAGAGAGAGAATTAGGGCAGAGAAACGAGCACATCCCATGGTGTGGATGTGGAACTCAGAAGACAACATGTAGGAACTGGTTTTTTTCCTTGTCATGTGGCTCCAGGGGACTGAACTTAGTTCATCAGGTTTGGTAGTGAGTACCTTTGCTGACTGAGAAATATCCCTGGCCCAGTTAAAAATATAGAGATGTAAGAATAGAGCTGACTGAATGAGTGTTTCTTCTTTGCCAGATAGATCCAAATTCTGGACACAACATGAACAACCTTATAAGGCTATATTTAACTTATAAACATACAAAATGTGTAATAATAATTACTATTAAAATTAAGAAGCTTCTTTCTAAATACAAATTGAAGTAATAAATCTACAGAAAACCAGGAGAATCAAAAATGATATGTGACTTGGGCATCAAACTGAAATGCACCAGGAGAAAAAATATCAGAGCACTGGCTAGCTTCCTCTCAGGGAAGTGATCTCTGTGTAAAGCCACCTTTCTGTGAATCCCAAAACACAGCCATTGTCATTACACTGAACATACTGATCAGCTCCTCTGAATGAGCCTGAGAGTTACAGGGAGGGCTTAGGTCTGAACCACAACTGACTAAAAATGCCACCAGCTCTTTTCCTATGTGATTTTTTTGGTACCCCGGTGTAAAATAATCAATACATTAGTCACAAATTATTAAGTCAGATTAATAAACAGAGCACAACGGCTTACATTAGTAACTCTCAGTATTTGCAAGACAGAGGCAAGAAGATCATTCCCTGTTAGTAAACAGCTGGAACTACACAGTACGATCTAGACCTGCCTCAGCTATAGAACAAGGCCCTATCTCCCAACATTATCAAAGTCAGAAAAGCTTTCACAGGCTAATAGGCCCAGGAAGTCTTGTGTTTGGTTAACAGGACTGATACCACATGTAAGCTCCAAACAAAGTGGCCACCTTGTCCTATGCCATGTGAGAGTTCAGCAAGTAGGTACTCTCCAGACAAAAAACATTAGAACATACTCTTGCCTTGCGTGTTCTTACTCTTGCCTTGCTTGTTCTTTTGACTATTTGTGTTTATTGTCTTGCTTGTTCCTTGACTATCTGCATCTATTATATTGCTAGTTTCTCAACCTAGAACTGACCTTAATACCTGCATGTAATTGAAATGGTATAAAAGCAAAAAGGAGGAGGAGGGGATGGGATAGGGGGTTTCTAGGAAGGGGAAATGAGAAAAGGGGATAACATCTGAAATGTAAATAAGTAAAATATCCAATTAAAAAAACATTACTCTTGGACTACCTTGCCTTTTCACAACTTAAACAAGTAAATTCCTGTTCAAAGGAAACAGGTTCTCAGGGAAAACCTACTTACCACGATATCCTCAGGAAATGTGTCTCTGCTGAAGGAGCCATCATCAAACATAACCTCATAGAAGGTTTGAGATGTCACATCTATCACTCTGCAGCTGTAATACCGAGTGTTTCGATGTTTTGTGATGACTGTCTGACCCACAGAAATGGCTTTCTCACAAGTTTTGGACTTCTGTGAGACAGAGAAAAAGGGAAGAAAAGAGACAGATATGAAAAAAGAATAGAAAATAGAAAGTATTTATTTGGGAAGCAAAAATTGACCTTGTCAAGATTTAAATATTTTAAATTTAGCATGAAAGAATAATTTTAAATTTAAGAATACAATTAGTACAAAAACAAATCATATATCCTTTGATAGGTATCAAAATTCATCTACTATTTGTCACTGCTTACTAACCCATAATAACTAATGTCTTATGATGTGCATTGTTGTCTAATATTTGGTGTGAAGTAGAAGAATAGGAATTATGTTTCATGTGTGTATAATTCTGCCTCTGTGGCTTGTCTTTGGTACATCTGAGTCCAACTCTTCAATCCCCTATGGTTTTCTTAAGCTACTTTGAAGCAATGTACATCATGGTGTTCATCATCTAAATACTTCAAGATTTACTTTCTAGGAATAAGATACTCCTTTATATTATCACAGCTCTAGATAGTAATCAACATGAAGAAGGTGAACACTAACGTGACACTTTAATCTGCCACCTAGATTCGACTTGGTTAACTGACCTCATAATGATCTTAGTGCTTTCCTATTCTCTCCCCTGAACCTCTGAAGAAAAAGATCCATTCTGCATTTCAGTTCTGTTTAGAAAAGGATCCATTCTCTACTTTAGTTTTGTTTATCTCTCCCATCATTTTAGAGTCACTTAAATTGATTTCTACAGACCTTCCTCTTTTTTTAAAATGGTACTGATACTTTAGAAAGATAAAATTTCTCCTGCTTTTTAATAGATATCTGTGTAATATTTCCCCATGATTATACACAGTATTGTACAATACTATAGTCTTTTCAGGGTTCTTTTTAATCAGAGGATACATGATGTTTGCATGTGTCTCAGTGTTACTTTTGATTCTAAATCAAAGAGTGACCCAATTTCTCTATTTTTCTCTTATATTAATATACATCTATGGGACACTTTCTTACTATGGAGAAACATGATCCTTACACAAGTTTGTTTAGATTTAACATCCAATAATGAGTCTCACTTATTCTTTATTGATGATGGTGGCACATGCGGATCATCCTGCTCATTTGATCAAGTTAAGTCCACGAGGCAGATTAAAGTGTCAGTGTTCATCTTCTTGAAGGTTTACTGTCTGGAGCTGTGGTTATATAAAAAAAACTCATTCTTAGAAAATTTACAGGATATCACTTGGTATTGATATGGGCATCTCCCATGTCCTCCTGTTTCTACTTACCTACCTACCTTCCTACATACCAAACCTATACAATATTAGCTTGAGCTGATTAATTCCTTATCCCTAATTGTATATAGTCTTATTGTATTTTAGTAATTGTTGCTCAAATCACCTCACATTGCCCAACATAGGAATCTTTAAATGTATATATGCATGTTTTTATGTATTTATGTATGTATGTATAGTATGTATGTATCTATCTATCTATCTATCTATCTATCTATCTATCTATCTATTAGCAGTTATCTGCTATATGTCCTGAAAAGTTATCTATCTATCTATCTACCTATTAGCAGTTATCTGCTATATGTCCTGAAAAGTTTTACATCTTCTCTGTAATTAGCCATTATGGTTCATTTCAGAGGGCAATGGTTCTTTATGATTTCAGGTGGGAAAAGGGGCTGCAGGTGCTTTTCACAAGAATTCTGCATGTCTGAACATGCACAATACTATGTAAGATGCATAGAAATGCTATTCATTATTTCTTTTATAATCCTTATCTATGTTGATGCACTGTCAAGACAGGATAAAAGCAGTAATTGTGCTATAACATACACTGCCCTGTGAGACACAGGAACAGAGCAACAACTCACTAAATTTTCTTGGATTTCAGAAGAAATGGATAAAGGAACAGTAAAAGGAAAATCAACTGAAAATTTCCTACTTGTCATCAAAACAGTTTAGTGCAGATTATCTGTAGCATATGTTAATCAATGTTAACAAATTTGGGAGATTGTTTAAGTACATTTATTATCAAGTAAAGTAACGATACACCTCCTAGCCTTCCAGGTGTTACCTTGCACAACATAGCTAACAATCCAGTGATGAAAACCACAAAGAGGAGGAGAACCTTTCCTTGGTATATATCTGACAAAGGATTAATACCAAGAATATATATCAAAGAACAAGTGTGCTATGGATCTAAACAGAGTTTTCAATATAAGAAATAAAAATGGCTAAGAAATAACTCAAAAAATGTTCTGTATTCTTAGCAATTGGGTCATGCAAGTTAAAACAACTTTGTGTTTTTATTATCAACTACAACTAACATTGGAGAGATGTGCGGCAGGGGAATTCTCATTCACCATCAGTGGAAATACACACTAGTAAAGCCAAACCACTCTGGAAATCAGTGCTAAGAATGTTCAAAAAACTAAAAATAAATCTACCATAAGACCCAACAATACTACTCCTTGGCTCGAAGGACTTCATGTCCTATAGCATAGATAGTTGTTTCACAATGTTTTTGCAAAACTATTCACAATACTTAAGATAGATAAGGAAAGATACAGAAAGAAGTATTACTTGGCTATTAACAGAACCGAAATCATGTTTATATAAATGAATGAACCTAAATAAACTCTTGCGAAGGAAACTCACAACCAGTAAGATAAACACCACATTCTCTCTTCCATCGGTTCCTAAATACTCAGATGTGAGCATAGAAGCTGAAGTAACCACAAGTATCAGCAAAGTAAAAGGAGGACCACAGGGGTGCAGGAACTTGAGAGGAAAATAGCAGAATACAGGTGAGATGAAGGGGGAAGGAGGAGAGATTTGATGAGAAGTAGGGAACAAGGATGAAAAAATAACATTAAGGGTTTTTATTTTTTATATAAAAACCATAAGGAATCATATTATTTTATATTTATCTAGAATTACACTGCTGTATTTGAGAAAGAAGACCATGTACTTCGGGAGAGGCAATTCTGATGTTTAAGTTTCTGTCAGACTCCATAATTCCTTTCCTACTGCTGTGACAATTTATCACAATCACGGCAAATTATAAAAGAATGTACTTAACTTGGGGTCTCATGAGTCTGCAGTCTATGATCATCATGGTGACAATTAGGCAATAACAAGCTGATGGTGCTACTGAGAGCTTAAAACTGATCCATAAGTGTAAGGGGAATGGAGAGAGAGGGAAAGGGGAAGGGAGAGCATGCTAACTAGAGATAACATGAGCCTTCTGAAGAAACCCAGAGTGATGCACTTCCCTCCAAAAGCCATACTTCCTAATTCCTCATAAACATATCCACCAACTTGAGATCAAGCATTTAAGAACCTGAGACTCTGGGGATAGTTGTCATTGAAACTACCACAATCATTCTGTTTAGTGTCCAAATTTTGGAGGAGGTAACCATACTGAAGTCTAAGTGAAGAATAGGTAAGTAGTAGCTATAAGGACTATACTTCAAAACCCCAGAGCTACCTGTACAGGGCCAGGGGCAATTAATTTCAAAACCTATAATTTTGTTTATTTATTTGTTATTTGTTTGTTTGTAATGCTTCATAAGGAAATAGCCATATATAATATTTAAGCTATATGATATGTTCCTTTATAAACATACTACATATAAAACAGATCTGCTGGGTAGTAGTTTCTCAATTACCTTAAGTCTTATGTTTTCATTTTCATCATCTTTTGTAAAAGATTAGCAACCTAAGCCTGACTAAGCCACACACCACTGTGAGGAAGAGGCAGAGTCCCTAGAACTCTTAAATCCAATTTCAATAGAATCACCTCTAGACACAGGGCAGTGCAGTATTAAAATGGGATATATGGTCCCAAGCAAAACTTCAGATACATACTGTTAGCTTTATTTAAGTTTGGAGATAGGGATTCAACAAGCAATAGAGCATATAGGTTGAACAGTCAGTCATCTGTCATTTATGATTACAAAAGATTGTGCATGGAACTAAGTGCCTCTAAAATTAGGTTTATTATTTTTAAAACAAGAAAAATAATACTTATTCATATGATTGCAGCAATAGTAGGAGTAAAAGAAATTTTAGTATGCAATTTCACTTTTTCATAGTTATCAGTTTTTATTGGCAGATTCTAAGCATGTACACTGATTACTGTGGCTCTAGAGGTCAGAATCTTTTTTTTTAAAGAATTATTTATTTTATGCATATGAATGTACCGTAGCTGTCTTCAAACACACCAGAAGAGGGCATCCGATCCCATTACAGATGATTGTGAGCCATTATGTGGTTGCTGGGAATTAAACTCAGGACCTCTGGAAAAGCAGTCAGTGCACTTAACCACTGAGCCATCTCTCCAGCACCCCAGAATCTTATTATATCCCAAAATACATCTAGAATCATTTAATGGGGTAACATTATTGAATTTTGGCTGTAAATCGCAAAGTGCCACAGTTATGTCTATATTATTACTAATTTTTTAGTTTGGTAATGTGTGTTTGTTATTGAATATAACCTTTTTGGCTAATGGACATCAACTATCTAAGAAAAAAGCATGGATGCATTCTATGCAATCTGTAACCTCACATAATGGAAAATAACTTTAAAATAAAGAGCTCATAACAGCAGTTTGTACATTTGGACATTCTCACACATCCATAAAATCCCCAGCCACAAATGTCAAATATCTCTAAAGACACTAGTAGAAGTTGATGGAATCATTACAAAAGGCTGGAAGGTTGCTGTCTGGATAAGACACTTCCACAAGTCAATATGGACAATTTAGAATCTGTTCATAAAAGGTCATGAGTGGCTTCATATGATAAAGATGTATTTTTTACATGTGTGAAGGTGTCAAATAATAGAAGACATTCCATTAAAAAAAAAAAAAAGAGTAGAAGAGAAAAGAGAAAAATATTACTAGAGACAGGAAAAGCATGTAAGGATGCAAATCTCTACATTGCCCTACTCCTTTTAAGCTTTTAAGTCAAGGGAATGATTTCATTAACCAAGGAGAGGTTAACTAAATTGCAGTTAAATTCATGTTTTCTGGGTACAAGTTTTATTTTCTTAGAGGAACTTCAGTCTTAAGTAAAATAAACATATATGTTGGTGGGCAAATCGTTCTATTTTTACTTTCTATAATCTATGGCAATATAATCTCCTCACTTTAGAAGTTATACATTTCCACAGTCATACTCCACTGATCTTCCAGGGCCTCCATGTTAGATCCTCACTTATCTTGTGTTAGATAGAAAGGATCAAAAGTTCCTGGCCATTTTCCTTTTACAACATTGCTGCTATTTCTTTCCTTCAGGAGAGATTTAAATAAATGTATATAGTTGCATACAGAATGCATTGCAGATTTTAGGAGATTCTTTTTATGTTGCTCTACTTGAAATTATCTTCTGACACGCTGAATACATGAACTGCACAATCTATATACAACTCTTCAGACACCTGTACACAGATCCAAAAAAAGAATGGATATAAAGAGTTTGACTCATTTATTTTTCATTCACTCATTCAACTTACTAAATATTGTGTTTAGTGCATACCAGAAACTGAAGGGTTCTGCATAACTATGCTTAAATAACAGTTCTCAATCCCTAGTCTTAATTATACTACAGTCTGGCCATGTCAACACTCACAAGGTATTAGAGACCTGTAACAGGTCCAGGAAGGAATTCAAATAAAGCGTCAGCAAATGGAAGAGCATGCCTTACCACATTTGAGTTGACTCTATGTCTGAAGCATGTGATGTTTACCACATACGGCCAGTCATCGGGCTCCATGAGCACCCCCGCAGCATGGGCACATGTAACATGGAATGAAGCTGGGCAACGGCCATAAGAACACTGGATGCAGGCTCCAGAAATTCTTTTAACCCGCTGTCTACAGAAGATGCATTTCTGAAGGATTAAAACAGAGAAGAAAATTATTCATCAAAGAATAATAGTTGTTAGATGAATAATACAGCAGTCTTTACATCAAGTTCTCACTACAGGGTGTTATCAGCAAGAACATCTGTGGCAATATAATCTCCTCATGCTAAAAGTTATACACTTCCACTGTCATACTCCACCAGACATATTCTGAAGTACTTCTGTGGTCAGAAAAACCAAAAGTTTTTCCCACATGCTTCTCTTAGTACACATACTAGAAGAAGGACTTGATTTTGTGATCAACTATGACTGTCAAGAGTGCTTCTGTTAGCCTGTACATAGTCGGCCTTGTGTATACCTTAGTTTAGAACCCAGGTGCAGATACTTTCATTAGACGAGAATATTGAAAATATTCAAACATACATATGGGAATAAATTTTCATTTACAATGAAATGGAAAACATTAAAAGTTACTTAGTTTTTCTTGAATGCTTCCTGACTAAAACAAAAATGCCTCCCAAAGTAGGAAAATTGAAAATCATCCCAAGCTAGCATGTTTGTATTGAACATAATGAACAGCTAGGGGAGACTGAAACAAACAATAATAATCACTATAATCTAAACACTAAGTTTCACACAAAGGCCTTAAAACACTGAGAGATAGAAAATTCAAACAGACTAATGAAATATAAGTTTTATGTATGGTTACTTGAGGGTTAGGAAAATAAATTGGTTGGGGATCAGCATAGAGTCACGTTTATAAGCCAGAAGAAACAAACAAACAAAAAAAGTCAAATGGTGCAACGGAACTCCTTTCACGGGTACACTTCTCTTTGTGGGTTAAAAATGAAAAGGCATTTAAAATTTTAAATGCCATGTGAGCACTTTAATTAGTCATGTGAGAGTCAATGTACAGTAGACTTTAAAATCCATTTTGTCCACACATCTGATTACTGACAGTCCTAAAGACTTTGTTCCTTAATCTTGCTTTGCTCGCTTGTACCTATCTATAGTAAACACCACTGCCTATACTCAGGAAGTCTTCCCAAGAATAGAATAGTCTTCTAACTGGCCTTTTATTTCATTCCACTTCAGTTGAGCTTCTCAGGGATTACTTTCATACAACATAACTACTATGGCCCCCTCCTCAATGGCATCTTTTTATCTTTAAATTCTTTTAGAAAAGGGGAGGGAGGGGCAAGATGAGATGGAAGAACACAGTTTGCAAAAGCTCCTCCATTATCCATGAGGGCAGCATTATTTTTCACTCATCCCCACAAGGGCATTACTAGACTCCAGAAGTTATCTGTCTCCCCCACTCTCAGGTTCAATGTAAAATCACATATTTTACACTAGAGACTGAAGATGTGACATTTAAAAACATGCACAAGCTTACAGACTTGCAAAGGAGAAAGAGGGAAGGAGAAGAAAGAGGAATAGATAGAAAGAAGGGGATAGGTGAAGAGATACCAAAGAACTAAAACAAAGCATTACTTTATAACTTATCTTGGTATTTTTAAAAATCACTGATCTTTGTTTTGAAACAGCACAATAGGAAAAGGACCTGTTAGAAATCAATAGAAATTCTGACATTAGGAAGAGGCTACTGTTAAGAAGTCTTTTCCTTACACACTGCTTTTTGTTGACAGAGTTACAGAGATTTATATCTTCCTTTCAACAGAACTATCAGCTCAAGGGTAGGAAGTGAATCCATGTCTTCAGGGAAGCTAACAGTAATGTTTGTCTGTTTAATATAACATCATACTAAGTTGGCTCTGAATTTGTCTTGATATTATGACTCTCCTGTTTCAGCCACAATCCCAATAATTTATATTATAAGACTCTGCACGAGGCTTGGCTCTTTTAAGCCTTTTTTTTTCTTTTATTGGATATTTTCTTTATTTATATTTCAAATGTTATCCACTTCCCAGGTCTCTCTTGCAGAACCCCCATCCCACCCACCTCCTCCTGTTTTTATAAAGATGTGCACCCACCCACCCACACACTCCAACCTCCCCACACTCAAATTCCCCTACTTTGAGGCAGGCTCCACAGGTCCAAAGGAAACTTAAGGATAATAATATTATAGGCATTTAAGAGCAGGGGAAGTATAGAAAGACAAGACAATTATTCTTGCAGATCACTATTTAAGTTATCAGTGATGCCTTGAGAAAGATTGAGAAGGAAATCTCTGGCAACAACTAATAAAAGAGATTCAAGAAGTTAAATGAGGATTCTGAGGGAAGCACCCCTGTGGATGCTTTAGAATAAGGTTACCAAAGTGCTGACTTCCAGAAATCAACACAAGTGGAAAAGGCTGACACTGACAACATGAGATTATCACCTAAGTCATTCCTTACATTTTTCTAGGGAAGGAACCTGCAACTGCTCATTTGATGTTGCTGCTGTTGTTGTTGAATTAAACAGAATCCTTCAAATGGACTCTAGTCAAGTCTAGCCTGCTTCTTCTAAATCGAGACACGTTACATGCCTCAACAAAAAGACACTGGAGCATGAATCAGAGCCACCAGGAAGTCTATAAACAGACCATTCACAACTCTGTACGTTTGTATTTTATGACATAGTCTCAGTGATCCTGATACTGGTGCTCCACGTATCAGGCTTCAAGAACCTTTGGGTTGGAAAATTAGAAAATATAAAACAGCAACAATTTTGAGGCACTTTTAATTCAAAGAAATTCAGGAAGTATAAGCTTTTCCATTTGTTGTACAATGCCAAGGGATGAAGATACTCAGAAGAATGAGTTACAGAACACTGTTTTCCTTGGAACTGGATTCTCATACTTCATTCTGTTGCACATGCCATTGAGGGCACTAACAGACTGAGGAGGTAATGAGGCCTTATAATGATTTCCTTGAATACATAGCTTGGCAAAAGACATCAAGAAATGATGAGTTATGAAGTAGTTGGAGGTTCAAAATACCTTCTCTTTTCCTATTTATATGATTGACAGTATGATTTTGTCATTTTGCCAGTTTTTTTAAATCATTCTTTTTCCTTCTCTAAATATCAAGGTAATTCTAAAACAGGCATAAAAATTACTGTTTCCTGGTGTTCCATATAACCTCTCAGACCAGGGCAGTACTGCATATCTTGCTCCAGAGACCAGCCTGGTGGATCCGCCTCCTCTTCCCTTTCTTTCACGTACCATTCCCCAGTTGCAGATCTAGTCCTAGTTGCCCATCCACTGCCTGTCTAATCTGGAGCTTGCACTAGCCACAAACTATATAAGCTTTGGACAAGAGGAGCATCCTGTATGATAGCAAAGAGCCCCTGATACCATCTGACATCATCCCTTTTGAATGTCATGTAACCTTTGGGTTAAGCCAGGTCTGGTGCATCTTGCACCAGGGCTACTCTGGTAAGTATTCTGAAACATCCACTCACAATTGCTAGATATAGTCCAGGTTTCCAATCCACTGCACTGGCTAAGACTCTGTTCTCATAACCCACAATCTATAGGCTTTGGATAGGAGGCACATCCTGTCTTCCAGTCCAGAGTTCTTTGACATCATATTCAACCTTCAGAATCAAGCTTCCCATTTAACCTGCTTTCTATCACAGCATGCTATGTCTATATCAGGCAGAAAGCTAACAAAATGAATCTGCATGCCCAACTTTAACCACAAAACCACAAACATGGTCAACAATCAAGATATGTGTCCTCTTAAATCCACCAGCCCTACAGAAATATTTGCCATTGAGAATTGCCTAGGTGAACCTAAGTATACAGAATCAAAAAAAAAAAAAAAAAAAAAAAAATAAGACTTCAAAGAATTCAAAGCATTTAAAGAAGACACAAAGAAACAGCTCAAAAAACTTAAAGAATGAAATTTAAGAAAATAATACAAGATGATTTAACAAGATAATTCAATAAAGGGATAGAAACATTGAAGAAAACTCAAGGTGGAATGAATAGAATTGGAAAACTAAATAACCCAAGCAGAAAACTCAAGGAAAAGACTTAAGTAGAAGAGGAATTAGATAGTACAAGCAAAGAATATGCTTTGAATGAAGCATAAAAAAGGAACACACAGGAACTGTCAGACACAATGAAAAGATCAAATCTTTGAATCAACAGGATCATAGAAGAAAATATCCCCAAACTAAGGAAAGGCATTTACATACAGATAAAAAAAAAAAAAAGAATGCCAAATAGATAAGACCAGAAAGAAATTCTCCACTGCATATGGTACTTGAAACACTAAACAAACAGAACAACGAATGTATTAAACGCTGCTTAACAAAAACAAACAAACAAACAAAAAAACACACAAAAGAAAGCCCATCAGAATAACTGCTGATTTCTCAATGGAAACACTGAAAGCAAGAACTTGGATCAATGTACCCTAAGTTTTAAATTACAATTTCCAAAGTAGACTAATGTACGGGGCAAAACCATCTGCCATAGTATAAGAAGAAATAACTTTCAATGATGATATAAAAAGCCATGAAAACAAACACAAAAAACAAATTATGTTAAAAAAAAAATCAAACCTATAGAGACCAGTGGAAATAATACTTTGGACTGGAGAGAAAAATATATATAGCCAAGATAATTTAACAAACAAGGCTATAGTTAATGAAATATAAAATACAATTAATATAAAGAGCAAAAATAAAAAGCAGCAAAATAACTGTAATCACACACCTTTCAATAATAACAGTAAATACTAAAGGCCCAAATTCTCAAATCTAAAGATACAGCCTAGTTGAACAGACCAATTAACAAAATCCAATTATCTGATGCCTACAAGAAATTCTCTTGTCTATAGGCACCATGATAAAGTTAAAATGTGGGTGAAAGAAGACACAATCTAATCAAATGGGATGAAAAAGTAAGCAGAAATTACTATCCTAATCTCTGAAATATTAGGCTCAACCAAAAGCTAATTAGAAGAGATAAAGAAGAATACTTTATTTTAATCAAAAGCCATTCTTATCCTAAACACATCCAACCAAATTCCAGGGTACCCAATTTCATGAAAAGTTTATGACTAGAATTAAAGCCACATATCAACATCTAGTAATAGTAATAATTTCATATTGCATTTTCTCAAGGAGATAGGATCTGAACAAAAAAATAAAATGATAGCTATCAGAATTAAGTGAAATCATACTTCAAATGGATGCAAGAGATGACTGTTTAACATTCCACCCAAACACCAAAGAATACACACTCTACTAAGCAGGCCAGGGAAACTTCTGTAACACAGACCACACCTAGGACACAAAACAAATCTTACCAAATTTGGGAAAATTAAAATAACCTCATGTATCTAATCTTACCATAATGCAATGAAATTTAAAATGGACAACAAACCATTTCTAGTACATATATAAACCCAAGGAAAATAAACAATTCATTACTCAATGATGAATGTGCCAAGAAAAAATTCAAAACTGCAAAAAATCCTTGTGTCTAAATGAAAAGGAAAACAACAAAGCCTCTAGGACACATTCAAAGCTGTCCTATATGGGACATTTATAACTCAAAGTGCCTATCTTTAAAAAAAAAAAATCAGAATAAGCACAAATAAATGACTTAAGGATGAACCTGAAGAATCTGGAAAGACAATAAAAAGATAGTGTAATACATAAACCATGTAAAAGCATAATAACGACAATGCAAACTATAGGCCAATATCACTGACGAGCATAGATCTCAGAATTCTCAAGAAAATACTAGTACCGTGAGGTGCTGAGAAGAAGGCATATTCTTTGACTATTTGTATTTATTGTCTTGCTTGTTTCTTGACTATTTACATCTATTGTACTGCTAGTTCCTCAACCTAGAACTGACCTTAATACTTGCATGTAATTAAAATGGTATAAAAGCAGATTGGGGGGAAAAATTATATATATATATATATATGTGGGACTGCGTAAGGGTATCCTGGTTCTTGGCTGGGCATGGGCCTAGAACCCCGAGACTCCAAGGGAGAAACGGCAGGAGTTCGGCCATGCCCCCAGAACTCAGGGTCCTGAACAGCAGTCCAATCTCCATAGACCTACATTGTTCAGTCACGTAGGCTATTACAGCCCCTCCCAAAGTGCACAGGTAGAGGGTGTAACTACAGGCCTCAGGCCCTAGAGATTTACATACTAATGAAGGTCAGAGGGCGGAGCCAATTAAGCATTCCTCCCCAGAACCTCCCCCTTTCTCCCTCCCTACTTAACTCAGGTCTGCCCTGAGTTTGGGGGCGGGGTACGTCCAGATCCATCCACCATCGGCCATGACAATAAACCCTTTTGGAACCAAGAACTTCCTCGTATCATTGGAGCCTGCTGGGCCTGCTGGGCCTGCCGCCACCGAAGCCTCCAGCCCATGGAACCTGGGACCTTTCTCCGGTAGGAGACACAGGCTGCCTGGAAGCCTCCAGGCAGCCTCCACCCAGCAGGCCCCAGGCCGCTGCTGCCTGGGCCTGGAGGCCTGCCTGCGCAGGTCCGGGGCCTGCTGCTGCGTGGGCCCGGGACTCCACCACTGCGACCTGTTTCCACCACGCGGGCCCCTGGGCCGCTGCCATGTGGGCCCAGGGGCTGCCGCTGCGGTCGCCCCGTTTTTCCCACATATATATATATATATATATATATATATATATATATTACTAAAATTTAAAAAAATAATAAAATACTAGTAAACTGAATAAAGCACATGATCAAAATTATCAAGCTCAACTCAGATTTATCCTGGAAACTCAAATATGGCTGAACTAGTCAATACATTAAATAATCCACATAAATGTACTTTAAAATAAAAAAACCCCAAAATATCAACTTAGTAGATGTAGGAAAAAAATGTAAGAAAATGCAATATCCCTTCATGATAAAAGTTCTACATAGTACAACAGTAATAAAAATGGTACTGGCACGAAAACATACATGGTAGACAAATAGAATAAATAGAAGACACAAATATGAGGGCATACTACTATAGCCATTTATTTAACATTTGGCAAAAATGCCCAAAACATATATTGGATAAAAGAAAGAATTTTTAATAAATGGTGTTAGGAATACTAGATACCACAAACTGGAATGAAGTTACACCTGTATCTATAATCTTGTACAAAAACAAGCTCCAAGTAGGTCAAAGACCTAAACATGAAATCTGAAACACTGCAACTATGTCCTACATAAAACAGATATAGCAAAAGACTTTCTATGAGGATTGAATTTGTATAGAAATTAAGGCTGACAAACTGACAATTGGGCTTCCATAAAACTAAAAATCTAATGCATAGTCAATGAAACAATCAATTCATTGAAGAAGATGCCTCAAAAATGGAAGAGAATTTTTGCTAGCTATAGATTTGAAAGACAAATATCCAATATAATATATATATTTAAAAAAAAATTCAAAACAAAACAAATGAAAACCCTCAAGTGTCAAAATTGGTATGGTGTGGAATAATCATTCCTGACTCTAGCTGTACTACAAAGCAATAGGTGATAAAAACTGCATTGTATTGAGACAGGTTGAACAATGGAAAAGAATTGAAGACACAGAAGTAAATCCATACACTTGATCTGTGGCTAAGAATCCAAAACCATACAGTGGAAAAACGAAAGCATCTTCAATAAATGGTGGTGGACTAACTAGCAGTTAGTCCTCTATGTTGGAGAAGAAAAATAGATTCATATTTATCACCTTGCACAAAGCTCAAGTCCAAATGGATCAAGTTCCTTCACATTAAAACAGATATACTGAATCTAATAGAAGAGAAAGTGGGAAAGAGCCTCAAACTCACTGACACAGGGGAAAATTGCCTGAACAGAGCACCAGTAGTTCAGCAATTGAAATAAATAAGACCTCAAGAAACTGAAAAGCTTCTGTAAGGCAAAAGACACCATCAATAGGACAAATTGGCAACCTACAGATTGGGAAAAAATCTTCACTAACCCTACATCTGACAGAGGGCTAATATCCAAAATGTATAAGGAATTTAAGAAATTAACCTCCAAAAACCAAAATTAACAATTAAAAAATGGAGTACAGAGCTAAACAGAGAATTCATCACAGAAGATTCTCGAAAGGTCAAGAAGCATTTAAAGAAATGTTCAAAGCACTTAGTCATCAGAGAAATGAAAATCAAAATGATCCTGATATTCGCCCTCACTAAGATCAAAAACTCAAGTAACAGCACATGTGGAGAAAGAGGAAGACTCCTCCATTGTTGGTGGGATTGCAAACTGGTACAATAACTTGGGAAATCAGTCTGGAGTTTCCTCAGAAAATTGAAAATACTTCTTTGAGGTGTGGAGAAGGTCTTATAAGAAACAAAGTAAGTGTCCTCTATACACCTTTGCAATTGCATTTAATTTATTTTGATGTGACTACCAAAGGGACCTTTAATGTATAGAAAAAATCTTGCAATTGTTAACTACATCTCACACAGAACTGATAAGTCTACGTGAATAAAGTATTTATTAGTTGAATTCTCTAAATTACTAGTTTTACAAAAGTCATGCTATTTCTTTTAGTACAAGTGATGCCTGCCAGGGCCAGATTTCAGGTTAATATTTAACTATGTAGTCATCTATCAAGGTACAGCTAGAATGAATGCTGGAAACCATGAGGGTGAATCATTTATTTCGAGGGTTATACTGAAAACTACATACAATTTTCCTGTATGACAGAATTTAGGAAGCCTAGCCTATAAGCATTTTAGTGCTCCAAAGGCAGCACAAAATGCTATTATTATTATTTGATAGGATTTGCTACTAACTTCTCTCCCCTCTACTTACACCTTTAGATTATTGGCAGTTTTAAAATATTTATGCCAATAATTACTTAGGAATTTTATAATAATTATAAATGTGACACTCATTTAATGAACTGACAGAATACACATTACTTATTATGAAATAAATAAAGCCTTTCTAGTAGCTATTGTTTTCTTTGAAATCTTGTTTTAGTTTAAATTTTATTTAAATATCAAATTAAAATTTCATCTAAAGCTGTATCTTAAATATTTCAAAAAACTATAGAATTCCATAAGCTTCACCCAAAACTGTTAAAGCATAGCCATGATACAAAGTGTTAATTAGTCCAATGAGAAAACAATTAAAAATTTCCACAGGTTAATGCAAAATAAGTAATTCAGTGTAAAAATTAGATAAATATAGTCACACAAGCACCACATGCATACATGAACACAATTGTCTGTGAACAGCAAAAATAAAGATCATTATGGTTAGAGTAGTCAGAGCTGCATTTTGCCCCCTCTCCATAATAAATTAAGATAAAACATAAACCATAATATCCTTAGAACTAGTCTTTCCTCACATGTTATTTTATACTCCAAAATGACAGCTCTGTCTATAATGGACAAAGATAGGACTGCTCTGCTGTTTTCTGTTCTTTTTAGCTAGACATAAAATGAGATCTGGCTATAACAAATGACCAGCAAGATATTACAAGCATGTCTATTTTTTACATGAAAATAACTCTGCTTCATCTACCTATTTAAATGTTTTGCTGCCATAAAAAAATCAACAACAACAAAAACAAAACTAGTAGTTATCAGTTATGCTAGCCAATCTTATGTCAACTTGACATAAGCTAGTCATTTGGGAAAGGGGGGAGGAGGGAATCTCAACTGAGAAAACGCCCTAGGGTACTGGTGGTACAGGCTTTTAATCTCAACTCTTAGGAAACAGAAGCAGATGGATCTCTGCGGCATAAAGACCTGCCTGGTCTACAGATCAAGTTCCAGAACAGCCAGGCCTGCAAACACACAGAAACTGTGTCTTGAAAATACCAAACACAAAAAAGAGTATAAGGGCAGGCACCATGCCCAATGGCATGACTAGCACAAATGCAATGGTATTTTTTGGATGCTTCGTATAGGCTTTTTCTTTTACTTTTTTGTTGTTTAAAATAATGCACACATATACAAAGTAAGGCTACTTGGAATGATAACACTGTTTCTTCTTCACTGTTAAGCTCAAAAGCTTTATCAGGAAGTTATTTTACCTTTTTTTTTTTTTTTTTTACTATGATACCTCATGAGAGTGCTGTTATCACATAAGCAGGAAGCATGCATTAGCAATGTATCTTGGGCCGGGCGGTGGTGGCGCACGCCTTTAATCCCAGCACTTGGGGGGCAGAGGCAGGCGGATTTCTGAGTTCGAGGCCAGCCTGGTCTACAGAGTGAGTTCCAGGACAGCTGGGCTACACAGAGAAACCCTGTCTCGAAAAACAAAAGAAAAAAAAAAAAAAAAGCAATGTATCTGATTTCCTCTAATGATACATTGAAATATTTAGAAAATCCAAAAGGAACATGCCTGTACTGTTTCAGAAACAGCAAATAGGTTTTTAATTTATGCTATGCCTTTTCCACCACGATAAAGAGCAGCGAAGAATTCAATCACAGGACGTAAAAGCCTTAGTTGGGTGTTAAAGTAACTTTGTTATCTTTGACAAAGAAGACAAAAATATACATTGGAAAAAAGAGATCATCTTCAATAAATGCTGCTGGCCTAACTGGCAATCTGTGTGTAGAAAAATGAAAATAGACCCATATTTGTCACTTTGCACAAAGCTCAAGTCCAAATGGATCAAGGACTTCAACATAAAACCAGACACACTGAATCTAATTGAAGTGTAAGTGGGAAACAGCCTCAAACTCATTGGCACTGGGGTTGGGGGTGGGGGTGGGGGAGATTTTCCTAATCAGAACTCCAATGGCTTAGGCTCTAAGATCAAAAATTGATAAATGTGACCTCATGAAACAGAAAAGCTTCTGTACTGCAAAGGATATAGTCAATAGGACAAAGTGGTTGTACCAGCTTGCAATCCCACCAACAATGGAACAGTGTTCCTCTTTCTCCACATCCTCTCCAGCATCTGCTAACATTTGAGTTTTTGGTTTTTTTAATTTTTTTTTTTAACAAGATTTTACTGGTAAAACCACTCTGGAAATCAATCTGGAGGTTCCTCAGAAAAATGGAAATGGATCTACCTGAAGACCCAGCTACACCACTCTTAGGCATATACTCAAAAGATGCCTCACCATCCCGGAAAGGCACAGGTTCCACTATGTTCATAGTGGCCTTATTTGTGATGGCCAGAAGCTGGAAACAACCCAGACATCCCACAACAGAAGAATAGATAAAAAAATGTGGTTCATTTACACAATGGTATAAGTATTCAGCTATTAGGAATGAGGACATCATGAGTTTTGCAGGCAAATGGATGGAACTAGAAAGTATCATCCTGAGTGAGGTAACTCAGACCCAAAAGGACATGCTTGTAGTATGTACTCACTAATAAGTGAATACTAGCCAAAAAAAGTACAGAATGCCCAGGATACAATTCACAGAACTCAAGAAGGTTAACAAGCTGAAGGGCCCAAGTAAGGATGCTTCAATCCTACTTGGGAGGGTGAAGAAAACAATAATGGGGGGCAGAGGGAGGGAGGAATTTGGGTAGGAGAGGGGACAAGGAGGGGACCAGAGGAACAAGATCAGGTATTGGGGAGGAGCAGGACTAAAGCCCTGAGGGCCAGCAGAAAGAATGGAAACAGGCAACCCTTGGGGAGGCAGGGGGTAGGAGTTGGGGGGGCCCTATAGAAAGTTCTAGAGACCCAAAGGGAGGGATCTTAGATGAAATGCCCTATAGTGGGGAGAGAGAACTTGTAGAAACCCGTAGAAACCATCAAGTGGATAGATGGGGTTGTCATCCCACAGTCAAAAACTCTTGCCCAGAATTATTCCTGTCTAAAAAAACTGCAGGGACAAAAATGGAGAAGAGACTGAAGGAAATGAGGTTCAGTGATGGGCCCAAATTGGGGGAGGCTCCAAGGCCTGACACTATTACTGATGCTATGGTGGGCTTACAGAAAGGAACCTAGCATAACTGCCCTCCAAGAGGCCCAACAAGCAGCTGAATGAGTCAAATGCAGATATTTACACCCAACCAATGGACAGAATCTGGGGACACAATCTGGGGACCCCTATGGTGAAATTAGGGAAAAGCTGGAAGAAGCTGAGGGGGAGGGAGATCCATAGGAAAACTTCAACTAACCTGGACCCCTGAGATCTCTCAGACACTGAGCCACCAACCAGGCAGCATACACCAGGTGATATGAGCCCCCCCCCACATATATACAGCAAAGGACTGCCTGGTCTGGCCACAGTGAGAAAAGATACGCCTATCCCACAAGAGACTTGAGGCCCAAGAAATGGGGAGGTCTGCTGGGGTGTAGGTGCAAGGTTGGAGCCATCCTATCGGAGACAGGGGAGGAGGTGTGAGATGAGGAGCAGTCAGAGGGTGAACAGGGAGGAGCATAATGACTGGACTACTAAAAAAGATTAAAGAATAAAATATAACCTACAGGAAACAAGGTAATAATAAGTTGGACCTTAGTAAAACAACATCCCTTCCCCATGCTATTCCTTGATCTACACAAAAGGATGAACATTTATGCACTCGCCTCAGCTAGATTTGCTGATTCTGGCAACATTGCTCATGATTTCTCTCTATTCAGGGGACTAAAAGGATAGAATCCAGAATTCCTGATAATATAGTGTCTAAAGGACACATGATCAAAATATACATCTGCACAGAAACTGTATTGTGTATATTTTAATCTTTCAACCCTATATGCATAAAAATTGTATATTAATAAATTTCTTTCTCTAACAAAAACATTCCTTGAATAAACACATTATAACATAAGTAATTATGGGTCTGTGATATTTTTTACCTATTCAACTTAAAATAATGTAAGGAAGCAGGTGAAACTAGAAATTATATAAAGGAAAACCAGTGACTTTACAGTTTTACAGTTCCAACTTTAGAGAATTAACAAGGGCCTCACACATGCTAGGTTATTCTATTGGCACTTCCCTTTCTCTTTTACCAATACTAGTCTTAAACTTACTCAAGGAGTTTCCGAACTTGAGATCTACCTGTTGCCACTTTTTGAGTACTTGGGATTTAAAGGTCAACCTATAATTCTGTTTGTTTTTTGTTTTTTTTTTTGTTTTTTTTTTTTTGAGACAGGGTTTCTCTGTGTAGTCCTGGCTATCCTGGAACTCACTCTGTAGACCAGGCTGGCCTCGAACTCAGAAATCCTCCTGCCTCTGCCTCCCAAGTGCTGGGATTAAAGGCGTGCGCCACCACCGCCGGCCAACCTATAATTCTAATACAATAGTGTCACTTTTAAAAATTCTTTTGATTTTTAACTCATTTCAATTTTTGACTTTCATCATTTCTTGAAGTTTCCCAACTTCTACAATTTGTTTTGAAGAAAATATAATGGCTTACACTAGGCAAATGTGTGATAAAAAAGAATTAAATATTGATTTTTTTTTTGCCCAAGCTCCTAAGAATATGACAGTGCATTTGTAAAAAAGCTGCAAGCATCTATGGAAACAACTGTTTTACTTAAAAAAAAAAAAAAAAGTTAAAGACTCCAAGCTGAATATGTCTGGCATGCAACCTCCACTCCCAGGCTACTGACAGCTTATAGAGTAGACAGATAAGGCATAGAAATATTTTAAATTAGTTCATTTATCTTTTGAGACAGAGAAACCAGTATAGATATGAGAAGAATTGAAAGAGACAAAGCATCAACAGTAATATGAGCCAAATTTGGTCCAGTATTTCTTCAGACCATTTTACATTGTCTAATAGTTGTGTCATATCTCATATTAGGAAAGGCTATTTTATGAACAAATAGTAAGGCGAACAACTAGAAATCACTGCTGGATTTTCGGATAATTCTGATTCTAAATGATTTTGAAATCAATATTTTTTGAGTGGTCCTAGGCAAATCATGGCTTAATATTAATGACAGACTAGAAAACTGTAGTCAATAAACAGAATCTCTTAATAAAAGAAACTAAATATGCCATGTTATAGGATAAATCAGTCAAAGAGGTGCTACAGAGAGTGAGCCTCCTCCAAATGTGAGGGTCAACATGGCTCTTTCCAATTCAGTCCTATGAGTTATACAAATAGCTACTTCTGGTATTCTCACTGCTGCTCACCCATTTTGTGCTACAATTTCTCACATTACCACCTGCCAAAACATTAGGCTGGGATACAGAAACTATCCAACATAGGAGAGCCAAACATTTGCAGAATTAGTTTTACTACTATGAATGATTATCAGGGAATCATGTTTAAAATTCTGTCCCCCTTTTCTCCCCAATTAGAAATTCTGATGCATAAGTCAGAATGAGAAAGTATAATTCTTCACTGTAAAGCCACTTCAGTGCAAACCCAGATTTAGAAATAATGTTTCTGCCTAGGGTAAATCCAAACCCGGCTACAAATTTTTTGATTTATAATGGCTACCTGTTTGTAAGATGTGCTAGTTTAATACTGGCACAAAGCTTGTGGGAGTAACCAACCAATATCTGATTCAATTTAAGGCTAACTCCATGAGAGAGAACCCATTCCTGACACAGCTCAGGTGTCCAAGAGCCTAAGACTACATAAGCCAGGAACCTAGGGGAAAACCAAATACTACCGTTCTGCCAAAGGAACGCAGCCATAAAATGGTTCCTAATGATATTCTCCTATATGGCAGGAGCCTGACTGGTCTTAAGAGAATCGCAGGCCAAAAGACTGATGGTCATCTTTAGTCTTATAGGAAACTTAACCCTTTCTTAGTGTTCTGTGCTAAGAACTTAACACTTATTTTTTTTTTACTATTCCATGCTTCATTAAACACTGGGGATACTTATTAGTTACTTGATAATTCTCTGTGCTTAAGTAAGTTAAATAATAATGTAACACTTACTTTATAAACATACTTTATAATTCTCTGGCAATTAACATATGCTGTATAGCAGCAGAGAATTCAGGAGAGGATTTATTGCTAAGGCTCCTTTTTCTCTTGCCCAGAAGCCTCACCGCTCTACCTAAGGAAGGCTTGGAGCAATTAACTTTTAGTGAAAAAACTGACAACTCAGTGAAAAGCAAAGCACCTTAATCTATAATTTTCTTTAAAATCTTTACAATAATGGAAAAATGGAATAATCTCAAAATGAAATGACCATGAATTTCAAATATAAGCATTTTAGTAGAAATCACCTAAGAAGATAGAGATAATAATAAACAAAGCTACTACCCCTTTACTTCCTAGAAGCAACAACTGTAAATACCAAGCTTTGACATAATAAATGTTGGAGGTTGAAATAATTTAAGTACACCAATAAGCTTTCTGTCCAGAGCCCAGCATCTCATCTGATTGTTACAATGATGAATTGACTGTGTCAAACTTTGCTGTAGTATGTAATGAAATATTTTTACTATGAGAGTTTGATTCTTTTTTCCTTTTTTAAAATTTGCTGTAGTTCCATAGCAGCTTATATGCCAGGCATTTGGTATGATTTATTTCAATATGTGTCACTTGGTATGTTCATTGATTGTTGACTCATATTTAATTCTAAAAAGCTCCTTAAGTGCTCTATAATGCAATAAACCAGACATTACAGTTTGAAAAGCATTGAACAGTTTGATATAAACATTACTATAACAATATCATTATTTTTTTGACTGAAAATAGTCTGCTATTCAATAAAAATGTTTCAAATCAATTTTTGTTTACTTTTTCTAAAATAAAAAAGTAAAACCAATACATTTGGAAGTCCCTTCTCCATCCCTAACCTCTTCCCAGTGAAAGATCAGTACCAAGCCTCAAAATGCATCCTACAGGTAAACAAGTAATTGTTTGCATATTCTACCAAGGGCTACCATCTGGAAATCTGCAATAAGCCAATATACACACACGAGAAGTACCTACCTCTCTCCTCATACCAGTCCACCTCCATCTCGTCATCTGTGCTAAGCCCCATGCCCACATTCCACAGCTAGCACTCTCAGCTTCCTTTACCTACTACCCATTGAAATATTAGCCCTATATGTGAGACCTGCACATGCTTTCCAAAGGAAGCACTCCTCAGTCTCCCCCACAAATGCCAAAGTCACAACCATCTGAGACCTGAGTGGGATCTGCTGCATTCAAGCTAGTTCTCCTTTCTTCTGTCTGTGACTGTTAACACTGTTAGCTGAAGATGCATGCTGTATCTAACCAATGGTAACATCAACGTCTCTCTCTCATCTTCACCTCATTGCAGAGGAACTGCAATGAGAGGATCTGGTCTATATAGCACTATTTTGAAATCGAAGGTGCACATTGCCTACGACGCAGATTTCTGTAATCAACCACAATTTGACTTCATGCCAGAAATCTAGGTTAAAATATTCATAACAGATTCAACTGCCAAGCCTAGAGGCAAAGATATCTAATAACACTGAACAAAGGGACCTAATATCCATACCAAAAACATCACAACCTATCACAAAACCAACCAACCAACCAACACAACAACAAAAAGCAACAAGTTTAAAAATTAGTAACAACAAGTACTGAGACTTTAAGGAAAAGACACTTAGACATAAACCTCAAAAACAAATTCTTAATGCATTCAAGAGAACTCCTGGGGACATGAATAAAGAGAATGTAGAATACTAAATTTAAGTAGAAAAAACGTAAAGTGAATTGAAAAGAATTAATATAAGAATAGAAATTTGAGAAAAAACGGAACTAGAAACTTCAAATATAAAATTCAGTAATTCTAAAAAAGCTCAGAGGGAAGCCAATAGAAAGGCAGTAAGTTCTGAATGAAGACAGAGGAGACTAGCTCACTTAGTCAAAGAAATGATTGAAGAAAAAAGAATCAGGATAAGAGGAGGAGGAGGGAAGAGAAAAAGGGAAGGAGAAGTAGGAAGAGGAGGAGAAAACAGGATATCCAGGAAACGTAAGGATCAAAACTTTTAAATTAGGATAAGAAAAGTGTAATCAGATAAATGTCACAAAAATTATTAAAAAAAAAAAAAATCACAGAAGAAAATTTCCCACAGCTAGAAGAGATAGATACCTATCCAGTCTCAAGAACTGAAAAAAAAACAAAAAAAAAACAAAAACAAAACTAAACAGTCAGACCAAGAGAAGAAACTCCCTAAATCATATTAATAGTCAAATTACTAACCATATAGAATATAGTAGGTCTACTGAGAATAACAAGAGAGAAGGAACAAGTCATTAATAAAGACAAGCTTATTAGAATAACAGATGAGTTCTCAGTGGATATTTTTTTTAAAAATCAAGAATTTAGACAGATTTAGCAAGTTCCGAAAGACTACTGATAACAACCCAGACTAATATATACATTAAAACTCTCCATTAAATTGAAGGAGAAAAAAAGTATTCCATGATAATAGTAAGGTAAAGGAATTTATGACTACCAAAAGCAATCTGACACAAGACACTGTAATAAATAATTCAAACCATAGAGAAGGTCAAATACAGTGAAGAGGTGACATGGAAAAACACCAATGGTGGGTGTCATGACATTAACCAAGGAAAAAACCAAGAAAACAAATGTCTTTAAAAAAAAAAAAAAGGTGAAGGACTAGAGAGGTACCTCAACTCTTAAAGAGCACCTGATGCTCTTCAGGAGGACCTAGGTTCAAGCCTCAGCACTTACAAGACAGCGTCACAATCAGGATTAATCCTATCTAGAGAAACAAAAGCAACATAAAATAAATGAATGAAATCATGAATGAAGAAATAAATGGTTTTTTAAAAATAATCAACACATTCACAGGAACTGATGAAAATCTATCAAGGATAACTTTCAATATCAATAAAAAGACAAAGATTAACTGACTGGATTATGAAAGAATCCATCATTTTGCAGCTTCCAAGAAACATATCTTACTACCAAAACAAAACTACCATAGCATGAAAGGAGAGGAAAAGGTATTCCAAGAAAATGGAACCCCAAAATAAGCAGGGTTTGCTATGCTAATATCTGACAAAATAGACTTCAACCAAAATCTAGATATTGCTGAAGTAATTATTTAAATCGGCCTCTGGCTCAGGCCAACTATCTAAGCTGCAGTGGTTCTGCCCAGCACAGCCGCCATGTTTCTCGGCCCGAGGCCACGTATGTGCTGCAGCTAGAAATGGCCAACTAGAAACACCAGCCCTGCCACCCACAAGACATCAGCGTGGGAGATGGCTCAATCTCCCACACTCTCTCTGCAAGGCTGGGCATTGCCCAGGCAATCCTGCCATCCACATGGGCTCAGTAGAAAGATGAGACTCTAATACTTAAAGTTTAATCAAAAGCTTATTATATATTTGATAATGATCAGTAACAAGATACCCATACAATCAGAAGTGTAACCCAAGCTGGGCGGTGGTGGCGCACGCCTTTAATCCCAGCACTTGGGAGGCAGAGGCAGGCGGATTTCTGAGTTCGAGGCCAGCCTGGTCTACAGAGTGAGTTCCAGGACAGCCAGGGCTACACAGAGAAACCCTGTCTCGAAAAACCAAAAAAAAAAAAAACCAAAAAAAAAAAAAAAAAAAGAAAGAAGTGTAACCCAATACCCAACCTAGATATACCAACTACCTTTGACTGCTACAGACATGTGAACATCTGCCTCTATCTCTCTCTCTCTCTCTCTCTCTCTCTCTCTCTCTCTCTCTCTCTCTCTCTCCTCCCCCTCCCTCCCTCCTTTTCCTTTTCTTCCTCTCCTTACTACTCCTCTTCCTCTCCTAACTCCTCCCACCTTAGCTCCTCCTACAAGATTTAAAAAGATAATTTAAAAAAAATGTTTACTTCATACTTATCAAAGGAACAATCCATCAAGAGGAGATCACAAAACTAAACACATATGCACCAAACTCAGGTACATATAAATTCCTTTTTAAAAAATGCCATAGACAAGAATCAAGAGACTAATTTGAGAGACTGAAGAATGAAACTGAAAAAGACACCAGGGAATGGGAAAAAATGATTGGAAAATGGCCTTCCTACCAAAGTAATCTACATAAAATCCTCGGAAATCTACATAGACGTGGCTGGTGGGAGTGGAAACTTGTAAAACTGCTATGAAAATCAGTGTGGCAGTTACAGAGAAAAGTGAAATTTATTCAGGATCCAGCAGGACTTACTATGCTTGAGCAAAGGACTTGATACTATATCACAGAGGTACTTATTCATCCATGGTCACTGCTGTACTATTCATAATAGGCAAAGATTGGAAACACCCTAGATCGATCAACTGATGAAGGGATAAGGAAAATGTGGTACATTTCACAATAAAATATTATTCAGTTTTTAAGAAAATGAAATTCACAGATAAATGGAGCTAGAAAAGCCATCCTACATGAAGTGACTCAGACTCCAAAAGACAAATGCTGTATATTTTCTCCTATGTGGATGTTAGCTATTATGCTTTAGATATGCTAAAATCCAAATAACCACAGAGGTTAGGTACTTAGTAAGAGAGCAGGGTTGGGAGAAAGAGGGTCTCCCAAGAATAAGGAAATAGAACATAGTGTTTCTGAGAGTTAAAACGGAAACTAGAATAAGAAGATTAAATTAGGGAGAATTACAGAGAAGGATAAAGCGGAGAATATGGAAAGGAACAACTAACACAAAGGCCTTTTGAAAAGCAATATGGAAATATACCACTAAATATATACATGAATGGAATCTAAACATGGTCACCATATAATGAGGGAGAAAATCCCCCAACTAGACACCTTATGCCAACAACTAAAACCTCCAGTGCTAAGAATCTTGTTGAGTTGTTGGCCAAAGTAGTCCCATGGAACCACCCCCCCAAACATCACAGGCTATTGTTTGGTTGCTTTCCACAACCTAATGATAAGTCAACAATTATTTATGTTATTGAATAGAGAAAAGTCTAGCTGGTGCCTAAGTAGCAGTTTTGCCCTCCTTATTGACTAGTATCTATGGTGATGGAAGGTACTGTATTCTGCATTCTACCGAAGGAGAAGAAAGGCAATTACCAAGATCACACAGTTACAAACCCTGGAACCTGTAACAGTGTTGTCCTAGAAAAATATACTGGTGCAACAGTGGCACAAATGTTATAGGAGTAACACCATTCTCTGACTGGATTTAAAGCCCACTCCAGGAGAGGGAATGCATACTGCCACTGTGAATGTGGCCAAGAACCTGAAACTAGATACATTATGAGTTAAGGATAAAGAGTATTGCTTTTATTGTGCTAAAATAAAATAACTCCAAATGACAATATTTTTATACTCATAGAACAGAGCATCACTCAATCCTCATTACAGAAACTTCCTCTTGCAGTAGGTGGAAATTAGCAAAGAACCACAAATGACAATATCAAGAGAATGGGAGATTTGAATACTCAATCTTCAATGGGATATCTTCATCAAGCCCTTCCCTTCAAGG
The DNA here is from genome assembly GCA_021653895.1 of Mastomys natalensis. Lineage (NCBI taxonomy): Eukaryota > Metazoa > Chordata > Mammalia > Rodentia > Muridae > Mastomys > Mastomys natalensis. The sequence goes on along the minus strand of JAJTUV010001320.1, from coordinate 635,530 downwards.
TTAAGAGATGCTATGAAAGAAGATTTGGAAAGATCATATAAGCAACAGAAGTAATGGGTTGCTATAAGAAATCTTTGTCTTCCAGACACAACAGGACAAATTAACATATAATAAGCTCATTAAGACTCTGGCATCATGTGCAAAACCTACATAGGTTCAATCGAAACAGAATCCCAGCACACAGAGAGGCAAGTGGATAGAGGTGCCCCTCTGTAACCAAGATACCATTTGCAATTGATTCTCTCTGGCAAAGGAAAAATCAGGGGAGTATATAAACCACTCTTTGGGACAAGCCACATGTAATAGGTCAATACAAAACAAATTCCAGAGGTGTTATTTGAAGTTTTTTTTTTTTTGTACACTTTTGATTTTGCTTTGGCATTTTTTTATCATATTGGTCTTTTGCTTGTTTTAATTGATTTTTATTTTGGAGGTTTTTCTTTTCTTCTTTTTCATTTTTTGTTTTATCTTCTGGGTTTTTTTTCCCCCCAGGGGGAATGGAGTGAGTATGGAGGAAGTAAGAGAGAGAAGAAAGGGAGAGAAGGAAGAAAAAAATATAAAGATAGGTGAGTTGGTTGGGTAGAGAAGTAAGGGACACAGAGGATCTGAGGGAGGGTAAAACATGATCAAAATATATATAAAAAATTAGATAGAAATTATCATTTAAAAATATTAAAAGGACCATCTTATCTCTGCATTAGATGATGATTTTATATCTTGGCAATTATGAGTCCTGTCACAACAAACATGAATATTAAGGTGCCAAAAAAGAAAAGAAAACCCATCTTAATATTCATAGAAATACAAAAAACTCCAGATAACTAAAACAATTCTAAAAATTGTTTTAAAACACTTTTTTTTTTGGAAGTATCACCATTGTTGATTTCAAGTTATACTACACAGCCACAGTAAGATAACAACAACAATAAAACAAACAACAACAACAAAAACATGTAACTAGTTTTTTTAAAAAGACACATTTATCAATGGAATAGAATTACTGACCTATAGCCACCTGATCTTTGACAGAGATCAAGAATACAGTATCTTCATCTGGTGCTGAGTAAACTGGATAGCTACATGTAAAACGATAAAAGTAGATCCTATCTCACTCTACAGAAAACCCAAATCCAAATTGATCAAGGATCTCAACATAAGATTTGAAACTCTCATTTTGCTAAAGAAGAAAGTAGGGAGTAGGTTTCATTTTTAGATACATATAAGGAATTTCAATAGGACCCTGGCAGTACAGGAATTACAGCAAGCAACTGACAAACAGCACCTCACTAAAAGCTTCTAAACAATAAACTATACCATCAGTCAAGTGTAGAGACAACTTACAGAAATGGAGAGAAACTTAAAAGATTTTCGAGTAAAATCAGGGACAAGAAAAGGCTGCCGACTCTTTCCCTATCTATTCAATATAGTACTTGAAGTTCTAGCCAGAGCAACTAAAGACAACTAAAGGAGATCAAGGGGATACAAATTGGAAAGGAAGAAGTCAAAGATTCACTATTTGCAGATAATATGCAAGTATAAATGGGCAACCCCAAAAATTCTACCAGAGAATTCCCTACAACTGGAAAACATCTTCAGCAATGTGATTGGATACAAATTAAGTCAAAGGAATCAATAGCTCTCCTTTATAGAAATGATAAATGGGCCAAGAAAGAAATTAAGGAAAACAAAACAAAGAACAATTAAAAAAATAGAACAGTGTCCAAGTGTGGTGTAGTTTGAATAAGAATGGTACCCACAGGCTCATATATTTGAAAACTTGGTTCCCAGTTGGTGGAACTGTTTTGAAAGTGTGGCCTTGATGGAGGAGGTATGTCACTGGAAGGGGGTTTGAGGTTTCAAAAGCTCAGGCCAGGCCCAGCTTTCTGTCTTTATGACTACTGCTTATATTTCAGAAGATAAGCTTTCAGTCACTACTCTACCACCATACCTCTCTGCCACCATGCTCCCACACCATGATGGTCATGGACTAACCCTTGAAACTGCAAACAAAACTCCAATTAAATGTTTTCTTTTATAACTAGCCCTGATTATAACAGAACAGTAACCAGAACTAAAAGAAAACAACTCAATTAACAAAATAGTAATAAGAAATATAAATGGGTAGGAAATAATTTTTTTAATGTTCAACATCCTTAGCCATAAGGGAAATGCAAATTAAACAAGTTTTGTGATTTTATTTTACCCCTTCAGCCATTGAACACCTTAGCCATTGTAAGAATGGCTAAGAATAGGAAAACAAATTAGTAAACCATTTTGAATTAGCAATAGAAACAGAATGCTTTAAAATTAAATCTAGTACATCACTGTCTATTTAATGCTACAATGAATAGAGGACCCACTTGTTATATAACCAAGCAAGTGGACAAGAGTAAATACTTAGGATGAAAACTGAAAAGCTTCTTTCTCATTGTCTCTTTTAAGCAAACTGCACATTCTTCTGTATAGAAAAACTTATTCAATTGAAGAAGTTTTCTTGTTTACTATCTTATATGCTCTGCAAAGCTTTCTATTCAAATCATTATACAGAGGAGTTTCCAAAAGCTGTAAGTTGAACATTTTAATACAAATCTACCAATAGTATTAATAGCACATTTTCTTAAATCCTAAGATTTCATATCAATGAAAGCCTGCAGATAATAGTGACTTTTTAAAATAAACAGTTTAAATAGAAGATACTTCAGGTTCATGACTGCCTATCAGTTCTTCAGTGAACCACATGTAGTTAATAAGTGTTAATCATGACTTATATAGAAAGACTAACTTTTCAAAGAAAAAGTAATGCCTTTTAAATGGCTAAATGAACAAAAAAAAATTTTTGTCTTCATCATTTTGAGTGTTTCAATGCACTGCAAACTATTTTTCTGTTTTTGTTTTAATTTTTGTGATCTGTTCCTCTCCTTTGTGTTAAGCAACCGAGTCTGCAACACCTATACAAGACAAACTGTGAGCAAGGCTCTCATGAAGCACTTGCAGACAAACCAGCAACATTACCACATGGTGGGTGCTGGAAAGACTCAGACAACCTCACTGCTGCATAAGAAATGATCAGTTTGCTCACTTTTTCTTTATTTTCTAAAACAAATAATAATAGTAAGATCAAATCACTATTATTAGTGTTGTTTACCAAAGCATGGATGAAGAGGTCAAGAGACACAAGCCACTTTTACCTGTGGCCACACATCTGAATTAAATGTTTCTTCCTCTCCTACCACGCATTAGCTGATTATAGTATTTAGGGAGGACTGCGGCCTTACAAACCCCTTTCTGCCTCAACAGTCCCCACCCACCTTGTGGAAGTCATAACAGGTGCTGAAATTCAAGAATTCAGAGAGCATCCTGGGCCTGGAATACCATTGTACTGGTAGTTTTACTTTGGTCTGTGGTCCAGAGCTGAGTAGAGCAGCTGATGACAATTAAGTACACCAGATACTGAGCTCCCAAAGCAATACAGGAACTTGCCACTGCTCTTGGTTAGCATCTTCTGGCATTGTGAGAGTAAGCACAACTGGGACATGTCCAGTTCCAACTCAACTTTTCTGAGTTCTGTCATTAGTACATGTTGTATCTTCAACAATATGATTTTATCATCTAGTTCTGGTTGGCAACAATAAGCAAAATATGGCAGCTGCCTGTATTGTTTTAGGGGAATTGTGGACCCACCTAACAATCTGTTACCAAATAAATGAATACAGTGACTAGCATAAGCATATCTCCTGAATGATGAAAATGAATAAAATGGTGCCATAGATTAGTAGAGTGCGCAAATTAAATTAAATTAAAGGAGAAAGGTTGGAACTATTTGTTACTGTATGATCACACTGTTCAGATTACAATTATTTTAAGCCCAAAATAATAATTTGCCACATACCATACATATCACAGCATTTATACTTTAGCTAAATCTTCTTAACATTAACAAGCTATTTAGCTTCTATAAGCATAGATAAGTTAAAATACTAGATCAAGTGCTAAGGCTGGGAAACCATGATATACACTAAAAGATGCTAAAGGTTGAGAACCATGGTTTATTTTAAAACTACACAGTATTTAGTAAAATAGGTGATAGTTATTTGGTGAAATAAGCTAACAAACATTTTGCATTCATATGAACAGGAAGATGTGGAGTGGGGAGGAGGCTGACACTCTTTCTCTTCTTAAATACTGAGCTGTCTCTATAGCCTTACTTTTATACCTCGACCACATTATGCAAATTAGGTAATGGTAGATCACATATTTCTTCTTAAAGTAAAAATGCTCGATAGTGTTACGATGGGAATAGTGTTCACTTACCCTTTCTGAGAACAAAGGACAGTAGACTAAATTCCTAAGAAAGGGTCCCTTTGTGGGAAGAAAGTCATAAGAAACAAGCAACAGTTTCAATGATAATGCTTGAAATGTCTCTTAGTGGAGTGATTATGAGTTAATAATGACAGAAGCTGAAGAATTTGTAGGGAAGTTCACCAGCATACTAAATGAATAAACAAAATAGGTTGGGTGGTGGTGGAACATGCCTTTAATCCCAGCACTGGGGAAGTAGAGGCAAGGAATCAAGGCCAGCCTGGTCTTCAGAGAAAGTTCCAAGATGGCCAGGGATCTGATACACAGAGATACCCTGCATTAAAAAACAAACAAACAAAATTCAAAAAAAAAAAAAGAAAAGAGGCCTAAATTGATGTGATGTGTTACAGAAAGGTACAGAAACAAAAAATTAGTTAATGAACACACAAAGTAAATCAGTGAAGAGATCAGATGAACATTTCTGAATAGATTAAAAGGTAACAAATCGAGTTGGGAATGTTAAGCATCTAGTGCCTATTTTTGAGTAAAAAAAACTTTGTGATTGAAAAAAAAAAAAGCTTCTGCATTTACTCTGTAAAGCTCTTCTGGGCAAAGAGATGGTTGCTAAGGTTGAACATATTTGCTATACCAAAAGAAACACAAGAGAGAAAAGAGAGGAAAAACAGTAGGCAATTTCTGTAGAACACTTTAGGGAACTGAACAATCAGAAAGCCTAATGTTTAGAGGTTCATATCAATAAAGAAAATTGATCCCTTTCCCATATTTCAAAAAAAATGAGGGTAGTTATAGAGAGTTACTAGAAAAGAATTTGTGAGGAAAAATATATTCAGGATAGAGGAAAATATAGGTAGAATAAAATGAAGCTATTGGATATAATGATTAGAAACAAAACAATTTGGAAGTTGAAATTAACATTAATGTATAAAGTAAAAAAAATCTTTTGACACTCACCAATTTTAACCTCTGTAAAGGTATTCTATCTACATCTATTTGTGTCCTTTCTGGGACATTAGTGAATCGGACTTCTGGAACTGCAACAGCACATATGACATGAGCCCACCTAAGGAAAAGAGACATTAAATATAAACAAATTCCCTAAACTTACCGACTTCAACTTGGTGGTGGCAATCTGGTACATAGAAGAAATGATTCCTAAAACTTAATTCCACTACAAGTAAGTTCTGTATTATAAACCTCTTTAATGACAACTGGATATATTTAGCATAACTGTAACAAGAACTAGGTAAACAGGGCTGGAGAGATGGCTCAGCAGTTCTTGCAGTGATCTTGGCAGGTAGCAGCACCTACATGGCAGCTCCCGACTACGACAAACTACAATATTAGGTGATCTGATGTCCCTTCTGCCTTCCATGAGCTGCATGCACACTAAGGCATAAACACATACCAAAATCGAACCATATAAAGGCCAAGGACTAAGTTCTATAACATGGTTATATACATTTGAAAACCATAAGGATACCGAAAATGTAGGTTTTCGTTTTCATTTGATACTACACATGTAATATAATTGAACAGATTGACACATGGCAATAGAATAATTTAGTTAACTAGGAATCACCTTTTAATATAATACATGATATAATATATATTATTTTCTCAGGCAAATTAATTCAAATACAAATATTTTCTATAAAATTATAAGTAGTTAAGTCTTTAAATATTTTTCCTCGATGCAATGTTAATATAAACAAAGCAGTTTATAGCTAAAGAGAAGTGAAATCTAGTTTGTTTCTTGATCTCCTTCTTAAAACATTAGAGCCTTTCACATCCCAAATTTGCATAAATTTGCTAAACTATTCAGTATCTCTTAAGTGTTATACCTCCAAGTAAACATAGGGCTTGAGAACATCATTAGGATTTGTAATACCAAATTATCAACTTATATTTAAATGAAAGGTTTTGCTTGGTTTCTTTGTTTTTAAAAGACAGATATTGGATATCCTGGAGCTTTCTAGATAGATCAGGCTGGCCTCCAAGTCAGAGACACATCTGCCTCTGCTTTTAAAGTACAGAGATTAAAGACTGCACGCCTAGGCCTTGCTTAGCCATAGCTTATTTATTTCATTTAAACAATGAATGCCAGGTTTCCTCCTAAGACCATAGGAGAAAGGACAATTGTTAATCACACCAGAAGATTCTTCCAGACTTGAATAAAGTTAGCATTCTATAGTATATTCAAAAAATGATGCACTAGGAGTTCCAATTCCAGTGTTATGGGCCACGCAGGACCACTTGCATCACTGAAGTCAAGTTCTACCAATTTATTTAAAAAGAAAGAGGAGTGAAAGGAAAAAAAACTTCAATTGAAGAGAAAGAAGTATTGCTGAAGAAAGAAAGAGAGGAGGAAAGGGAGATGAGAGGGAAGACAATAAAGAAGAAACCTATTTATAAAATGAGAACTAACATTACATAAGAAGCACAGAGTAGAAGCAAGCCCTATAGAATACTCTGGTGGCATTAGTCTCTGAAGCCAAATTTCAACCCTAGCTTCAGTGACCAAGTGTGAAATAATGTCACAGGCAGAACTGTAAAGACAACTATTGTGCAGAACTTCAAGAGAAGAAAAACAAATGATGAAATTCAACACAATCAATATTATACTTACTGATTGTTCTTAGTCTGTTTAAGAGCACCTCCTCTCAAATTGCAGAGACAACATTCCTATAGGGGAAAGGCGAATTAACACAATTATAAAATCCATATAACAAATGTCACTGCCCTTCATATAAACTACTCTAGAAATTCTTATATTCCATTTTCCATTTAATGTAAAACTGATGGTGTAAAAAAAAATTCTACAATGATAGAGACTTCAAGTTCCAGAAGGAAACGAGAAAACTTGAAAATGATTGAGTGCATAGGTCCCTTGGAAAGGACCACCATATATTGCTTTCATTCTTGAGTGCAGTAAGGAAGTTGTGAAAAAGAACTATATCTTACTACAGAAGTACTTGTTCCTCCATGTCCACTGCTGCTCTATTCATAAGAGCCAGAACCTGGGAACAGTCTTGATTTTTATCAACAGATGAGTAGATAAGAAATATGTGGTACATTTACACATGAAATATTACTCAGCTGTTAAAAAAAGGGAAATTATAAAACTCACAGGCAAACAGAGCCAGGAAATTCATGCTAGGTTAGTGAATCCAGACCTCAAAACACAAATACTATATTTTCTCTCATATGTAGACCCAGCTGTAAATAAGGGTTAAGGCTTAATAATGATGTGGTTGTGTGTCAAGTTGACAAAGGGTCAATTGTACTGGCTGGTTTTGTGTCAATTTGACAGAAGCTGGAGTTATCACAGAGAAAGGAGCTTCAGTTGAGAAAATGCCTCTATGAGATCCACCTGTAAGACATTTTCTCAATTAGTGAGCACCACTAATATTGAGATCACCAATGAAGAACACAGTACTGGAAGCTGACAGAGCATGGTTAAATAGAAAATGTATATGGCATGGTAGATTAATGGAAAAGAAAATCCAAGACAGGTTTAGAGTAAACTTCCAAGAGCATTTTTAGAAAACAATAATTCTGACCTAGAGAAATTTGTGGTCTTTAAATGGAGAATCATTTGTTAAACATTCTGTCTAAAGTTCACAGTGATGACTTCCACTCCACAGAATAGGTATTCTAATCACATTTGTTAGGGTGTGAATATAAGGAATAATAAATAAGGAGAAGGTTTCTTGTTAGTTGGAAAACTGCAGACAGATTGTATTGTTTCCTCAAGGATCCATCAAGACACCTCCCTTGAGTATTTTTTTAGAACATTTATTTGTAAGGATTTCAAAATGTATAGGAAATGAAATTAAAAAAAAAAAAAAAGCCTAGAAAACATAAACATGGACTTGATGATCTATGGTACCCATAGGATCTGAGGTAGAATGCTATATAGAAAGTCACCTAACTTTCTACAGTGGTTACAAAGCCATTATGAAGAATGATCTGAAGAGGGTCTAGATACAGAAGAAACATGTACCCAACTTTTATCTTTCCATTCGATTTAGCCATGTCAATAGTGGGTTGGAAGAGAAGAGGAATAATATAGTACATAACCTACTTACTGCAGTCCATGCATTTGTCTTGCACCGGGCACACAGCCATCCATCACAGACCTCATGAGAAGGAACACCATAACAACCTGGAAAATAACAGAATGAATGTACAGATTAAGTCTCTTCTATCTTTAAAGTGTCCACAAGCCTGGAAGAAACCCCAATCCCAGCTACCAGGAAGCAGAGGCATGGTGTTCATATGTTCATGTCCTGCATGACCTGTGTGGTAAACTCAAAGCTAATTTGTCTAGTTAAGTGAGATTGTTCCAAAATAAAAAGTACAATGAGGGTTGGGATTAGAGCTCAGTGTTAGATTGCCTAGCATTAAAAAAGAATTAGGTAAAATCTCCAGTTCTACGACAAAATACTTTTTTGTTGTTTCTCTGTGCACCTCTGGCTATCCTAGAACTCTCATGGTACACTAGGCTGGCCTCGAAGTCAGAGATGCTCCTGCCTCTGCCTCCCAAATGCTGGGATTAAAAGTTGTCTTTTTAATTACTATGCTACCAAGTCCCAAAACATGAAAATATGTGGTTTTTGTCGATTTGGGAGTTTCTTACTGTTTCTTTTCTTTGTTAGGATTAATGTGTGTATATGATGCCTGTGAATGTGACAGTGTGGACTCATGATTACCACAGCATGTTTGTGGATGTCAGAGAACAAGGTGCTATGGTCAGTAATCTCATTCCATCATAAGTTTTGATGATGAAACTCAGGAAGTCAGGAATGCAAAAGCAAGTGCATTCAGTGACTTAGTCATCTAAAAAGCCTATATATTTGGAGTCTTCAAGATGAGTTTTCCTAACATAGTATATGTTGAATGAGACTTTTGATACTTTTGCCATAACTTCCAGAGTACTAGGCCAGGAAGTGCAGCACCACACCAAACTTAAAAGAACACATATTAATATTATCAGATCTTTGCATGAATAAAAACAAAATTTCTAAAATGTCATACTAATAAATTATAAGTTGGGGAAGTGTTAATCAAGTTTGAGATAAATTTCAGTGATTGGAGTAAAAGCTACACAGTCCATGACTGGTAATGAAAGTTTGCTTTCAATTCAATATTTAATGGATTCATGCCAAGATTAAATGTGAAGATGACAGGTGGTGAAAATATGTGTGGTAACTGCATGATATCAAGATCTTGGTGATGTATGTATATTAGCAGACTATAAATGACTAAGCAAATAAATCAACAAGTTAGCAAACTAGCATATTTACACCCATATTTGAGATACTGAGATGGAAGAATATGGTGTGTTCAAGAACTGCCTAGCCTACAGAGAAAATTCCTTAGAGGATAGGAAAGGAGAATGGGAAAGGCAATAGGAGAGGAAATGGGACAGAAAGAAAACGGGGAGTCAGGAAGAGGCTCATTGTCCTTCATTTCTGAAATAGAAGAGATTGGAAGAAATAAATGAGCAATTTTAACACCAAAGTGTGATAATAGAGACAATAAGAAAATAGAAATAGAATTAATCAAAGAAAATCAAGTCAAACTAAATGCTAAATTCAATCATGTTTATGGGATTAGTATGGATAGACTATATAGCTGGTGAAGTTAGAAAACAAGACTAAATCCACGCTTATTGTCTGGTACTTTGTCTCCTGACTATATATAGTAAGATAATGTATTTAGAAAATAATTGCATTAGCAACCATTGAACCTATGATAGAGAAAAAAACAGAAATATGTTAATAAAATATGTGATTGAGGGGCTAAAGAGATAGTCAGTAGTTAAGAGAATTTGTTATTCTGGAAGAGAATCCAGGTCTAAATCCCAGCACCCACACTGTAGCTCACAACCCGCTGTATGTGCACATGTAAACATACAGGCAAAATACTCAGACATATAAAAAAAAGTAAAAAGTCTAAGACCAGAATGTGTGATTGAAGGCTTTGGATGTGGTTCAGTGGCACAACATAATCTTAGCATATGTGAGGTCCTTGTGTGGCCAAGGACCAATAAAAGACAGAAAGAAAAACAATGCCACCAACACAGATAAATGCAATTGAAAAAAAATCAGGAATACTAAAATACTTTAGAATTAGAGTTATAATGTATATTTGATTATCCTATATATTCAGTCCTTACAAATATATTTGATATTTATCTATCTGTATAAAAGTAACAAATTGGAATGGTGGTACACATTTACAACCCCAGGACTTCCAAAGTTGAAATACAAGGCCAAAAGATTTTTAAGGACATGGCTAACTGATTGGCTTATACAGCAAGCTCCTGAACAGTTAGGCTACAAGAACAGTGGTACAAAGAACAATATCAACACATGAATTGACAGGTTAACACTAAGGTGATTTGTAAGGGCTATATAAGACACTGAAAGTCCAGAGACTGGAAAATCTAATTTATTTACTTGCATGAACCCGTACGAAGCACTTGGCACAGGATATCAGAAGGCTTGTTCCATCTTCTTCAAGGAAGGCATTTGGGGGGGAATATTCTACATTTTCTTCACTATAAATGAAACACATCTCTGGAATAATGGGTTTAGTTTTTCTTCCAGATTGAACCACTTCATTTACGGCTGTCTCCCATCTAGAATCATTTTCTTCTTTGCTGCTTTCAGGCTGAAAAACATATATCCGCATGAGTGAAGTACACTGGAAAGAGATTATCTTTTTTCCATTAATGCACTTACCATAATCATTACACTTAGGCAATACATTACAATCTTGTTTTTACAACTTCATCTTGTTGTTTTCCTTAATTCAACTGGTAGCATTTTACCAATGTTTCCATACAGACTCCCAGTCAAAGATAAATCAGTAAACTCTGAAAGTTCATTCAAGATTGAATGGACCTCTTCAAACTGTGGTCTTCCAAAATACCTCAGGAATGCACAGCTACTTTTGCTTACATATGTCCATGATCCATGTGTACTAGGCTAATGTCTGCTTTGACTTACTGAAAAATATTATGTGGTTATATCTCAAAGAATACATATAATGCCTAGGTTTTCTATAGCATCAATGAAAGATACATGCCTCCCAAAAAAGTTTAAAAGACAGAAGACAGAACTGGCATATGTGGTCAGATAAAAATAATGTGCCAGACCTAATGGAGTAATTACAACTAAAACCTTTATTACTCCCTAGATCTTAAATTAATCAATTCCCAAAATCTTATGACTTAATACGGAATATTTTTATTATTAGAAAATATACAGGTAGGTAAGAATGCTTAAATACAAATCAATAAAAACAAATATTTAATGACTAAAGTAAAACAAAAAAGTGAGTAAGCTACTAATTAGAAAGTTGAAAATGTAGAATTTCACCCACTCTGCAGCTCTGAAATATAAGAATTAAATTACTATTATATGACACTTGAAAAAAATTCATATCAGTGACTGGAGAGGTGGCTCAGCGGTTAAGAGCACTGACTGCTCTTTCAGAGGACCTGAGTTCAATTCCCAACACCGATATGGTAATTCACAACTGTCTGTAACTACATGAAATAAAATTTATGAATGAATGTATTTATGAAATTTGTGATCTTAAAGTATTTCTGATTATATCAGGGAACCACAATTTGCAAACCATGTTATATTAGCGAGTTTTCTAATATATTGTACCTTAAAGCTCAAAATTCAATGTTATACACAGCATTAAAGGTCTGTATCCTGTCTGTACTCTAAATACACTCATTCCTGAGCTGAGCTGATGTCTGAATGACATGTATGGAATAATGATAAAATCACCAGACAGCTGAAAATAGTGAATGGATATGCAGTTTGTAAAGAGTCTTGAATGATCCTTTTACATGTTTTACATGGAAACGTAAAAAAAACTCTAATCAAGAGCGGTCACTGATATTTACATTACTGAACAGTACTACTTTCAATTTTAGCAAGATACTAGGTATTTGTTTTTTCTATGAAATGTTTTGTTTCCAGGCTTTTAACTTCAAGTTACAAGTTTTATGTCTTTTAGTAAAAGAATGGGGTTTAGTAAAAGATTACGTTTCTAAAATGCAATGATAGAAACAAACACTAAAAACAATCAATCAAACAAACAAACACACCCCACCAAAAGCCCCCAAGGAAATATAGCAGTGGAAGGGTACACTGATAGCCACACTCCAAATTACCTTGTAGTAGGGCATGAGCAGCGTGCAGATTGCACAGTTTGGCTCCATTTTTGCCACAGTTGCATTATACTCCTGCTCAGCCATAAAGTTAGGAGACTTTGTCTGCCAAAGGTGGATGAGAGGCTTTGCCCAAGACTCTGTTTCTTCAACTTCTTCATCAATGCTTAGAACCTCAGGCAATTCTTAGGGGAGAAAACAGAAAGATACAATAAACAGGAGACTCAGAAAAAAATATCAGCCTGGTATCAGACATGAATACTCCTAAATATCTGTGATATCAGTGTCAAGTTGGCTTTTTTTAAAACCAACTTTACCAACTATATTCTGAAAGAAATAGAATAAATGTGGTTTTTTTCATCATTGTCATCAAATGATCAGATCAGATCACGGGGACATAAAGCCTCTTTGTCAGCTATCTCCTTTCTGCTAGGAAAAATTAAACCAATCCCATTTTAACCTCATTACTTCTTATTTTTATCTTCTATTGTAAAACTACCCACAAGGTTAACAAGTCTGAGTACGACTAAGGTAATGACTCGTATTATATTTTCATTTTCTTCAACTAACACAAAGTTTATAAATCAGTAAAAGCTTAGTTGAATTTCATTAAATTGATTTTTGCATTCAAGACTCCCTGGCATTGACGTAAGTAGAAAACCAAGGTAGCTGTCATAGAAAAACTGAGTAGGAAAAAAAGGGCATTAAAAATTGAAATATAAAAGAAGTTAGCTGCAGAACAAAAGGATGCCAATCCCCATTAGATCTACATGGAAGTGACAACCTAGATCATGTGTTGGAAACCCCAGGATTTCCAAATGCAAGCAAAGGTGCTAAGTAAATAACTTCTAGTGAAACGACTCATGAAATTGAAGACCTGTATCTTTAGAGAATTATCTTCTTTCAGTTAGCTAGCCAATGCTCATTTTCTAGACCACTTTTCTTTACATTAATAAAGTATCTCTATTTCAATCATTATTCATTAGTTCCTGGTTTGATGTACTAAAGATGCAATAAGCTGTGGATTCTAATAAATGACTGCAACAGCTGGGAAAACACCCAGAAGGTAAAAATCTATGCTATCTATCATTTACCCTCACCTCTCTCTTTTCTGGAATACTTCAAAATGATGTCAAAGCTCCCCAAAAAGGCCTAAATGACAACCTGTGGGAACAAGATAGACTACGAGAACTACATTCAGCATTTCCCTTGACTTTCCTTCATGGCTTCTGGGTTCCTGTGACTGAGGCTGAGGGTATGTCTGTACCTTCTCTCTACCCCTCTCCTACTGCAGGCTTGAGGCAGGGCAAAGAAGCAGAAATTGGTTAGTGGCTTTCTGGGGGAAACCATACTTTAAATGGGAAAACAACTATCCAGGAGAGCCTCTCTTTAAACTGGAAGGCTTGCGAGGAGCCATCATGATCCAAATCAAGCTTGTAATTACATGGAGTGTCCACTGGAGACTTAGGTAATCACATAGTTAGGACTATGCACAAAGAAGCTGAACAAGCAACATTTGGACAGCTAAAGGTGGCTATGGTTACCTGAGCCACCAAGATGGTGCTGTCTATGACGAAAGACATTATGGTACTGATATACATAATGATAGTTACATGGCTTGGTGTCTATAATGCCAGTGAGTCCTCTAAAAATAATCTACCTTTCTCCATTTCTCTCTGCCTACCTTCCATTTTTCCCAGGGGACTACTGAGATAATGAGAATGGCAGACTCAAATGAGGACCTGGTTTAAGCACTGCCATAGCTCTTGTCTGATCCCCACACCTCCTACCCATGCCCTAGAGATGAGGAATTAATTAATTTTCATTTGAGGGCTTTTTGTTTTTAGCACTCAACCACCTGAAAAAAGACACACAGACAGAAAGAACATAAAAGACTTCCAACTCTGCTATATACCATCAAGTCCTAAAATATTTTTCTTTGTCAAAGAAACAAGTCCTGGTTTGATGAAAGTCAAGGTCCCTAAAAAAGCAGGGTATGCCCTTAGACTATGGCTGGAGAAGGAACAGAATGAATCTCAGTGCTAGAACCACCTATGGGCTCCTGAAATGGTCAAAACTACTGAAATGACAACAGGTTAAGAACCACGGTTGATCTCTCATGACCAAGTAGTACATTTTCTACAAGAGGAATATAAGACCAGAAAGAATACTTGACTAAATTATAAAAGAACAACATAACTGGGGAAAAAAAAAAAAAAAGCAAAAACAGTAAATCCAGAGTCTACTGACAGCAAGAAACTTCTTTTCTACCAGTTAAAAAGAAATTTCCATTTGATCTCCTTTTGTTGCCGAATTGCTCTGGCTAGAACTTCAAGTACTACACTGAATAGATAGAGGGAGAGTGGGCAGCCTTGTATTGTCCCCGATTTTAGTGTGATTGCTTCAAGTTTCTTTTCATTTAGTTTGATGCTGGCTATTGGCTTGCTGTATATTGCTTTTATTATATTTAGGTATGGACCTTGAATTCCTATTGTCTCCAAGTACTTTTAGCATGAAGGAGTGTTGTATTTTGACAAAGGCTTTTTCAGCATCTAATGAGATGATCATGTGGGTTTTTTTCTTTGAGTATGTTTATAGAGTGGATTACATTGATGGATTTCTGTATATTGAACCATTCCTGGGATGAAGCCTGCTTGATAGCACTAACATAGTACATACATTCCTTCTAAATCTGCTATATGGGAGCAAGAAATAATATCTGACTTTACACTTCAAGCTAAGTATTCCTGGGGTGAACTCCATCCTACTGCCATTCCACACTCAAGCTCTCTTGTCCTCTTCTCCTGGAGTCAATGGACAGTTTTGGGTTTGCTCTCTGTTTTTCTCATGTACATTCTGAAGTAAAGAGTAAGCTGCTCAAAAGTCCTGTTTTGTATACCTCAGGGATTCAGTCTAGTTCCAGCAAATTCCCAGAAAAGCCAGAGCAGTTCTTCCTTACCGAAGTAGATGGGAACTTTCTCTCACTGCCTTCTAGCTTACTAGAGTTTCTAAACAAACTGTACACTGTGAATGTAGGTTAAAACTGCTTATTCAATTCATTTACACAATGACGATGTTCGTTTACTTCCAAAGATAAAACACTTAGATTCAAAGGAAGAAGAGTGACCAATGATATAATAATTTATTTGAAACTATACAATTTTTTCATTGTCATTTTAGAGTTGTTAAAATCTCTAGCCAACAGGAAAAATTTTCCAGTTTTAAAATTCAGTTCTCATGAATTCCCAGGAGGTGCCAGAAGTCCTTATCATGTGCAACTGCTGCAAATGCTACAACTACAAATATTTCAGAGAAATACTTAACCTTAATCTCTTGAGACAACTTTGTTAACATAATTCACACATAATTTTGTAAGCTCTATACACTGAAATCAAGGTGGTATTTTCTGGGCAAATTCTCAGTGGCTGACATAAAAATAAGCTTCTAGGAAGAAAGTCACATAAAAAAGGACCTTTCCTTAGAAGTATGTCTAGTACCTTTCCTGCAGGGAAGCCACACCAATAGTAAGCCTTAAGAAAAGTAATTAAAATTCCTAAATATTATGTTACATATGAATTTTTAGAATCTGTTGTTTAGTTATAATAACTATAATAGGACAATAGGTGGTGCAACATGAACTGAAATGGGACAAAGAAGGAACTGTAGTAAACATGATGTCTATAATCCTTGCAACTGGAAGGCTGGAGCAGGAGGATCAGTCTCAGGCCTGCCTAGATTGCAATGCTTTAATTTGTATCCAGGAAACAAAAAGGTAGAACTCAACCTATCACATATAGAAATAACAGCCAGTATTTCTCTTTATTTCAGTTATTCAACTAAAATGCTACTATACATTATAGAAAGTACTACCACCATGTTCTTTTTTCCTGTGTCACAAAAAAAAAGATAGTAAGTGGGCCCTGAGAGATGCCTCAGTGTTTAAGAGAACTGATTGCTCTTCCACAGGTCCTGAGCTCAAGCCCCCGCACCCATATGGCAGCTCACAACTTTCTGAAGCTCCAAGTCCAGGGGATCTAGCACCTTCGCAGACATAGATGCAGGCAAAACTCCAATGTACATAAAATAAAAATAAAAATACATGGAAAAATGATGCTGATATACCTAGTGAGTGTTATTTTATCTAAACAAGAACCACTATAATGTTTTGCCTGCACTACATCCTCAAAGACAGGTGACTTTAATTAATATCTATCAGAAAAAGAGACTCTGAAAGAAGGACTCAAACAAAAACCCAAACAAACAAACAAACAAAAACCCCACAAAACAACAATCACAACAAAACACTTGAACAGATCTCTTAGAAATGTAAGAAAGTAGTAGTGAGAAAATATTTAAACACTACATAGACAGAACAAGTTAAACAAAAAAAGTAAATGTTATAAAAATTGGGATACGTGACTTTTAAATGACTTTTAAATAGTTTTACATCAAGCCTGATCAGAGTAGTCTACCAAACAATGACAGAGATTTACCACACACTGCTATGGAGGTATGTAAGAGCTGGTTTCTTACTGGAGGAAGTTTACATGAATTTAAATGATTCAGATTAAAAGTATAGACAATGCAGAGGGCAGTGGTGGCATACGCCTTTAATCTCAGAACCCTGGAGGCAGAGGACAGCCTGGTCTATAGAGTGATTTCCCAGATATCAAGGGCTACATGGAGAAATCCTGTCTTTAAAACAACACAAAAAGTACCACCAATTCCTATATGCCATGACTTGAAGTGATTATTCTAGAAATTTTTCAGGCTATGTCAGGAATGACCTATTTATGGCATGAAAGAAAATATTTGTAGTAGTAATATTATTAAAGTATATGAAGCATGACATTATTTCTAAACTTCAATTGCTTTTACCTATAAATTTTATTATTTATAGTCTCCCAATGATTTTCCAGAGTAAAAATTTCCTTTCTAACAGAGACATTTTTTTATTACAGTTAACTGCATAAGCCATCTATTACAAAAGACTATGAATAACAGCATGCACTCACCTTCATCACTCACTACCTGCTGCTTCACAAGAGTCATCGGGGATCTGGCTGGAGGCTTACCAAGTGGATGGCGCCAACTCTTTGTAGTTTTTGGCTGTCCTTCTATTATCTGGTTATAGAACATAAAAGAGGTAGAAATATCCATGAACATTGTTTGGTTCTTTTTGGTTTTGTTTGTTTGTTTGTTTTTGTTTTGTTCCATGTGTTTGGTCTATGCCTGTGTGTATGCAAGAGCATACAGACCTAAGATATTCTACTACCTCACTGCAAGGTCTCAATGAACCTGGAGATCACTTCTTCAACTAGCTTGGCTGACCAGCAAGCTCCAAGGATCCTCCTGTTTCTACCTCCCAGTACAACGGACACAGACTAGTGCAGCCATGTCTAACTTTTCTTCATGATTACATAGCAAGCATGTTATTCACTGAGCCATTTCTCCAGGCTCAATAAATATTTGTTTCAGGGGAAAATACATACTTCAAAATGGTAACATGGATTATAAATAAATCTTACACTTATTTAAAGAAATGAACACTTTAAGAAATTAGGACTTACAATCTAGGGTACATACAGCTCAGTGGTAGAACACTTACCTAGCACGCACAAAGCCCTGGGTTTTCATCCAGAGTACTACCAGAGGGACAGAGGGAGAAAGGCTGAGGGCAAGGGGAGAGAAGGAGAAAGTGAGAGAGGCAGAGTGGGAGAGAAAAGGGAGGTAAAGGAAGAGGGTAGCATTTTTCTAAGAGGGCAATTAATTCTCCTTCAAAAAATATTGTTTCATGGAAAGCTCACTAACAATCAGCAAGATTTCAAAGATCATTTAAAGCTATCTCAAGTCCACCAACGTGTACGAATACTTGGCAAGGGATACAGCTTTTACCCTCTCAGAGAAGGCAAATCGGTACAGTGTTAAACAGGACTTTTTCTTCCATTGGGTTCAATTGGAAAATATTATTAAATGAAACATTTCTGTTATTTTGAAACCATTAAATTATGAAAGATATTTTTAAGTCCCTATGAGATACTCTACCTTTTTACTTTTAATATCTTTTGAGTCATATTTATTTCATATTTCTGTTGAATACACATAATATAAAAATGGTCAAGTCTATTGATCAAATTATTAAATTATATATAATATATTTTAAGATGACTAAGAAACTGTTTAAAAATTACTGTCTTTTATAATGTGTTTGTTACTAAAGGATGTGAAAAGACTCATAGTAGGTTTAGTAAACTGAGAACAATCCTGAGATTGTTGCTCAAGTCAGCAGACAGCTCAGCTGTCATTCCAAAGGACAGAGAAGCTCCTCACAGACACTTATAAGTTCCTGGTGAGGTTCAGAATGGTAGCACAGCATTAGCTCGCCTGACCCATTCCTGATCTGGGAATGTTCAGTATGTAAGCATATAATTATAACACTAAACAAGAACAATGGAGAAATGCAGAGAGAAGGCTGTAGCCATAAAGACAGCATGGGAAGCTTAACTTTTCTGAGAGGCAACAGGTTTGTGGGAATAAACATGAGCATAAATACAGCTCTAATATTCTGAGTAAAAAAAGGAAACACTGATCATGTGAGCCATGATGTTAAAACCAAGACTACATAAAATTGACTTCAGAACACTTTCTACTGTCAGGAGGGCAGTGCCCAAGACGCAATTGATCTCAGTCTGGATAACACTACTTGTTATGGGAACATTCTCTACCATGACTGCCTAAATGTCAATATGACTAAGATTTCAAAATAAAGTTCATCAAGTAACTAGTATTTGTGAGAAGTACTTAATGAGTATAAGTGAACTCTCTGTGTACTATTTGCAGTGAAGCCTGCATTATCTCCAAATACAGATGTTATGTATTTTAAAGTATAAAGTGGAAAAAATCAGACTTCAACAAGTAGTCAAAAGGGTATTACTGAATTGAAATGTAAGCCAGAATAGTATTTCCCTGCCAAAATCATATTCCACTGTGAAATATGATTAAAATTCATAAATATTAATAATATTGATTTTTGCCTAAATCAAGATTTCAGGAGGTAATAAACTATATTCATAAACCATCACGATACAGGCCACAACCCAAATAACACAGTAGAAATACAAACTGACATATACCTTAGGAACGTTGAGTCCATTTCTCTTTTCATTAAGAGTTTCTGGGATTTCCCCAGGTTCGAGGTTACTTCCATGGCCCTCTTCATCATTTTCTTCTCCCTCTGTCAATACTCTATTACTTTCTGCCAGGGAGGAAGATATCTTGGGAGATTCATGCTGTGGCTGTGACTCCTTGCCTGTTATATGGCCATGAGAAAATGGTATGAAGTCAGAGGCCTCCTTCAGCATAGATGTTGAAGTTACAGCATTGGCTATGTCATCTTCTGGTTGTATTTCATCTGTTACAGATGAACTTATGCAACTTTTTCCTAAGAAGCAAACAAAAAACTAATAATAAATGATGCATTGCATTATTGAGTACATGATTAAATAATTATGAAATAATTACTGTTTTATATTTTATTTTATTCTAATTTTTGTTGTTTTGTTTTGCCACACAAAATCAGAGTAATAAATTAGGGTCAGGTTTTCAAGAAACTTGCTGCCTAAAGCAGTCTGGGAATCAGTCAACCCCCACCACCACTGGATTACTGTGTCCAACCTTGATATGAGGGTTTGTGCCTAATCTTATTGCAACAGGTTACACTGTGATTGGTTGAGATCACTGGGAAGCCTGCTCTTTTCTAAAGGGAACTGAAGGAGTAATGAGAGAAGAGTGATGGGGGACCAGGACTAGCGGAGAGAGGGAGGTTGTTGTCAGGATGTATTGTATGAGAGAAGAATAAAAAGAAAAAAATACTTTCCAAGCAACAACAAAGAAGCAAATATTCTTTAAGGAAAATCCACCATCCAAAATCAAAGTCATAAAAACAGGCTCAAGTTTTCAAGAAACCTGCTGCCCAAAGCATTCTGGGAATCAGTCAACCCCAATCACAGGTCCTGAAGCCAGAGATCCCCAAAACAGGCAATCTGACTTACATCTCACTCTCTAGCTTTAAAAAAAAATTTAAGAAAACAAAGCAAAAGAAACAACAACAACAACAAAAAAAAAAAAAAAAACAGAGTTAATCTAAAATCAGCAGGTCCTCCATTCTTCCTGCTCTCCACTGTAAAACTGTTTCTCAGAGCGTGCCTAGTATGGTCCCCGTACCCTTAGATACTGAGCAGTACACAGAACCTAACTTCTTAGACCGAGAAGTCTGGTCTCATCATTTTAATGTTAAACTGGGTCTATTCTTGCATTTTCCTACCATGACTTATTTCTTATACTCTTCACCACTGATCCATCACTCAGTCCCTTTATTTATTTTTAGATTTACTTAATATATATGAGTGCTTTGTCTGTATGTATGTCTGTTAGATAAGACCTTTAGAAATGTTCATTAATATAAAACAGTCAATGATGTTACACACTTAGCAGATTTTATAGATTTTTTTTTGTCCTTGTAAAAACCTTATCTATTATTTCCTTCTTAAAATTAACTCTGAAGCAAGGAAATGTGAACAGAATTATCTGTAACTCGTTTCTTTTTTGTACACTATAAGCTGAATTTCACTAAAACTTATTGCACTTAGATTTCTTCATTTTTTTAATTAAACCACAAGTATTCTACGGGATGTTTATTTTAGAATTCTATTACACATAAGAGCCATATATCTTATTGTGTAGCATTCATTTTCCTCATAGTTGAATCATCTTGTAAGTTTATACAAATATTGAAAAGCTTAATAGTAAGATATCTTGGTAGAAAGTCTTAGGGCATCAGATTATTGACCTCCCTAGTCACATGTGACACATCATCAGCTGTTTTCTTACCTGAGAGCTTGGTGTCATTCAGTAGGCTTTGATCTACTTGTATCCTGGTATCAGAAGCTTCTTTTCCTGAAGATGCTTCTCTGTTCCCCAGCTTGAATGTTTTTTCTGGCTTTTCAATGACCGTAAGATGCTGAGGGCACACGGCAGGGTTTGAGACCTCCTCCCCATTATATTCAGCAATTTCTTCATCTTCCTCAGTTTTAGGCCTTTTTGAAAGTGGCTTATTGCCCTGCAAGCTATTAAAAGCAGGATGTTGGTCAGAGCAAAAAAAAAAAAAAAAGAAAGAAAGAAAAATGGATAATACACAACAATGCAAATGGTATTACATGCTTATATCAAGAAAAACTTATTTAATTTTTACAATTAATAAAGTCTGAAGTTGAAATCATAATGGATTTAAGTCAGCTTTCAAACAACTTAATAACTGAATTTTCATATTATAAAATGAGATAAGGTAACACTATAAGGTCAAGTAAGGCAGAGATTCGTTCTGATTTACTAAATGGAGTAAAACAGAACACACACATACCGGCCCTCGGGTGAGCCAGAGTCAATAAGAACATTGATGACATAGGCAATATCTGCATTTCACAACATATACATTTAAACCAAGGTAGCTGGCACACCCCAGAGATCTGCCATGCATGCTTAAAGATGGTATTACTAAAAGGTCATCAGCAACCACTTTAAGCCACCAACTAAAAAAAAACAAATACACTTCTGAACATTAGCACTTACAAGAAATGAGAAAAGTACTGTGATTAAACACTGGCAATCTGAGTAACACAGATATATGCTGTTGGCATTCCTTCTATGCTATGCCCAACAGTTGCCTAGCAGCAGGCAGGTAGGGTGGCTTGCTATATAAAAGGAACTGTTCTCCCCACCTTCTGCCCCTTTTCTCACTCTGCCCCCTCAACCCCCCCATCTCCTTCTCTCCAAGTGTTCCTGGCTGGCCTCTTCTCTTTCTCCCCTGACCTCATCTCCCTCCCTCCCCTTTCTTTCTATGCCTCTACTCCCTTCTCAATCCCCTTCCCATGACCCCAAATAAAGTCTATTCTATGCTACACCTGTCACATGGCTAGTACCTGGAGGGGGATGGGGTTGGGGAGGAATACTTCAGCATGGGTTCACTGAGATACCCCTTCCCACCACACCACTTCTTGCTCTAGAGAACAACCCTTGGCTTTATAAAACACATTACATGTACTCTATCAAGTGAAAAACCCTGGGACTTTAGCAGCTACATCAGCTCACAAACCTATCGATAGTGCTGCTTTGAAGGTTTCTCAAGATGTCAGACTGGTGAATGACTCCAGGGGTGTTCATTTCCCAAATAATTAATCTCTAAATATATTTAGTCAGTTACACATTTTATTGAGACAACACTTATATACATACAAGTACACAAACCACAAATAACCATTTCCCCCACACAAAACACTATTGTACTTTTTAAAAGAAAGATGTTTTTATTTTATATATACTGTTGCTTTGCTTGCATATATATCTGTGAACTATATGCATAAAATGACCGTGGAAGCCAGAAAAAGGTGTCAGACTCTGTAGAATGGGAGTTATAGATGGTTTTTAGCTGTGCCACATATGCTGGGAATTTGAGTCATCTAAAAGACCAGTCAGTGGTTTTAAGATGGCTCTCCTACTCCATTGTGAGACTTATAAATTCATACAGTCTAATGTTAAACATTGCTTATAATCAATTGAATATTTACAAATGGTATTTTGAAAATCCTTACAGTACACTACAGCTGAAATATCATTCTTAGATTAGCTACTGACTAATCTATTGTATGTGTATACACACACATGATAGAACTAATCAATAGCTAATATATAATATATGTATTAGTTATTATCTATATAATATATAGAGATAATATATGAACATAAGTAATACATGTATTATATAATATATATTATATAATACATTTCAGATAGATAGATAGATGATAGATAGATGATACAAAGATAGATAGATAGATAGATAGATAGATAGATAGATAGATAGATAGATAGATAGATATTTAAAGAGAGACAGTTTTCCCAACACTAGAAAGGCAGAAGCAAGTAGCTCTCTGTGATTTACAGGTCAGACTGGTCTATATAATGAGTTGTAGGGTAACCATGGAATCGTGGAAAACCTATCTTTAAAAAAAAAAAAAGTAGGAGGGAGCGGGGTGGCAAAAAGAAACTGTGTACCATTCCATGTTAGAAAATTTCTCCTGCTCACAACCAGTCTAAACAACAACAACAAAAAAATTCAAGTGGTAGGGTGCACAAATTTGAGCATGAAATTCTGAGCAAAACTTTAAAATAATAGTATTATTACATGAAAAACAAAAAAGTACCATAGGTCTAAATGTAAAGAGATCAAATACATGTAGATATTAAATATTATGCTACAGAAAATAATTTAATTATATAAAAATCACATATCTGGTCACTCAATTGTTAATATAGCATAGTCTGATTTTGAAAGATGTATATGTTATTTTTATAATATACATAATAAATGCATATGTAAGAATATACATAAAGTATTTAAATGGATGGTCTTGGATAGTGAGGTTATGAGTGATTTCCCCAGTTCTCAAAAATTACTTTTATAAATTTAAAGAATAACAAGCAATATTAAAAAGAAAGTTGGAATAAAAATTCCAACTTTACAAGCTATTATGCAAGCCTAATGACCTGAGCCATAGACACAGCCTATTCAAAGGATTGAAAAGGCAGAGATGCCCAAAGAAATACAAAGCTTTTGGACAAACTCACAAAGCTTTTGTGACAAAGATCACAAAAATGCATCAGAGGTAAAGTTTAAAAAGACTACAAGGTACAGAATTAACACTTTCTCCTTTGAGTCTTAGAAAAGAATAAAACCAAAAGAATAAAATGCCACTGCATAAGTATCCATATGACAAAAAAATGAAGGAAACTATTATGAAAATGTTTTAAAATAGTAGCATATAAAAGTTACTGAAACTGTTTGAAATATGGTGAAAAATGTCAACAACAAATACATGTTTAAGATAAATTAATGAGAAAATTCTAAAATATTCTATGCTGTTCTACTCATTGTGTACATCAATTTCAGGAATACTCTGAATATCTGAATACCTGTTCCTAAATTCTAATACATCGACTCAAAAGCTAAACATACATATCTTAAAATTTTAATAATATATCATGTAAAGGTATGAACAATAAGAACAAAAATTAAAGAATAGCCCTGGAGAACATTTGGTTCCATGATCCATTTCATACAAGTACATACTACAGGCGGAATGTGATGGGGATCTTACCTCCTGGGAGCTTTTCTTAATTTTTTCCTCCTCTGTAGCCATGCT
Source organism: Mastomys natalensis (assembly GCA_021653895.1). Lineage (NCBI taxonomy): Eukaryota > Metazoa > Chordata > Mammalia > Rodentia > Muridae > Mastomys > Mastomys natalensis. The sequence goes on along the minus strand of JAJTUV010001320.1, from coordinate 610,756 downwards.
TTTACTTCTGGGGTAGACTCTGGAGTGGGCTTTGTATGGTCAATAGTATATATATCCTTTCCTTGTTTCCAAATCTGGTATCTATCTGGCTGAAATTTCTTCACAAATATATCCATTGATATCTTCACCATGTCATTCCGACAAGTGCACTAAACACAATGAACAGTTGTAATAGAATCAACAATGAAATATTATGTTAATTATATAACATAGGTAGAATATGAATGTTTAAAATATAAGTGAGGATAATGTTTATATCTACAAAAGAAATATAACACAAAACATGAATGTTTAATGAAAATATAAATAGGATAATGTTTACATCTTAAAAAAAACTCAAAACACACTTAGAGATGAGAGGATAAATATTTTTAGTAGTCTGTACATGTATATGGACAGTATACCAAGAATTAGTTTTAGAGAAGTATGAGTATTTCTATGAAGGTTGTCCAGCAAACATGAGGTTACCCTTCATCACAGATACCCATCAAAACTCTGTAGTAGAGCATGCAGTGTTTGTATGAAATGATTACTATCCCATATATACACAAAATTTCTAAGTATCAATACTACATAGAATGTTTGTGCCAATTTGGCATGTTCTGAACATCACCAAAGGTCCACTGTAATTAAAAGCTTGGTACACAGGGAAAGAATCTTGATGGATGAGGCATAATAAATGGTTTTTAACTCATTGGATGCATGAAATAGTTCTCATGGTAGTTTGTTATATGTGAACCTTTGTAACTAACTCTTTCTTCCTTGTTCTTATATAAAGCCTTGAATGAAAGGAGCAAACCATGACCCATGGGAGATGTGACTGTACCCATATCCATTCCTAGGATGATCTACCAAAGTTTGCTATTCTCACTAGAAGCCCTTTCACATTGAGGTGCCCCATTTTTGTGTTTGAACAAAAGCAGTGAATTTTGGAGATCATTGTATTAAGGCATTTTATTACAGCTCTGCAAAGATATATAAGTCCAGAATGTCAATGAATGTGATTAGAATAATTTAGCCAGTGCATCACTGGTGATATGGCTGGGTACTTGCTTTTAAGTCTGACAACCTGAGTTCTATTTCAGGAACTCAGATGGCACAGGAATTGACTCTACAACTTGTATTCTAAACTTCATGTACAAGTTGTGGTACACATGTGTCAATACACATGTGTATATGTACATGTATTATTAAAATCTAAAAAAATATATTTAATTATATTTGTTTTTATTAATAGACTCTTGCAGCTGCAAAGAAGGCTCAGCAGATAAAATAACATGTTTTTGCAAGACGATGCAGGTTTGATTCCCAGCATTCAATTGGTGGCTTATAAACATTCATAACATCAGTTCAGGAGATCTGACATCTCTTCTGACCACTGCATGTACCACACACATAGGTGGTGGTACACAGACATGTGTAGACAAAGCACTCATTCACATAAAATAAAAATTTTCCCAAAATTATAAACAAATAAGTCTCTTCTACATTACATCAAACATAACATTAAAGAATTAAACATACAGAACTGAACTCAAGTGAGCTCAGCCAAGATGGAAGTAACTGTAATGGAGACAACTCCGAGTTTGTCCTACTGAGCTCAATACCCTGAATTCAACAGTAAGTAGTATCAGGAGTTAAAACACCCTTCAAGAAAAACCTCAATCCCAACATAGAGACTCTGGAAGCCCTGACTGACAAACTAAAACTGACAGAAAAAGACATTAAGATTTGATGCTCAAGCAGTTGTCCAAGGCCTAAAGATCGAAGCTGTAGTCTGTGTACAAGTCAAGGGACCAAGAGTTGGGGCAGAGATATATGTTGAAGTTTGCCACAACATTTAGTTTACTGAAGCTCTTGTACAAAAATTGCAAACTTTACAACTGTCACTGGCCACCAAGAAGGACAACCAACCAGGCAGAACTCCAAGGAGTCCTCCCAAAACGACACTGGGCTCCCCAAAGCTTTGGAAGCCTTGAAGAGGCTCACACCCTCTTCTGGGTACCAAAGCAGAGATGACATGTCACAGGATTTCTGACTCCCTAGCATAGGTTCCTTCTGTTAATGTTTTTTTCAACTTCCTTGTTGGGGGAAGAGGTGTTGAATTTTTATGTCTATTGATAGTACACTAATAATAAAGCTTGCTATTCATAAAATGAAAGAAAAAAGAACCAAACATACCTAGTAGAGAAAGGTAAAAGAATAAGAGGATTGAGAATTTCAAACGAACTTATTTTGAATCTAGTAGAAGACTGTTTCCGATGAATACACAGTGATCAGTCATACCTTATAAGTTTCCCATAAAAACTTCATACAATGTAATAAGGTTAAGCTCAACAGTTTTTGTATCAAGTAATAGTATAGTAACAGGCTCAATGATTTAGCTGCAATAATTTAATAATTCCTTACAACTATGGTCATAAAACATGTGATTGAAAAACTGTTGGCATAATTATCACATGTACATAAATTAACTCCATGTTTTAATTTCTACTGATAAATTTCCCTTAACAGAGCTCTAAATTTTTGTTTTGTATTTTTGGAAGTAGGCTATAGCCAAGTAACCCACTATTAACTAGGAACGCCCAATCTTGGAAACCCCGTCACCAAAGTGCTGTTGTTATGATAGATGTGAACTATCTGGCTAGAGTTTTAATATTAACAAATACCAACAACATTTCATAACTTTATGTCAGATTAAGCTAACTTCATAAACTACAAATAGAAATTCTATAGCTATGAACAGTACTAAGATGTCTCATAATTTCATACCCCAGCAACTCCTCAAGCCTTACACACTGAGTATGATACGATCTGCCATTAAACCTCTCAGTAAAACATCCACTACATCTGTTAATTCTGGCAACACTGCTCCAATTTCAAACAGATCTTGGATTTTGGCAAAATAAATATAAAGAACTTCTAAAACTATACTGTTTCTAAACAATCTACTGTTACAGAAATTACTTTAACTTCTCTCAAATATGATCTTAAATTTTCAGCACTGTTTTAATTTTAGAATCAAGTGCAATTCTTCAAGTGTGACAATCAGCACTTCCAACAATGTGACTCAGATATTTCCTTATCACAAAGATCAATATGAATAACTATCTTCAACACAAGTCACTGGATCTCCCAAACACTGAAACTTCCTCATCTCAGAACCAGAAGCCAGAATGGCTTCCATCAGCTGCTATGCAAAGAAAACTCTACTCTGAAATTGATTAAAGTTTTCCTTTGACAATCTCATGCAATGTGTTCTGATTACTTGTACCCTAAGCCTCTTTTATCTCCCTAGAAAATTCATTTTAACAGTAAGTGTAAATTGTACCAACTAATCGCCAGAATAAAGTTCTATTTTGTCTCAACAACTCTAGTATTTAGTTATGCATATTTAGAGTTTAATGTTATTTTTCAGTAATTATATTAAGGTAGGAATAAAAATAATCAATGTCCTTAGAAATATATACATATTTGTAACAAATATGTATACAAATATGTATATAATTTCTCAATGCAAAGAAACTAAATAAATAAAACTCAGTGAAGATGCTTTCTAATTTCAATGCAGCATAAAGACACTGGGGGAAAAAAGACTGGAAATAACAACAGTAACATACTCTTTTAATAAGCTTAGATCTGAAGAGGATAATGATTGAGACAATCTTAAGAAATATATAAATAAGATGTAGAATCATATTTCTGACAGAAAAAAAAAAAAACTGTGAAAGGAAACAAAGAGAGGCTTTAGCTGGGTACTGATTTGTTAGTTCCAATGGGGCTGGGAAACCTCTGCTGTGTACATTAGGCTTCTACACTTTGAATGAAGTTTCAAATTTCTATGATTTATCAGCAAGCAAACCACAGTAGAATAAGAATGTATTCAGAGACTAGGCAAATTTCATAGCTGTATAAGCTTTTAAAATAGATTGGACATATAAAATCAAACTAGCTACCTCAACAGAAGCCAAAATGCAGATGTGACCACCAATCATTGCTGATTAATGACAATGAACTACACAAAAGATTATTAAATATTTGGAAAAAGGGACACCCCAAAAGAAACAATGTCTTCCTAGAATGGCAGGAACACAATAACAAGAAAAAACAGGAACCCTTGTGATATATCAGTGGAGGGAGCTGAGCCAACAGAACATCAGCAGGCTATTAGGGTAGCCCTAAAGAGCTGTTATCCCCAGTATAGAAAAAGATGCCCTCATTCCTTCAAATTTATTAATTGCCAATTCAAACAACAACCTGATTAGGCTAAATTATCTTCGAAAACTACAATATGTGCTAGAATAGGAAAAAGGAAAGAGATCATGCAGCGGATCAGTTCACAGAACAAATAAAACCCTGATGCCACCCTGCAAGGTAACTGAAGGACAAAGCCCCGTCTTCAGCACTGATAAGTAACGTAACCATGAACAACTTAGCCACTCTATGCCTCAGTTCCTCAATCAGAAAAACAGGGATAAACGTGATGAATGCCATCTAGGAGCTGATCTAATGACTAAATGTTTTATTCTTGTAAAATGCTGCTATAAATGTGATGTAAGTGCCCATTAAAAACAAAAACAGAATGTGCCTTATGCGAATGGTTTCTAACTCCTGTGACCACAAAAACATAGAAGTGATTTTGCCTTGTTGAGCAGCTTTAAGGAACTGATGAGATAATAACCAGGCTGTCTTGTCTAGCAACTCATCTTGAGAATCAAGGAGAAGAGCGGTTTCGAAAAATCAAAAAGAAACAGAACTCCTGGAACTTTGTGACACTGACATATATTATTGCAAAGCCTGAGCCAGCCTTGGGGCGAGAGTTCAGCTGAAATGCTCCTCCTTACCTTTCGACCCTGGACAATTAGAATAGTGGGCCTGGTAGAAGTTGGTGTAAAAGGGAATGTCCATAATAGAACATTCTGTGGCCCAGGTATCAAACAAGACATAGGAAGAGAACAATATCAATCTCTTAGAATCTAACATATAAACACATCTTTTTCTCAATTGTTTAGGGACAACAGCCCATTTTCAACACAAGACTTCATTATATAACCAAAATGTATATGATAATACCCACTTGAATCTCAATAGTAAAAAGGAATTTTCAAAATATAGTGGGTGTTTCCATCTTATTTACATGTAATTTCAACAACTAACATGTAATAATACAGAGAGGATAATGTTTAAAATTTAAACAGTATTTCCAAATTTCAAGTCGATTTCAGGTTGTTCAGGAAATTCTCAGTTCCTTCCGTAGCACAAGGTAAAATAGATGCAGTGGTACATGTCTATAGTCCAGAGTTTAGGAAGTAGTCAGGAGGATCAGACACTCAAGGTCATTCTGACCATAAAACAACCAAATGGAACAACATTATTTTCTAGTTACTCATATGGTGATTTTGTAAAATTACTTTGTTTATAAATCCAAGAAAGTATCTTTCAGAATGATTATAAATATAACAAATGACTCATACATTAAAACAAATCAAACAATATATTAATGTCTATCCTTATGTAATCCAACTGAAAAAAATAAAGTTTAAAAAAAATGAAAGGCTGGCTTAAATAGTCTATACTGTATAATGCAATTGTAAGCCCCTCCCATCATAATACTGTTCTTACTATTAGCTATTCACCTACAAATTATATTAGATAATAATAAAAAAAAAAGTTTTCTGCCCTGTATATCATATAGGAAAATGGGTTTTTAGACTATAATGTCTAAATTATGGAAGGAGAGAACTAAAATCAATTTTAAAATGCCAAGTGCTCAATAAAGTTGCCAATAACTGCATCTAAGAACACATTGTTTTATGTAAGTTGTCCTTTGAAGAATATTTCACTTATTGATCATAGTAAAATAGGGAAGATGTTCTCTATTTCAGTCTTCAAAAAATTCTTTAAATAAAATTGTCACCATAAAATCAAAGCAAAAGTGAATGATACCATTACCAAAATAAATCTACAGGTTCAATTACACATAGCAACAGAAAAACAAATCTAAAAATATTCACAAAAGACTGAATCAAAGCAAACTTGAGCAGAAAATAGAATGCTAAGTTATTACAATACCTGATTTCTGATCAAAGCACAAACCCAGAGTAACAAGAAACATTGCAAAAACTGAAATTCAGAGAGGCCTAGGGATACACACCTGTGATCCCAGTATGTGGGAGGCAGAGACAAAAGGATCAACACTTAGAAGATACTCATGCTATAGAGTTGACATTCTGTTAAAGAAAGAGAGAGAGAGAGAGAGAGAAAGAGGGAGAGAGAGGAGGGAGGGAGGGAGGGAGGGAGGGAGGGAGGAAGGAAGGAGGAGGGAAAAGGGAGGGAAGAAAGGAGGGAGGGAACACAAAACATAAAAACAGATACATTTCAAAGGGCCTTTAAGGGCCTTTAGTATTAGTTATCTCTCTCCAATTCCCTCCATTCTTTGTTCCCAGCTCCCGCCCCATTTAATCCTTCCTGTTTCATCCCCAACCCCAGCACTATCCCTTTATAATATTATATTCAAGTTTCCCTTCCTGAATAGATTCCCTTCCTCCACCATGGTCTCCTACTAATTATCTAACTAACCTATGTGTACATTCTAAATGAAATAAACATATCTGAAGTTTAAATACCAGAATGCAGCTATGAGAGAAAATAAGCAGTGTTTATCTTTCTGAGTCTGGCTTACAAATCTAAGGATGATAAGTTTCTTATAATACACATACAAACACACACACACACACAGACACACACACACACACAATGGAGACATCATAATGGGAGAACAATGCCCAAACTAGACACTATGTTCTATTAAATAAAGCCTCCACTACCAAAAATGGTACATTTATTATTGATATTAGCAACACTTCAGCTGAATCTGTGATGATGGTATCATCCCCTATTTTCCTCAGTCTTTTTCCTGTATAAATCAAATAAGTTTAAACATAGAAAAACATTAGTTTGAAAAATTAAAAGGTTCAATTTTCATAAATGATAAATGTTAGTAAAAGATTTCTGTATACATAATATAATAAAAACACCAGAAATATATTAAAGTTGCTCTTGCTTAAGAGAAACAAAAATGAACAAATCGTTTTGAATACGCTCTAAGTTAGTATATTTTTAATTCTGTACATCACACTGAATTTTTCAACAAGAGTCTGTAGAAAAAATTCTTAGTCTATTTAGCAACAGTATCATTAACATTTCAGTGCACACCAACCACTCACATTATATATTCCTTGAGATGCAAAATTCTATGATAATTTTTCTGAAGCAGGAAATTACCTTAAAAAATGCAGATGAAATAAACTAATGATTTTAGGAAAAGCTAAAATTAGTCCTGCTCCAAACTTTAGACTTTCCGGAAAGCTTTTATTTCCAATGGGCAGTATTTAATGCAAACTCATACTGGATTGGAGTACTAAAGGTAAGTAACTGTGAGTACTTCATCCTAAATTGAACATCATATCTTTGAAAATCTGCTCAGAAACTTAGCAAGCATTACAAGAGAGAAAGGCAGAGACAGAGACAATCTGGAAGGCCAGAATACAAACACAAATTCATTCAATGGCAGAATGGCTACTGAGATTTCAGAGAGGACAAATGAATCTATCAAAAACTTAGCTATCATAGGAAAGATTCTGGATCTTTGGTACAAGTCCTGAGGCACTTGAATGAGGTTGGATTAGCAGTAATAGACTAATTTCAAGCAGGATAGCATTCAGACTATAGACATTCAGATATATAGTGAGAGTGTGAAAGAAAAAATAACTGATTGAACAGATGTGAAAACTGTTCCATTTTCCTAGGAAATGAATGTGAATGAGTTTAAAGTTCTAGATCAGAAAGATGAGTAGGAGCTAAAACGATGGCCCACTGCTTCGGAGCACAGTATGCCCTCTCAGAGATCCTAATTCAATCCCTACCATTCATGTCAGGCAGATCACAACTGCCTTTAATTCCAGTTTCAGGGGATCTAACACTTTTCTCAGACCTCTTGATATATCCAAATGCTCAGGACAAAAATGCATGCATGTATATGCGCACAAAAAATCATAAAATATATCTTTAAAATAATTTTTAAAAACTTAAGTGTTGACAGAGAACACCTTTAATGACAGAAAAAGCAGGTGAATTTGATTGTAAGGCCAGCTTGGTCTACAGGGAAAGTTGCAGGACAGCAAAGGCAACAAAGAGAAACCCTGTCTTGAAAAAAACAAAAGAAAAAAGAAATAAAGTTTAAAAGAAAGTTGGGAAAACACCAAAAATTGTTAAAGGAGGTAAGAATTATTAAGGAGACACTCTGCGCTGTGCAATGGAATAATAGAAAAGGTTTCCTGAGGATAAGACCCCACTCAGAGGCTTACATGTTGTAAAAGTAAAAATTCACATGGAAAAAGCTGGTGATTAAACTCAAAGGGAAAATGAGAGAGTTCCTGTTCCAAAGAAATCTTCTTGAATTGTTTTATAACATGTGATGCAACTGTGTACCAAGAGACTATAGTCTAAAATGGCAGAAGAACCTGGTATCACTGATAATGTGGTATTGATCTTATAGGTTTGCAAACCACCAAGAGTGAGGAGATCAGGAACGCTTATGATAAGTCACTCACAAAAGCCACTGAGGCATAGCAATATGCAGTGGGGTTAAATTTCCTCCCAGCTAGTAGGGAATGCCTGAGCATGAGAAAATAAAACTCTGTTACAATAAAGCCTCTAGGATATTAGCAATGCCAAGACCATGAGATATTTAAAAGCTATAGTCTTAGAGCAGAGTCAGGCCAACAATGAGGATATGTGTGCTGACGGACCAACCCCATAAGGCAAGGCTGCTGAAAATACCACAATCCATATGAAGACATATGTGATGGCCATGGAGCTATGCACTTTGCTGTTTGTCTTTGCATGTTTCTATTTAGTTTTGGCCTGATCTTTCCTTGTTACCAGTTTATCCCTGTCTTTCAGAATCAGAATGTTTACTCTATGGTATAATGAAAATATCTACTTTTTAATCTGATAGGTGCTATTAAAAGACTACCCTTGAAGGCCAAAAGAAACTTAGAACTGGATTTCTTTTTTTTTTTTTTTTTTTTTTCAGTTTTTAAAATTTATTTCTTTCATGCATGTAAAGAGTGTGCCTCTGTCAGTCCATCTCCTCCTCTCTAATTCCTCCTCAACCTCTCCCACACCACTTTTCTCTCAACTCCATGTGCTGTTTGGTTTGTTTTTTTGTTTTTTGTTTTTTTTTTTTATCTTATAATCTGCTTCAATCCACCTTACCTTTCTTTTTTTTTTCCTTTTTTAATTTTTTTTTTTTTTTTTTTGCTTATTCACTTTATAACCCGTCCCAGTCACCTCCTCCCACAATCCTTCCCCATCTCTTGTTTTCTGAGTCCCCCCTCCTCCTGTATCCCCCACCTTACCACTTTAAGTCTCTGAGAGGCTAGGTGCTTCCTCTCCCATTGAGGCCAGATGAGGCACCCAGCTAGAAGACCATACCCCATATACAGGCTGCATGTTTTGAGATAGCCCCCACTCCAGATGTTTGAGACCTACATGAAAACCAAGCTGCACATTTACAACATATGTGCAGGGAGGCCTAGGTTCAGCCCATGGAGGTAGATCTGTGTAGACTAGGTATGCTCCACGGTTGGTGATTCAGTCTCTGAGAGCTCCAAGGGTTCAGGTTCGTTTACTCTGTTGATCTTCCTGTGCAGTTCCTATCTCCTTAGAGCCCACAATCCTTCCACCTATTCTTCTATAAGAGTCCTCAAGCTCCATCCACTGTTTGGCTCTGGATGTCTGTATCTGTCTGAGTCAGCTGCTGGTTAGAGCCTCTCAGAGGACAGCTTGCCCCTGTCTGTTCTCAGGCTGGAGGTTTAGATCCTGGGAGCTCTGGTTGAATCTTTTGATACTCGTTCTAAAAAGGACAAAAGCACCCTCACTTTGGTCTTCCTCCTTCATCTTGAGTTTCATGAGGTTTATGCGTTGCATCTTAGGTATTGTGTGTTTTGGGGCTAATATCCACTTATCAGTGAGTGCATACCATGTGTGTTCTTTTGTGATTGGGTCATCTCACTCAGGATGATATTTTCTAGCTCCATCCATTTGTCGAAGAATTTCATGAGCTCATTATTTTTAATAGCTGAGTAGTACTCCATTGTGTAAATGTACCACATTTTCTGTATCCATTCTTCTGTTGAAGGACATCTGGGTTCTTTCCAGCTTCTGGCTATTATAAATAAGGCCGCTATAAACATAGTGGAGCATGTGGCCCTGTTGCATGTTGAAATATATACCCAGGAGGGGTATAGCTGGGTCCTCAGGTAACACTATGTTCAATTTTCTGAGGTATCACCAGACTGCTTTCCATAGTGGTTGTACCAGCTTGCAATCCCACCAACAATGGAGGAGTGTTCCTCTTTCTCCACATCCTCGCCAACATCTGCTGTCACCTGTGTTTTGGATCTTAGCCAATCTGACTGGTGTGAGGTGGAATCTCAGTGTTGTTTTCATTTGCATTTCCCTGATGACTAGGGATGCTGAGCACTTCTTTAGATGTTTCTCAATCATTCGAGTTTCCTCAGTTGAGAGTTCTTTGTTCAACTCTCTACCCCATTTTTTAATAGGGTTATTTGATGGTCTGGAATCTAGTTTCTTCAGTTCTTTGTATACCTTGGATATTAGCCCTCTATCAGATGTAAGGTTGGTGAAGATCTTTTCCCAGTCTGTTGGTTCCCGCTTTGTCCTGTTGACC
>JAJTUV010001319.1:422500-472019 GCA_021653895.1 Mastomys natalensis | reverse complement strand
AAATCTCGAATGGTTGAGAAGCATCTAAAGAAGTGTTCAGCATCCCTAGTCATTAGGGAAATGCAAATGAAAACAACACTGAGATTCCACCTCACACCAGTCAGAATGGCTAAAATTCAAAACACAGGTGACAGCAGATGTTGGCGAGGATGTGGAGAAAGAGGAACACTCCTCCATTGTTGGTGGGATTGCAAGCTGGTACAACCACTATGGAAAGCAGTCTGGCAATACCTCAGAAAATTGAACATAGTGTTATCTGAGGACCCAGCTATACCCCTCCTGGGCATATACCCAGAAGATAATTCAACATGCAACAGGGCCACATGCTCCACTATGTTCATAGCGGCCTTATTTATAATAGCCAGAAGCTGGAAAGAACCCTGATGTCCTTCAACAGAAGAATGGATACAGAAAATGTGGTACATTTACACAATGGAGTACTACTCAGCTATTAAAAACAATGAGCTCATGAAATTCTTAGGCAAATGGATGGAGCTAGAAAATATCATCCTGAGTGAGATGACCCAATCACAAAAGAACACACATGGTATGCACTCACTAATAATTGGATATTAGCCCAAAAGCACACTTTTCTCATTTCTTACAGAGGAAATTTTTGTTGGTATTTTAGGGCTATTCTCCTTCCTCAACATTAGTATTATATTAGAATTTCATTACAGATAAACATCTTTGTTTCCCCATAAACTCACATTTATTTATACTATACTATCACCAATGTACCAATTTTCTAGTTTTGCTTTCTTGGCCTAAAATCATAATCTATGTTTACATAAAGGTCATAGGAATATATTCTTTTATTTCCCACATCTGGAAATTTTATTTCAATGTTGTCTATTTAAATAATGTGTGTATAATAATATTTAAAATTTATTACATATGTATTCATATTGTGTACACAAGCATACTGTGGAACTTAGTTTTTGTGGAATTGAGAAGACAAGTTGTAAGAGTCTGTTCTGCTCTACTCTGCCTTTACTGGCAGAGGAATTTTCCTAGGTACAGAATATTTTTAAATCTCTGAAATTCTTCAAAAATATTAACACATTAAAAAGAAAAAGATCAAAGATTTGGCATCCTCTCTCCATCAAGAACTCTTTAGAATGTGCTTCCTTAGTGTTCACTCATGATCATATTAAGATACAACACTAATATTCATAAAGTTCATATGCTTTCAGAACTGTGTGCAAGGAAGAAGAGAGTGTACAATGAGTATGTGGTGCCTCTAAAGACATAGAACCTCAAAATCCCCAAGAAAAATCAGTCCTAAAGGAAATGGACCACTCAGAATATAGCAAACATAATATACTCTGGCCTTTGAGAGTTTCAGGGACATATAGGATGTCAAGTTTTGTGTGGTACATGATATATCCACTTTATGATACTTAAATATGGATATTTTAGTATATGCTTATATTTGTTAAAGAGCTTTGTTTTTCTTAGATATGACTATATTGTGTCTCTATTGACAACCTTAACTATACAATAGGTCCTTGTCCTTTTGATCATTAGCTTGAAATACAGATATATATGAACACAACAATGATCCTAGCAACACAGATTATAGTTCCACACTCCATGTCAGATCTGCTTTGAATGTTCTCTTTGTGCCACCTGAAATCCTATCTGTTTTATGTTTAATGTTGCTTTCTCCATTGCTGACTCCTCTCCTTGGCTTGCTCATAAAACCCTTTCAGATTCAGTACAACTTAGCGTGGCATTGTGTAGGTGTCAACAATTTACAATCGTGTAGAAATAATTAATTTCAGATTTTTTGTTGAGTGGTTTTGTGTCCTCACAGGAAATAAATCACTTCTTGAATACACATCTTCCCAACTGCTTGAAAGATGTGACAAATTGAAAATTCTCTGAGGTATGCGAATACACTTTTGTGTTGGGCTAGACTGCATTTTATTAATGAGAGATGCTATAAAAGATTACTTAGATTTTTGTTCTGGTTTTATAGAAGTGTAAGGTGCATTCAATAACCCCTGTCTAATAAAGGTAAAAACTAATTACATAATAAATCCATACAAACTGTTACAGAAAAGTAATGAATTCTTTGCATTTTTTATAATAGCAATACTATATTTTAAAAAGGGGGAGAAAAATTTAGCTGGCATATTAATCCAGGGCTAGGCTAGTGGGATCAGTTATCCCTGCTCACTGCGTGTGTGTTCCATGCCTTGCTTGATTTAGTTTAAAATATCAAAACAGAAACTCTCAGACTTCCAGAAATAATTTGGATGCTTTTAAACAATTCTGTAACATTGTTTAGAAATATAACATAATTTAGAAATTATTATTAGAAATTTAGAAATTAGAATAACTTAGAAGTTAGAAGCCATCTTCATAAGTAATTTTAAAGGAATATTTTAAATGAATTTTAAGGGGAATTTTGTAGAAAGTAGATTTAAAATTGTGGAAACCCATTTTCAGTTAAGACAAGATTGCTAGAAACTAAAAGAAAAAAGTATAATATTCACCAAACAGCTACTGAAGGGTTTTGTGCACATGGTCAATGCAGAGTCAAGCAAGTCAAAGGTAAACAAGGCCAGGAAACTGACTGTGCTATAACAATGTATTTTTGTTCAATGTTTGGAAATGAGAGGAAGAAGGTGACTTGACTAAGTTTTTTTGTAACTTGAGAACCATGGTAAAGCTGCAGATATGGATAGTGTGGAAGTTCCATAAAGGATCTGAAAATAAAAGCAGAGAGAAGGAGCCTGACACCCATGCAAATAAAACTTGAAGATGTCTTTAAAAGGCATGTGGATATGTAAAATCCGATGACCAGACATCTTTTTAAAGTTCTTAGTTATTTGGAGCAAATTATTGCCAGATACAATTCAAATAAATTTGAGATCACAAACTCAGATTTAATTTTATCATGGGAAAAATTGCTCAAGGATCACAGAATGTCAATGTTTAAGACATCATCATAGCATGCCTCACCCATTGCACTGGCAGCCACCATGCTCCTACAGCACCCTGAAGAAAAAACACAAACATGCCCTTTTCCCCATAATTAATACCTGATCGGGATCATGCCTTATGCCAGTAAGTGGATCCTTCCCTTTCACCTATACATAAGTATGACTCGTAGTAGAGTACCATAGACACTCAGCAGAAAGTTCCTTCGCATCCAAATTAAAAAAAAAAAAATTAAAATAAAAAATAAAAAGAACGTGATTTAAATAAATTTGTGGCATACAGGGATATATCTCCCCTTTTTGATTTTATGAAGATATTGTTTTAAAGTTCCATGGGCCCATTCCACAGTCTATTGTCCTTGACAATTATAAGGAATCCCCATAATATGGGTAATGCTAAATTGCTGCTAAAAATTCTCAAATGTTCGAATGCTATAGCCAGTTCCATTATCTGGTTTTGTTGTTGTTGTTTGTTTGTTAATTTTTCTTTTTTTTAATTGGGTACTTTATCTACATTTCAGATGTTATCCCCTTCCCCCATCCCCCCAGAGACCCTTTAACCCATCCTCCCTCATCTTATTTTTATGATGGTGTGCTCCCACCCATCCACCCTCTCTCCCAGGTCCCCACCCTCGAATTCCCCCTCTCTGGATCATCCAGCCTTCAAGGGACCAAGGCCCTCCACTCCCAATGATGTCCAACAAGTCCATCCTCCTCTACATATACAGCTAGAGACTTAGGTCCCTTCATGTGTGTTCACAGGCTTGCTGTTTAGACCCTGGGAGCTCTGGTTGGTTGGTATTGTCGCTCTCCTCATGGGACCACAAGCCCCTTCAACTCCTTCAGTCTCCTCTCTAACTCCTCCACTGGGAACCCTGTGATCAGTTTGATGGTTAGCTGTGAGCATCTACCTCTGTATAGGTCAGGCTCCGGCAGTGCCTCTCAGGAGACAAGTATATCAGGTTCCTGTCAGCATGCACTTCTGGACATCCACAACAGTGTTTGCATATGGTGATTGTATCTGGGAGGGATCGCCAGGTGGGGCAGTCTCTGGATGGTCTCTCCTCCAGTTTCTGCCCCACACATTGTCTCATATTTGCTCCTGTGAGTATTTTGTTACTCCTTCTAAGAAGGACCGAATCAACCACTGGGTGCCTGATATACCAGCCCAAAGCTTCAGGAGATGGTGCCCATCTTCTCCACATCAGCAGGAAATGACTGCTCCACCAGCAAGTCATTTTTTTAGTTATCATTAAAACCAGAAAATCACAAGGTCTGTGGTAGGGCACAGAAAAAGACCAGAAAGAGCAATTATTCAGAATACAAGAGTATTTAGGCTGAGAGGTCAATTTCAGAGACCTGAAATATAGAAGAAGCCAACACAGGCAGAGGAAAGAAAAATGGACAAACAGATGTAAGGTGATGCAGTGGTGAGGACAGCTCATGTTGACAATGGTACTAGGTGACAAGAATCTCTATCCTGGGAAAAGGATGTGGCACATAATTTACACTTATTTGTATAGTTGATAGTTATCTTAAAGTTTGTGACAATTAAGTGTCAATTAATATTAAAAGTACATTTAAATAAACAGTAACTGAAAATAACTCAGCATCATGTAAACATGACTAAAATATTAAAACTAAGTATATTTTATGGGCAAATAAATTGTATAAAGTGTGCATTGTCTTGTTCATGAAATTAGACTCCTTTTTTGGAGTCAAATGACAGTCTCTTAACTTTTATTTTGAAAATTTTCTCTGATATCATGTCACATTTCTTGATATGACATCTAGGAATTTTATGTTTCACAGAAACTGTTGGAAATTGAAATTAAATTGATGCATAACTTAAGTGGGGTTTCACAGAAGTGTTTTATAAAGGATATGTGTATAGATATTGTTAACTAAGATACTTTTGCAATGAGAGATGATTGGCTATTTTTATGGTGTACTAATAATAGTATCAAATAAAACATGGACATCTCTTAGGGCAAGGACCTCTACCAAACTCAGCATTTATTAAAGAGCTAAAAGACTTTGTAAATGAGGAACTAGGTGTGGAGAAAAGAAAAAAGTTAACAGAGGATAGACTTCATGTTTACAAGGTGTCAGATATGGGGAGATCAAAATCTGCTCTGATCAGTTCTCAGGAAGAAGGGAGAAAAAGGTGGGCCCTAAGGAGATAGGAACTGCACGGGAAGATCAACAGAGTAAACAAACCTGAACCCTTGGAGCTCTCAGAGACTGAATCACCAACCGTGGAGCATACCTAGTCTACACAGATCTACCTCCATGGGCTGAACCTAGGCCTCCATGCACATATGTTGTAAATGTGCAGCTTGGTTTTCATGTAGGTCTCAAACATCTGGAGTGCGGGCTATCCCAAAACATGCAGCCTGTATATGGAGTATGGTCTTCTAAAAAAAAAACAGTTATTCAGTTATTCATGGAATATTTTTTTTTTATATCTCTTGTATTCAGTTTGCAACTACTTCATTGAGAATTTTTGTATGTATACTCATGAGGGATACTGGACTATAATTTATATATTTTTGTTGGGTTTACACTTGATTTCACTATTTCAATATTATTTGCTTTGTGAAGGAGCTTATTGTGGTTCTGAATTTTTAAAACATAACTCAAAAAGTATTGCTTGTTTGAAGGCTCTATAGAATTCTTGTATAAGTATATCTGACCCTTGGTATTTTGCTTGTTTGTTTCTTTTCATTTTATTCTGTTTGAATGCTTTTTAAATTTTTTTGATTTGCTGAAAAAAAATTAAAAATAAAAATAAAAAAAAAATAAAAAAAAAAGAAGGGAGAAAAAGAAAGTGAGGGATGGACAGCAAGGATGGAAACCTGAGTTAGCATTGTGTTCCATGTGGTGGCCCTGTTCTCATCTGATGACCTAGACTTCAGCTCCATAATCAGAAGGCTCTGCCTTCTGAGTTCTGTAAACAAGCATAAATGCCCCAACCCACTTCTCTGAATAATCTAAATATTTGGAACAGAATTACATAGAAGTCATCGAGTCAGTAACTGTGTCACAAATCATATGACCTTCAGTCAAATTTACTTCAGTTCTTGAATATAATATTTGGTGCCATTCATTCAAATAGTAAGAAGATGACAAGAACATACACTACCTTATATGAGAAATAAATATTCAGCTGAAGAACTGTCAAGTACTTATTCTTGTTGTCTGAGGTCACTTGTAGCTGAGATAAAGAGTTTTTAGTGAATATTTGACTGCTTTGCAATACATCATTTATCACTCTCCTTCCTACATCATAGCTTCAACTTTGTGAAGATATACAGAGTGACAGAGTGGGTTGTGTTCCAGCTACCTAAAATCACAGCTTCAGGACAAGCTTGATCTCTAGGTATTTCAGAACTACATGTATCTTAATCACGATTCCATGTGACATAAATGTATAAATTCTTAGATCATAGATATTTGATGGCAAGGACAAGATGTCTCAGTGGTAAAGGCACTTTCTTCCAAACTTAATCCACAGAGTCCCAGTGCTGCAGATAAAAAATTGACACATTTGTATCCACACATAAGCACATACATACACTCAAACGAATAACAAATAAATTAATAAATTAATTGCAAAATACAAAGTAAACAATGCAGCTAAGATAAACAAACAAGCAAATAAATGTGGTGATGGTATCAAATATGTTGTTTTATTGCATCCTGATGATTTTGTTTCTCTCTGTCCTGGTCAGCATTGACTGTCAGCTTGACACAGCTAGAGTCACCTGTTAAATACTATTAATTCAGTAACTGTGTTTATCAAGTTAGGTTGAGCATGATTATCCTGATATTAGTTAATTCAAGAGAATCTAGTTCACCGTGAGTCACACAATCTTCAGGCAGGTGTTCTTGGGATGTAAAAAAAAAAAAAATCTTGATAAGTAAGCATGGCCTGATGAATGACCATCAAGCAATGTTCTTCCACAGTCCCTGTTTCCAGGTTTCTGCTCTGAGTTCCTGTCCTGACTTCCCTCACTGACCTGGAAGTGTAAACCAAATAAACCCTTTCCTCCCCAAGTTGATTTTGGCCACAATGTTTTATCAGACCAGCAGGAATGAAACTAAAATATTCCCCATCTGATTTTGTATGAATATTGAAGAGAAGTGATGTAAGCACTGGACAGTGATGATGCCATACCTCTGATTCAGCATTTCCATTTCAAAGATGCCACAAACTACACAAATTCAGTGACATCGGGAGGGTCACTATAGTCCCTTTATTGAAGAAATAAAGACATTTCCTAATGGTTTTCACTTTCTTACATTAAGTTATCTTCACATTTTTAAGGATTTTATATTTTATCAGTACTCTAAATAAAACTGTTACTGTTTTGTGATTTTTATGTATTATTATGCAATAAAATACAACATACCAATGAGCTACTGAAAACATACAACATTAAAAGCCTTCTAGCTTTGGCCCAGTGTTCTTTTCAAATTCCTTTGATTACAATTAGAGTAAACTTACTTATTCTTTGTATTACTTTTCATCAGCTTGAAAGTAGATAGGAAAATTGAGATAAGTGTAGTCTAACAAGCTCATCTATTTATATTAGTAGTTAATTTAGAATAACAATTTACTCCAGGTACAAGAATAACATTTAAAACAAAAAAACAAAAGAAAACAATGACAGGTAACAATAGAAACACTGACAGACACAAAATACCACAAAGACTTTATATTGGCTGCATAGACTCACATGTAAGCAATGGTCACTGTGGTCACACTCTGGGATCAAGGTGTAAAGTTCTAGTCTTGTAACAGAACTGTAACAGCCCTGGGAAGGGCCTCTGCACTTCTAACCTGGTATTTGGCATTCAATCTAAAGGGGCTCATTTGAAGAGATTAACATGCTCTCTAGCTTCTATCAGCAAGGGAGCTCATCTGGGGAGGTTAACGTGGTCTATAGCTTATTTCTGCAGTCTTGGTGTGGGAACTATCTGGAACATTCTAGAAGGAAGTAGGATAGTGCCAAGGACTATCACCATGTAGATATTCCAGCTCTCTTCCTAGAGCTAAAGGATTCCATGGAAACAACTATTTCCACATGATTAATCTACTTCACCAACATATGTGGTGTGGGATAGGTTACTTTTGGCATGTGTATCTTTGGAACCAGACATAAACTTCTGTAGACTGTAGGAGATAGAATGTCCAGTCATTCATCTACTTGTAGGCTTGTGGACACAACATAGTCAGCACACACTCTGAGTGACAGAGATTGTCTTAACCTGAGTTATGTACATAAGAAATAACTGACTGATGTAGCCTAAATGATATTTAGTGTTGGTTGTAGAATGGTATTTCTATGAATCAGGGAAATTTTTTCTATTTAAATATGCTAAATGTAAATGATGCTAATAATTTGGATGCCTTTTTCAGCAAGAATACAGCACCACAGTTAGCATGAATTACAGTTAGTGCCACACAGCAAAGTCCTGTTAACAAGCTCAAGGGAACAGAGAAACCATTCTTGTCTTAGTAATCAATATAAGTGACTTTATGTTCATTTCAGAAAAAAAATTCTTTGAATTATTGGCAAAGGCCAAGTCTTAGGACAAAAAACTTTATCTAATAGTCACAATGAAAATGTTTCTGGAAGAGATATTTAAGAATAGCTCCCAGCTTCTTGATTTAATATATAGAATATCCAATGTAAAATATTTTACACTATTTCTTTCCATTATACACTTAAAGTGTAGTGTTGATAACTGAAATATATGTTTCAATAACTTAGACAGCTCCTCAGGGAAAGAGAGAGTTTATAGGAAATGTCTTTCTGCACATATATAAACTGTACTTAGTTCAAATCTCAGAGTAAAGCAATTATTCTAGATGCTGAGTGAAGATGTCAGTGAAAACTGACCTGGTTCAAAGACAAATGGTTGTGGAGTTCACAGATGACCTGACACCTGCAGACAGTCTATAGTAGTTCTCAGAATGAAGAATCAGATGCTGCCACCTCTGGACAAAAGGCTTCTTCCTTCAAAATTAAGCCAATGAATTTCAATATGCAAGTACTAAGACACACCAATCACTAGGTCCATGTGCTTCTAAACACTATATAAACGTAAAGATTCAAGGGTAGTGTAAAGCCTACTTGAAACTTAATGCAGAGAACATAAGATAACAAGGCCATCCAAAAAATCAAAGACAAAATCTTAAAAGTCTGTGTTCTAACCCCACCAGCACTCATGTAGGGTTTTCAAATTTCCAGATTCAATCTCAGTATTAACCTGTGATATCAAAGGAAAGTGTTTAATAGCCAATCTTTCTAGGCAGTTCAACCTCAACAAGATGTGTGGAAATCAGAGGTAATCTGGCTTAAATAATTTTATAGCCAGTTAGGTAAACTACTTACTACTTGTAGACAAATGCATGTGCTGAAAATTAATCATAGCCATGGATATTTGTTTGATATTTTTTTTGAGATTATGATACACTTGCATCATTTCCCCTTTTCTTTTTTTTTTTCTCTTTCTAAATCTTCTCATGTACTCCAATTTCCCTGCTCTCTCTCAAATTCATGGCATATATATGTAGATAGGAGAATATATATATATATATATATATATATATATATATATATATGTATATATATGTTAAGATATTTAACATTCCTTAGTTGCCTGTAGTTCTTTATCTAAAGATGAGACCATATGACTTTTCCACACTGGCATGTATATTGTTATCTTCCTTAATTGAGTCATGTTGGTGAGACATAATGTGCATAGCTTCTCTGATATTTCTAGGAGAAACAATTCCAAAACAGTAGTCTGTCCTTTTGAAAGAAAATTAAGATTATTAATATTCAGCATTATTGAAAAGTGTTTAAACATAGTATACATACATACACCCACATACATGCATACATACATTTACATACAAACACTATATATATATATGTATATATACATATATATATATATATATATATACAGAGAGAGAGAGAGAGAGAGAGAGAGAGAGAGAGAGAGAGAGAGAGACTCTCTTTGGATTTCATAGTTTCGATTAAGAAGTCTGATGTAATTCCGATGCCACAATATGTGGTATGAGGTTTTCCTTGTTTATTGTGTGACCATGACTCCTCCCCAAGTTGCCTTCTGGATTTAACTCTGCTTAGTTGTGAATCTTGTTAAATCCTACTTCAGCAGACTGGTTAGTATGCACGGTCTTAGTAGAGTCGAGATTAAGCTGTTAGATAGGAAACTTGACTTGCCCCCATAAGAGCCAAGGCTTGGATGTGGCCTGGTTCATGGTTTGTTTGTCTTTGAGCTGATACTTTCCTCTTACCAGGTATGGTGCCTGCCACAGCAGTCTTTGCTTAGGTTACATTGGGTCAGCAAGTGTGCAGTGTTCTTGATATTGTGTTGTTCTCCAATCTTATGTTCTTAGTGAGTAAAGATGAAGCTTTGGAGTTTGGAGATGTGACTTACATAATTCTTCACTCTTCTTGTTTCTCTACATACACTGATCTCAACTCAAACTACTGATCCATTATCCTTCTACCACCAGCTTGGTACTAGCCATCAATGGGCATCAAACTGACACTTGTCTGTCAACTGTCCTGTATTCTTGTGTGCACAGAAATTTAATCACAGATTTGGCTTCTGGGGATCTGCACCCTTCTTGCCCCAATATGATAACACAAGGCAACTGTGGGACAAGTGGAACCATGTCACCAGACAAACCTGGGAAAGTTGAGCAGATTCATAAACTCCAGTAAATTCTCATGGTATGTATTTTATTCACTCCCAACCAGGTTTCTGTCCTGAAGCATGTGAACACAACATACCACATGAAAATCATGACCACTAGTCACATAGCACACAACGCAGAGTTCTTCAAGCTAATGAGGTATTTAGATGGACCCTGAGGTTTTAGCCAATAAGCTTCCCTTCCCAGAAATACCTCCTACAAAAGATATTTAATCTCTGCTCCATCCTGAGTAAGTCATATGCACCCATTCCCCACAATGAACAATGAATAAACAGTTGGACAAGCAAAGACTGTTCCATCAGAATCACCATGGGGAAAGTCCTCATCATTCAAAGCACAGAAGGCTCCTCTGCTCTCCAGATGTATATACACTTACCCCTAAGCTAAGCCAGAGATGCCCTCCCCACAGGCCCTGGGCTTATCTCCTGCCCACACAGCCCCCTCATTCCCAATTCCACTAGGTTCCCAGCTGCGAAGTTCAGGAAGTTTGAGAACCCCTGCATCCTAGGCCTCAGTCCACTCTGTTTCTTACCCGAGCTAGTGCCCCAGTCATAGGCTGTGTTCCACGACCCCTGCACCCTCATAGTGGTGAGGATGGAATGCAGTAGCCATACACCCTCTCATTTTGTCTGCCCCAGCTGCTTTCATACATCCCCGTGGCGAGGCAGAATGCACATCCAGAGGCAACAGGACTGGGTGATTTTCCATCTTCTGCTTCAGACACAAATAGTTCTGCCATTCCAGGGGTTTGCTTGTTTGTTGCTGAATCTTGTTTTTTTTTGTTGTTGTTTTTTTGTTTTGTTTTGTTTTTTGTCTTTTCTCTTGTTTACATAAGGAGAGCAAGTAGGGAGAAACATCCTTTTCCCTACCACTTTTGCTCTGAGCCTCTTGTTTACTTTAAATTTCTAACCAGTGTCTCCTAGCCTTTCACAGTCTGCACTTCTTGCCTTCCATGCTCCTTACCTCTTTTCAAAGTCATAGATCAGACTTGTCCTGCTTGATTTGTGAGGAGTTAGAGTGAGTGGTATCTTAACCTTCTCTCTGTTTCCCTCTTGAGAAGCGCTTTACCTCTACACATAGGAGTTTATATCTTTGCAACATTTTAAGACCAAAGAAGTTATACTTTGTGTATGACTTTTGTCAATATATATTGCACAAACCAGCAACTGTGAAATTCTAGAATTGCCAGTGACAAACATTAGGCTGTCCTTAACACTCCTAGAATTGGCCATTAGTAAATTCTAGAATCTTTTTGCTGGAATGTCTGATAGAAATTGTGTGAAATTTAGTCTTTTACTCTCTCTAATGAACTCCTACTGACTTTTTAGAACTAACAGGTTACAGAAGAGTTCCTATTATGTAAGTGGCTTTATTCTTTAAATCAAAGACCTTTTGTAAGGTGCAAGTAAACATTTTATTTTCAGTGACAGAAACACCTTTCTCAAATTATTGTTTGTCTTTATGTTTGAGTATTTTAAAATTTGGTCAAAACATTCCTTTGCTTTGTTAGTATATATTGTATTCTTGGTGATCAGGTGTCCATTTAGTTTGGCTCAGTTCATGTTTGCTGCAGCCAAAGTTTCATTACAAATTAAGCAAAAAGATTTATTTCTACAGCATCATGATTACTGAAGTCCACTCATATCACAGAGATGGCCTGATGTAATTTCCCCTTGATTCCATATGCTCAAACTGATAGCAAAGACCCTGCTGATCTGCCACCAGTATATTTTACCTCTTCTATGTAAATTTAGCCATTTATTTATAGATGAAAATTAATTTCTATTAAAATATAAATAAATATTATTAACAATTTCTGAAATAAATTTTAGCTCCATGAAATTACATTCTTTTCTCTGCTCAATTGAAAAGTTTGTCTGCATGTAGCTGTACAGGAGCAATGTTTAAGAGATGTATTGAAGAGCTTTCAATGTTACTGTTGCTTTGAACACACTTTTTTTCTTAAAGGATTAACAGGCATTTTAAAAATCAGGTATCCTAATACAACATGTCGAAAGATAAAGTACTTTGACACATACTTAGGTGCTGAAGAATGTTGACAGAATAAAAAAAACCTTACTTTCATAAGTCACTATATTTCCTTCAGAGCAGAAAACATCACATGCACCAGAAAAGGATGAAGCTCAGAGCACATAGCATGCTCTAATGCCTGGTGAGGTACTGGTGGCAATATCAGTGGCTGTTGCATGGCATGAGGGAAGGCACGGTGCCAAGTGGAATGTTGTGAGTTCAGAATCAAGGCTGTTGTTGAGCTGTGAAGGGCAGTGTGGGCTGGTACTTTTGGAAACACACTGGATTCAGTACGTATTTGAATTTGAGACCAGTACAGAAAACCATAACCAATCAGAGATCACGACAGAAAACTACAACCATTCAAAAATGCAGAGTTGTGAAGCCCAGTTCCAGTGGGCACATATACAAAACACTCTCACAATTAAGGTTCAAGGAGGAGGAAGTAGAAAGATTAGAAGAACCATTGATCTGAAGTCTGTTGATCTTGTGAGCTTGTGTCTCCTAGTAATGTCAAATGCTATACTTGTAACGACTTACCAGCATAACTTCCCAAACATTAGCTGAATAAGGATGACACTTATGTACATGCTAAACTGGATAGAGAAAAGGCCATGAAACCTCAGTTCTACATGAGGATCTACAGGTAACTGAGGAAAGTGGGTGCCAGTGAGATAGTCTTCTCCAGGGAAGAGCACACTGACTGGTTGTGCACTGCCAATCAGCTAGCCCTGAAAACAACACAGAGGTAGAATTATACAGATGGAACAGGCTATATTTAGAAATATACATTTATATATGCATACTTATATATATGCAATAACAATTAATGGAAACAGAGTCCGTTAATTTGAAGGAGGGGGGAAAGTGAATATGTGAGGGTGTAGAGGGAGAAAGGGGGAGATAAGCAACTAAATTATAATATAATGCAAATAAAACGTGTTTGAGGGGTTATGAGATGGCTCAGAGTTCAGTGAGAGACCATGTCTCAACAAAGCAACAGAGAAAGCAATAGAAGAAGATATCTACCTGAAGATCTAGGATTTTCAGGCACACATTTGCATGTATGTTTCCTCACTATTACTTCTAGAAAATTTTTGCACATCTATTTTCCAAGGGAAGAATTTCATGGTACAATTTTACCTGTAACATCAAGAAATAGAAGTACACAAAATGTCTAAAGCTGTGGATGTCTTTAGGGTTAGAGAGATACATACAATCTTATCTTCTGTACTTGCAAGAAGTGATAAGATGGATCTTTGATATGAGCTTGTCACTAGAAGAACTCATTGAAATTTTCAAAACACAGAACTCTGTAGCTGGCATAATATTGTCTGAAACTCTGCATGGAAAAAGAGTATGAGGGGTGATGTAGGATTATAATATAAGCTAGAACAATAGTTAATATCATAAAGAAAATAGCCCTAGGTAAAGAAGTAAAAGTCAATGTAGGAAAAAGTTTTTCCATTGACTTTAAAATATTTTTAAAAATTGTGAACAGTAAAATTTAAGAAATTATCAAACACAGAGTAAACTCAGAAACTCTCTCTCTCTTTCAAACACACATACACACACATACACACACACACACACACACACACACACACACACACACACATGTGCACATTTCACAGTTCTTGGACATAACTGTAGGAACAGAATTTATGGGTTATATAGTAAATATGTTTTTCTTTTCTTGATGATCGTAGAAGGCTTTAAGTTATATTAATTTTAAATGATTGGTGATATCCTTTATTACACCCATTATACAACAGAGTGTAAATTTTATTTTTTTTCAAAGCCTATTTTAAAATAATGCTTCTTAAATGCTTTAATCTACCTTCTAGTCACCACCCAGGAGAGGTAGTAGAAAAAAAAGGACACAAGAAAACCATACCTGTTTAGAAATGGTTCCTTGAAGCAACTCCCATCTATGTTGTCAGGAAATTGGCAGTTCTGTCCACAGGTCAGCAGAGGCAGGCCTATCCTCTTGCAAACACTTCATGGATACTCCATCAGTCTAATTCAGTAGAATCAGGATACCAAACATGAATCAGCAGCAGTGGCACTACCTAGCAGAGACAGCCAGGCCTCAGCCTTTGCAAGAGTCAGCATGAAGGACCAGCAGGAACAGCAAGAGAAGTTCCTGGATGTGCCTCCCTCAGCAAAGCAAAGATCAATCAAGACTCAACACCAACAAGGGTTGCACAGCTAGATCTATAAGCAAGCCTAGCCTAGGCTCCATCACTGTCCATGGGGTCTTATATATCTCCCTTCAAACATCACGTGCTTTCCATGGTTCTTTTCTTACCACATGTCTTGCCTAAGTGTGTGACTCTGACTGAGTAAAACTCCAAGTGAGTCTGTCTCAGCTGACATCACACCGCCAATCAGCCTAAGTCCATGAAAATGGCAAGAAGCCTCAGCACACCACCAGGAGCTTTTAGTGCATTTCTCTCTGTGGTCCTGACAAATAGAGCTCAACTATGAAACATAAGATAGACCAGTATGTGAGGACAGGTCCTTTGATGTGCTTACTTTGACCTGTGTCTGCTTCAGTGAAATGTTCCTTCATGAGTCTGCCTTAGCCTTTCAGCTTTGTCTGCTTCAGCAAAATGTTCCTTCATGTGTTTGTCCCAGCAAAACACCATCTGACACAACGTGTTTTTCAAAGAATCCTTAAGTTTCTACTTCAACAGAGTATGAAATGTTACACATGTGTACAAAGAATGTTAACCAAATTACAGTAGTGAACATTAAAAAAAAAAAAAAAAAACTTTTTTATTGATTCTTTGTGAATGTCACATCATGCATGCCAATCCCAGTCATTTCCTCATCTCTTCATATCTGCCCTCTGTCCTTGCCACCTTCCCCAAAGAAAACAAGAAATAAAAAAAAAAAAAAAACCCAAAACCAAAACCCAAAAAAATAAAAAAAAATCTCACCAAGGAAACTGTGATGTGCCCTGGTATATCACACAATTTACTCTTTTGCCCAAACAACTTCACTGGGTAATGGAAGCTGAATTGGTCATCCCACCAGCTTTCCTGAGCCTGTTCCACAGGACCAGCTTTCTAGCCTTTCCCAGGCAAAGGGCAGGAGCAGCTCTTTCACTTTCGCGCCCTTGGAAGGGGGAGGTTGGCTCTTCTGTGCGCACCCTAACAGGGCCAGCTTTACTGTGCTTCCCAGGCAAGGTGAGGGGTTACCCTCTCCCTTGTGGTATAGCTGGTGAGGGGGAAGGCCAGCTCTTCTCACAAACTACAGGCGCCCATGTGGAAAGGGGATACATCCCTTTGACACCCAAGATACTTCAAGGCAGACAAGGGAAGGGGCCAGCTCTCCTGCTTTCATGACCTCAGAACCAGCTAATCCAGATTTCCACCATCCAGGAGAGGTACAGGCCCTCTCTGCCCTCTCCTGAGTGCTGCATTCCATAAAAGACAGTCAGTTCTCCCACATTCTCAATCATCCTACCTTATTCTCCATAGTCCTGGGAGTGCAAACCTGTGCCACCATGCCTGGCATTATACTATATTTTTAAGCCATCCATCTATTCACGAGCATCTCAGTTGATTGCATATATAACTTATGTAAATAGTGCTACAATGAACATGGACATTCAGACGTTTTAAATTAGAACTCTTTATTTCCTTTGGATATATAAAGCCAGGTGTTAAATTGCCAGATCAAATTTGCTCAAGTTTTAGCATTTAGATTTTTTACTGTTTGTTTCAGCTTATGAAGTCTCATGTTTTCTATGACTATCCTCATTCACATCCTTATCCACAGAACAGGATTTCATCTCTTTTAACCGTTCATTCCAGCATTTGTTACTTTATCTTTGTAACAATAGCCAGGTGAAATGGGGTTAGATGGGATTCCATTACATTTTCACTTTGAGGGGGATTGTCAACTGTGTGTATGTTCTTTTTATTTGTTCTTTTATTTTTGGAATTATAATATTATTGTGTAATAAAATAATCTAATCATTTTCTCCCCCTCTTTTTTTTCTCTAAATTCTTAAGAAGTAGCTATTTTGGTTATTTAAGCATTCTTATTTCAATTATTAATTTTATTATTTTGTGTGTGTGTGTGTGTGTGTGTGTGTGTGTGTGCCATGTTCATACACTTTCTGTGAAGGTCTAAACTGGACTTCAGATCCCTGTAGCTAGAATAACAGGCATTGTGAGTCACTCGGTGTGGGTGTTGTGAACTGAAGTTAATTTTCATTTTTTAATTTTTGTATTTTGGCATTCTTATGTAAAATAATTTTTGTTGTACCAATGTCTTCAATTTTTACATTATCTTAACAATAGAGTTATAGCTTTGAATGTCATATGAGGGTTGTGAATCATTTTAATGTAAAATATATTGTACGTTATGTCTACTGTCATTTTTCTGGATACATAAATCCACCTTTCCACTGGTACACTTTCTCTAAGGTATCCTCCTACTGATGTTGAAAAGATCAGACGAATATAGACTAGCTCATTGATTTTATTTTTCGATGTGTGAATTTCGATGCCATTGTTATGTATTCTGCTTCCTATAAGTTTCAGCATCTTTTTAATTCAAGTGTTTTGAAGCATTTATCTTGTTTGCTCTGTATGGTTTGGCTACTCCCCCTGCCTTTTCGTCTTTTAATTTCATAAGAATTTTTATGATTAATTTTTTTCTGTAAAGATGTTGTAGTTGCCATTACACTGATGCTGTAGATAGATTTTGGTATGCATGGGTAATTGAACACTATTAATCTTTTCATCTACGTCCATTGGGTCTTTTTGTCCGTTTCTTATGCAATTCAGTATTGTAAAGTATTTTTGTTGAAATTATTCATTCTCTTGTTTAAGTGTATTTCTACTCTCCCCCGTGGTTATTGAAATGGTCTTTCTTTTCATTTCCTCATCTAGTTCTTACTAGAACATACCATTGTTTTTCTGTATATATGTTATTTCATATCTTACAACTTAAGTCTTTATCAATTACAACAGGAGTTTCTGGTGAAACATTAGAGTTTCACATGTAACATCAGATTATTTGCAAATGGATAATTTGACAACATCTCTTTAATATGGACACTGTGTATGTTGTTCTAGCTTCCTACTATCCTATGACTGTTATTATGATGATGTTTGAAGTACACATTTTTTATTTATTCTAGATTCGATAAGGAGCAATTTTACTTTTCCCTTACATGCTGTTGCCTTGTGATATTCACATCTGTACCTTCTTGAAACATTTCTACTGTGACTTGGTTGCCAGGTTTCAACAGAAATGGATGTTAAACTTTTCAGATGCTTTAAAGTTTATTTAAAGTGTCTATGATTTTGTTTTTCAATATTTGTTGATCTTATTATAGGCATTGATTTTTCATGCTTGTGCTTCTTGATAAACAGCCCTTTTGTAGTGTATGATCTCTTTAAAGTTCTACTTTCTGTTTATCAGTTGTGATGATTAATGTTGTCAAATTGATTGAAATAAAAGTCAGCTAGGAGATTGGTGAGAAATACATCTGGTTTTATCCAAAACATATACTCATATTAAAGTTCAAAGAACTCAAGATATAAAATTCAAGTTTTAATATATGAAAGACAAATTATTAGATGTAGAAATCAATGAACATTGTGTAAAAATAACATTTGATATGATATGCAAGACTCTTGCAGGAATAATAAAAGAATTTTGTCAAGTGATGGCTGAACTGAAATTATATCATATTAATAACAATAAATATGTAAGAATTCCTTATTTCAATGAATTGTAACAATATTAAGACAAAAAGAGAAGAATAGTGGAAAAACAGAAAATAACTTAATATTCATAAACAATAGAACTCTATAAACCTCTTAGAATGTTGAGGCATAAAGACAAGCCCAGGCTACATAGGGAGTTCAAGACTAGCCTGAGATATATAATAGACTGTCAACAAAAGAAAAATAAATTATGTAAATTACATAAATTAAAAAATATATAAATTTATATACAATACATAAATATAATACAGCATAAAACTTTTCATACTACATTCAATAAATATTAATAGAAATTAAAATAAAAAGAAACTAAGAACAAATAGGAAAGGAAAAAAATTCATCTTGTCTGAAATAGGTGAATATTGAATAGGACAAAATTCAGTAACAAATGATGAAGGCAATACATACAATATAAATGAAAGAAATACATCAAAAATCTAAAATATCTAAAAGAAAACTCAATAAAAACTCAAAAGGTTCTTTAAATGGTTTAATATATCTGTTTAGCAATATTAGCCAGTTTTGGTCATAAGTTTAATATGTGCTACTACTTAAAAATTAAATCCTTGTAGACTTAATTGTCCAGGAAGAAGTACATGGGTCCACACCCTCCTTGTTATCAAGAAAAGCATATGAGGGTTTTCTGATACTGGTCATTAACTTGTGCAGAGCTGTGCACAAGAGAGTAGAGGTAGTACTTAGATTCATTGCTGCCTTTATTGGTGCTTGGAGAAAGTGTCAGCAGCAGTTCTGCACAAAGGAACCCAACTAGAGTCAGGAGATTATCTTGAAGAGAATGGTGGAACTGGAGGTGTCATGAGGCTAAGGTAGTGATGCTTGCAGAGTACCACCTAAGCTCTCTGGAGTCTGGCAAGCTGTTCTTTGATTACTCAACAAACATTATCACTTGTGGGCACATGATTCAGAAAGGGCAATCAAAGGGCAGGGCAAGAAAAACACCAAAGGATTGGCTACAGCAATGGCATATCACACATGGCTGGAAATAGTTCATCACTTACCACCATAGAGCGATATTATTCTTTGAAGAACCACTAGGTTGAATGTTAAACAAGTTTATATCTCAGTAGTGTGGGAAAAAGATACCAAAGAACTT
This sequence comes from Mastomys natalensis, assembly GCA_021653895.1. Lineage (NCBI taxonomy): Eukaryota > Metazoa > Chordata > Mammalia > Rodentia > Muridae > Mastomys > Mastomys natalensis. The sequence continues at coordinate 452,408 of JAJTUV010001319.1, read as the reverse complement.
ATCTCTGGCCTTAAGGGCTTCTCTAAGCCTTCTTGAAGCAAAAGAACTTTCAATAACGGCAAGAACCACTAATAGGAATAGGCTTACATTTCTGCTGAAGACCATAATTTGGGGAAACAAAACCATGAATAAGAATGTCTAGAATTATTCTCTAGGTCTCAAACTGGTGAGACTACATTCGTGATGGGCAGTTACCGACAGAACAATGTGCACAGAGATTGTGATATACTCAAAAAATCAAGATGAATAAGCAGGGAATTAGATGGGAAAAAGTCAGTTGAAAAGAGTAAATGTCATCTTGACTTAATTTTCAAAAATAAGCAAAAGTTATCTGTGGCTTTAGAATGTTCTGGAGACCATAAGTTATAGGGTAGAAATCCATTAAGCTCTAAACAGGAGAAGCATGCCTTTTGTATCTGTTCCACTTCAGTAGATATGCTTGCTAAATGGTAGGAGATGATACAAGAGCAAGCTGAAGGGTACCTACAGACAATGAAATGATAGAATCCCACAGACATCATGGCTAAGTTTAGCTCAGTGGTACAGAATTCCTAAGCATGATTGTATCCTCATTCAATCCCTATCTCCAAAATCATGAAATGTAAAAGCTGAAGCACTCCAGTATTCTGTGGAATTTTTCTACAGCATTTTTTTTATGGATATAAACAAAACATGCTAACAAAGTAGCCTACAGCTTCACATTGTTTCTGCCAGGAGAAGGCTAAAGCAGGAAAAGGTTGAATTAGAAGCTCACCTGGCTAACATAACAGGACTCTGAAAACTAAAGCAATTCTACCTCATCAAGATGCAGATCAGTTGATGCTGGGCTGAAGAGATGGCTCCAAGATTAGGAGAATTGGATCAAAATGGTAATGGAGACTTTTTCTCTTTCCACCAATGGTTGTACTTCTATTTTTCCCTCTACTGATGAATATCAAGCTGCAAAAATTTATTAAATACAATTTTAAACTCATGTATTAGATATAGACTCTGTAGATGCTACCACCTAATTAAGTTAATGGTAGACCCCTTTTATTTGGTTTCTGAAGAATAAAATATGTACCTTATTTAATACTAGAAGTATTGAGTAGGGATATAGGAGGGCAAGATGTCTTTTTAATATACTTCCAAAATTTCTATGATGGTACAAACCATTGTAATCCTTTTGGCTATGTAGTGAATTCATGATTTACTATACATAGTGTAGTAGTTATTCCAGAGTCTGCTCTGCTCTTTGTAGCACATAAACCACAGAATACACCAGCTATAAAGAATACCTGTCTGGGTTTACTATATGAGGACTAGTGATACCCACAGGGTGGATTAACAGAAAAAAAAACCAAAAAAACAAAAACAACAACAACAACAACAAAAAACCAGACCCATCTGCTGCAAAAGAATTTTTGGCACAAGGTCTCTGTGATTGGTGGGCTCCATCAGCTTCAAAACGTGAACTAAATAAGCCCTCTTAAAATATCAACAGCAAAACAAAGAATATGAAAAATTTAGCACTGGTTTCTACTAATACACAGCATATCATGAGGATAACCATGAAATTTCACGACCATCAAATATAAGTCTAAGCTCAAATCCCACCATTAATCTGAAAGTTAAGAAGTATTTCTCTGCACTCAGTACATAGTTGGCAAATGGCCATAAGTGCCTTTGGGGAAAAGATGAGAGGAGTAATTACAGGACACATTGAAATGTTACTGAAGGCTAGGAAAGAGAATCTAAACTCTCTTATCTAGTAACTTTCATCTTCTATTAATATTTTACCTGATTTATATATGCAGGTTGTACAAGACTTTGACATTATCTATTGTGATGTCTGACATCTTTTTCCGGTTGTATTTTTAGTTATTGTTCTATATTTAAATTGATGAAGACACAGCAATTTCTCTTCCTTGCACTGGGAGACATTTTGGTCTTTTTATGTATGTCAAAACTTTCCAGACAAAATAACCAACTAGTTCTTAAGTCTGTATTTGTACATCAGTATTTCAACTGTAATGGAGTCACTGACCTTAGCTAAGTCTTTGTGTACTTTATAAATGGGGAGCTGTAGTGGAACACTGCACCTCCACTCATGGTAGACAGCTTTATGTTCATACTTTGAAGGAGCACATCAGAAAATTAGCTGAATCACTTCCGTTTGTGTGTGTGTGTGTGTGTGTGTGTGTGTGGTGCATGTCCAGATAGTGAATTCCAGTAATGACATGTTACTGTGTTTCAGTTCAAATTCTTTTGGACTAATTTCTCCACTCTCCTGTCTGAAAACCTTCAGAAGTATTCACTTATGAGTTATTCCATTTCTCATTGGTATAGATTAGGCACACCTACCATTATTTCCTATGTATGTGTTTTGAAGAAATTTTTACTCCATTATTCCTGCTAGATCATACCTCTCTCTTGGCCATTGGGGGAAAAAAACAGTGTCTTACTAGAGGTACTTGGTTCAGTGAAGTCACACTCCAAAGAAGAGAAGGCATTCTTTCTGGATTCCTACTTTTCCTTACCACACAATACTGTTGGCTGTTTTTGTAGGTCCTCTAATTTAAAATGATCAATATGCTTTAAGTGTAGTATGATGAATGACTTTCGTTCCAGTGGTCATAGAGAGACAGTTGGGACTCTTAGAACGTGTCCTACTTTGTCAGCTTAGATCTCTATAAATTGATAAAAATCAAGCCAGTTTTTATTTTTTGCAATGGTCATAATACCATTGAATACTTAGCCCAAAGAGGAATTTTTCTAATTTCTCAACTCCTTGCTTTCTGCTTCTTTTGCATTTCAATTAACCATAGATTAAAACCTTAAGAACTGTAAAGTCCCTGTATGTAAGGGTTGATTTTCTTTCTACCACCACATAATGGTGCCTGGGTGTTACCAAACAGACAAAAATCCAAAAAGGAAGGGCTTTCTTGAAAATCTGACCAACAGATATAGTCTTGCCCTAGCTGATGTTCTTAATAAACCACTGTAGCCACCTATGTGCTGATGATTATTCATAATCACAGGGCCCGACATCAGAGAAAACACGTTTGAAAGGGAAGGACACATGTCACTACACCCTGCTATATTTTTGGGCTGCTCACTAGCTTACCATAATCTATAAAATAACATAACTAAGCTCTTGGCAGAAAACTCCACTGGACCCATGGATATACTCATATATATTCAAAGGATAAATTGCCTCTTGACTTAGATTTTAGAAGAAAGGCTCATCATGGAATTTATCTTCTGTGTTTTGGTTCCTCCCTTCCTGTTTGCTTTGTTAAAGTTCACTTGACCAAGATGTAACTACCCTAAAATATAAAGTGATCTCATTCTTTCCTTTCTGCAGTTACTGAAGAAGGCTGACATTTCGTTTCACTATATGGCATGTCATTACAGCCTGGAGAGGGGGCAAGAAGCCACACACAAAATCCTGATGTTCAGTAGAGAATATCAGAACACAATCAGAAAGCCTTAGTTTGTAAGTAAAGATGGAGACAATAAATATCTTTTACTCTTTGCAAAATAGATTATGAAGAACGCTGTTCAAATAACAAAAAGGCAATGAGTTTAGGATTTGTTTTTGTTTTCTGTCTTTTTATCTCCATCTTGGGTTTCTGTTTCCTATCTTTTAAAAAATAGAAGATAGATTTATGATAATACCATGAGTTTTAAAATCTGTCTTTCTACTGTTCGGTGGAAATATTGTAAAATGGATATGGACAAGTCAGACTTTACAGTGTACATACCTAATGTATGTGCAAGCACATCTCATCCTCATTGGAATGGAGAATGGTGCACCAGGGTAGCCCAATGATTTTGTTTCATCTTGTTGAATTTCTTCTATTTATTTTAATATTTCCTTTTAGCGTATGTAGATCATGCATAATAATATGTTTTATACTGACAATTTTACACATGAGCATAATGTATTTCACTCATAGTCATCCTCTTCAGGGAAGTCCCTTTCTCATCTCATCTGCTTATTTTCCTCTTTCTAGCTTTCCTCTCTCCGTATATCTGTGTGTGTAAGTGCTTGCATATGTGTGTATTTGTGTGTGTGTGTGTCTATGACATTGCGTTTCATCACATTTTTGTTTAGAGGATCAATGGAAGGAATTGAGTTACAGGAATATGTGTACCTTCCCAGGATCCATACACTAAAGGCAATGTGACTTCCTCCCTGTAAACTGCTATCTTCCTGTTAGTTCCCTGTGACCACCTACATAGGATTGTATCTTGGGGATACCCTGTCTGAAAGAAAGGCTTGCAGTTTCACCCCCTTCTGTTATGTCTTTTCTTCACCTTTGGCCTGCCCTATGGCTATTTTCTTCTCCTGGCTCTGAATGACTCCATAGACTTGAATAAAAAGATCCATTTTCCTCTTTCCTTCATCTTATAAATCTGATTGAAGGTGTCCATCACTCTCTAGAAAGGATGTGATCAGGTCTTCACCCATTCACACTTCTGAAAACATCATTGCTATGCATTTACATTTTTGTTGCAAAGCAACTTCTCCTTTGAACAGAAAGAAGGTGTCTCAGGACTATTTACCTGCTCATGATGCAGCACTTCTTTATTTCCCTTTAATCTTACAAAACAGTCAGCCACTAGAGGTGGATATTTGATGTTTTCCACAAGGATACTTAAGTATACACCACTTTAATCTAGCTGCAGAACACTTTCACCACCACATGCCCCTTGCTAGTCAATGTTCCCACTCTTCCCTCAGGAGAACTGAGCTAAATCTTGCCACTTAGTAATCATCTTGTCAGCTCAAGGTAGTCAGTTCTGTGGGTTAATAATTTCTTTACAACTTCATGTCAGATTTGTTTATTTATAGTATTTTAATTTTCACCCATTCACTTTTGGGAAAAAAAAACTTCCAAATTTCTCAATATTTTACTAATTTTCTGCAAATCTTTGATCCATTCAGTTATAGATCATTTAAAGCTGTTTCCAACTTTTGATTAATACATGTAAAGGTGTTATGAAGATCTACATGTAATTGTCTTTGTTGATTTGCAAATATAGCCCACAGGAAACTCTTTTATGGGAGGATGACTACTAAGATTGGAGCTGACATTTGCATCATTCCTCAAAATACTTACAGATTTCCTGTTAGCAATAGTAACAGATTGGAGTTCATTTGCTCTACAACTTCATCAGAACTGATACTCCCCTAGCCTTTCTACTTTCACTCTTCCTGCAAACATGTGGGGCAATTTAATTAAGGCAACATGATGACTGATAAACAGTTCACATTTCCTATTCGAGACTTTTGAGTCTTCAGAGGGGTATTTGTGATTGTTTTTAATCAATTTTTTCTAGGCCTATGAATTGTCCTCTTTAAGAGGAGAACTTCTCCTTCTCTGGTTTGTAACCTCTCTTTTACAACCTGTTTATGTTTAGTGATTTTTATAAGTTTTTATTTGTGAATGAGCGCTGGTGCCAGCAGATGCCAGAGGTATTACATTCCTTGGAGCTCCAGTTATGTTGATGTAGGTGGCTGTGAGCTATGTGGCCTGTGGTTTGGGAACTGACCTCAGGAACTCTGGAAGAACAGCATGTGCTTTTGAACTGCTGAGCCAATTCTCCAGCCCTACATTATTTCTCTCACTACTTTAAGTTTTGTTATTTTTCATCTAACGCTTTGTCTTCTGTTACATATGCCAAGTACTTTTTTTCCATCTTGTACCTGAAATTCTCATCTTTTCTATAAGAAAGCCAGTAGATTTTAATGTTGTCAAATCTGAATTGCTACATTTCATTTAGAATTAGTATAGTGTGTGTCATGACAAAGATGCCTCTGCTAACTCCAAGCTTTTAATTGCTTTTTAATCTCTCATCAAGTTGAAAAGAGCAAGAATGACTAAGATTTCCCAGTGATCCCAGATTCATAGTGCTATTAATTTTATTGCCATTCTAGATATGAAGTATATTCATTTCCATAGGGTCAGACCAATTTCAACATTTTGGACAAAGCAACATACCTCCACACTTACCTGCATAAATATAAACACTACTTTATAAAATGAGAAAAAATACTTTCAATTTAAATAATATCTGCCTTATTAAAACTAAAGTAAAATAAATTACTTGATGCTAGTGTATCCTAACTGTTAAGTGATTGTTTCTGCTGGAAATTCTGTGTTTTAGCCAAGCCTCTCATTTCACAATGTCTTCACCTCATTTCAGCTCATGTAGCATCTCTTCTGTAAACATGCAGTCATTGACCTCTTAAGTTGGCCATCTAAGCTTCTGAACAAATATCAACTGCTTCCTGAGTTGTTAAATATTACTAGAAAAATCTTTGTTACATCCCTCAGGACTGTGAGAATCACTGTGACAGGGACCATATTTATGGCATATTTTTTTAGGTCCCATGACTCTGGAGCATGGGAGGGAGGTCAGGGCCACATCATGCTTTGGATGCTTTTGTACTACATGTACTTTCTGTGCTTTTACTTTGGTGTTAAAGTTGTATGTTGCTACTTCAATATAATCAGCCATTAGAAAATTAGAATGTGTCTTGATTTGCTTTACTCTTATTGTCATTAAATATTGACCAAAAGCAACTTGAAGGAGGGAGGGAAGCATTTACTTGGCTTACAGGCTATCCTATGACTGAGGGAAGACAAGGCAGGCACCCAAGGCAACAACCAGGTGGGGTGCGGGGAGGGTGGAGGGGGCTGGGATAAGGAGAACCTGAAGCAGAGACAAAGGAGAAACACTATATTCTTGTTTGCTTCCAGGGTCACTCATATATACCTAAGTCCATTGGCCTAAAAATAGAAAGGCCCACTATAGGCTGGACCTGCAGACATCAATTATTAATAAAGACAGACATGCTCACAGACCAATCAGCTAAGGAAATTCTCCTATTGAATTTGATGTAGCCTCTTTACATGTGAGACAAATTGATAACTAAGATTAGACATCACAGACAAGAAACCAAACTTTCTAGAATAGCTTCACTTTTTCCTCCCAAAGCATTGACTCTTCTTCATTCACATGCATCCGTGCAGGTGGGTCATAGATCACAAACTAGACATGAATGTGTATAAGTTTATTTTAACCTGGAAATAAATTAAACTGAAAATAGTAATAAAATGAATATTTTTATCCCTTTAATATTTTGACTAAAAGTAAAATCCCATGAAGGTAAAATCATCCCCTGGGAGCTGAGAATCCGGCTCAGTTAGCATTTGCCTAGCATGATTAAGAACCTCAGTTAAATTCCTATAATTAACAAAGAGAGAGAGGTTAGGGGAGGGAGAAGGGGGGAGAGGAGAGAGGGAGGAAGAGAGAGAGAATGAGAGAGAGAAGAGAGAGAGAGAGAGAGAGAGAGAGAGAGAGAGAGAGAGAGAGAAGAATTTTTGTTTCTTTTTTGGATATTTTTTATTTTTTATTTTTATTTTTTATTTTTGTTTTTTGTTTGAAAAAGTCTATTCTGGAAGTGTCTGATAAATATTAGAGTATCAGATTCTGTAGATACTCGTTGTGTGTGTGTGTGTGTGTGTGTGTGTGTGTGTGTGTGTGTGTTTGAGTTTGGGTGTGAGGTAGTCCAGGTTAGCCTCTGATATAGTATGTAACCAAATATTCCTTTGAACTTCTTATTCTCACCAACAGCAGTTCAGGTATTGATTCATTTAATTTACTCCTAAAACATCTCCACCTAATGACTGCTATAAGACACCCACATTTTCCATAAGAACCTCTAACACAATTTCAAAATTTTATGGAGCCAATGACATTCCAAAAACAAGGAGGCCTTGGTGATGATGACATACAGCATGGTTGAAAAAATATCCGGAAATATCTGGTACATAACTCTTGCTCCCTAAAGACTTACTTCCTCCTTCTAGGGCTACTTCCCTGGGAGCCTCTGTCAACCTTCTGTCATAGACTGGATTCCTTGCACTGAACAGAGCTACCTCAACAGTAGAGAGTTCTCATGGTCTTTCTCTTCCCACATTTACAAGCTAAACTAAACCATTACCCCCACTCTGATGTGTACATCATATAATGTAAACACATTTAATACAAAAGAAGGCATTTCTCCTGATCACAGAGCATCAGTTCCTACGATTATTAGAGAGTCATCATTTTATTGACTGATATCATTTTGATTTTTATCACAGAGAATACTTACTTGTCTTATGATTTATTAATGATGATAATAAGCAGTGCACTTTATATACTTAATTGTTTTTATGAATGTCATAGTAATTTTATTATTACTGAAAACTTGTTGATTGATTTAATTATAACATAGAGGGTATATTATTGTTCCTTAAGATACAGAAGATAGCTTGTTAGGTCTTTTTAAATCTGGTGATGGTACTTTTTCCAAGGAATCAAGAGTATTTTCTATGTACCCTATTTGTGGCTACAAGAAAATGGTTAGGGTGCCTACAATGAATAGCTTGAGACATGTGGCATTTTGTTAACTTTATAAACTACACATTTTCAGAAAGAACCAGGCTTACACACTGAGGAAATGATGTTCAGATATTTGGAGGAATTTATAAAAAGTTTATAGTTTATAAGGGGCCTTAAAACATAAATTACAGTTTATTTATTTAATGTTTAAATGTATGTGTGTGATTCCCCCCATGCACATGTGCATGTGTATGCAATGCACACATATACATGCATGCACATGTACAATTCATGGCAGCTTCCTAGAGTGTCCGTATAGATCAGAAGACATATCACAGGATTTGGTATTTCTCCTCACACCATGTAAATTCTGGGGATAGAGCTGAGTTTATCAGACCTGTCAGTAGGCACCTTTTAACCTCTGAGTCACGAAGTCTGTCCTGGAAAAGGTCACTAATATGAGTTCTCATTACCTGAAGTTTCCATTAGTAAATGAGTAAGAAATGCTGTTTCATTGTCCCTGTGTCTGTGTAAAACAATGTTCAAATCACTGAGAGTTTGAAGTCAATTTCACAATATAAAACAGAATGTTATTAGAGATACAATCAATTGAAGCAAAGTATTTCAGACATAAAAGACAGAAAATCCTGTAGTAGAGTTATTAATTTTAGCATAAATGTGCAATTTAATTTCAACAGTGAGCTACAAATTTACTGAAAATTATTTTCTGTAGAATTTGGGTATGTATTTTTTTACTAATATCTTATTCCTGGCCTTTTAACTCCACCAATGCACAGTTAATATCTAATATACATAATAACACAGAGAGAAACAAGGACAAGTATGGGCATTGTGACACACCATAACCTACCAATAATCACCCAGTATCTCCCCAATTAACAGGTTTCCCCTGGTGCCCAAGTAAGGACACCTTGGTCATATCACCTCAACAGCGGTCACGGAGTGCCTCCAGAAAACTGCAGCTTTGATTAGATGCTTTATGTACTCCAGATTAAAAAACAAAACAACAACAACAACAACAACAACAACCTTGCATTTGGTGCAATTTATCATGACAATGTTCTTCTGGAGACTTTTTTCTTTAATAGTAAAATAGTTTTGGGGAATTTAATTTTTCATTAAAAAGTCACATTTTTATTAGAAAAGAAAATACACTTTCAACTTGAAACTCTCCTCAGCCTCTTTCTTCCAGAGATATTTGGGGAAAATTCTATTCCTTAGAGCACAAAGGAAAAATAGAGTCTGATGGAAACTCAACATATAAAAACTGAAGCTAGAAAATGCATGGTGACACAGGGGTATAGATGCTTCTCAAGTTCTTCAAAGCCTTCCAATTGTGAAATTAGCTATCAATATTTTTGAAAATTTAATGACTGTCTCTAATATGTTGAGGATAAAAAAGGAAATGTCTTTGAGAGTCATGTAGTACAGATTGAAACAGTGTGTCAGATAAAAAAATATCAAGATAAAGTGTATATTTTATTCTGAGACATTCTGTACAAATTTTAGTTTGCTTATTCATAGAATAACAAAATAAAGTTATATATACAATAATGTGAAATGTGACGTATCTTAGTAAAGGCTAGCCCAGGAGATATTTACAAAGTTTATTTCAAGAAGAAATAAATTTCTGGAGTTAGGCAATTTTCCAAACTGAAGCTGGTTTGTAATGCCTTCCTCATCAACATGCCAAATATCTTATAACAGACAAAAGGAATGACTGGCAGAAAAATGTTATGGGCTTCAGTTGGCTTATACTTGATGAGTCATATTTGGTGGCTGTCTCCCTGAATGGCTAGAAGTTCAGCTGCTATGATTGGCTGAAACTAAGTTATCTGGTTGCACAGTCATGCTCTGATACTTGGGTGCAATGTGTTTGCATATCAATCCATACCAGCTCACTATGTACATACAGGTCATCTTTGAGATGAACCTTCCTATCTTTCAAATATGAAGTGGGCTCAGGCAAATTTATTCTGGTTCACAGATGCATTGAACAAATAGAAAATGTTTAACCAATCTTTATTATCAATTTGTAATCCTGTAAGACTCACTTCCCTAGCAGTCACAATGATAATTTGGGGTAATGTGTCATATGAGTAAAAACATGAACCACTTGTTTCTGTGTTTGGGTCACTCCTTTAATATTGTATTTCCCAGATACATCCATTTTCCTACAAACTATTTTTTATAGCCTAATAGAATTCTATAGTATGTATATGATACTAGTGACAGTCTTGTTCTAGAAGTCTCTGACAGCTGATTGATCATGCAGAATATGGTCATGGGAGAAAAAAAAACACTTTGTAAGAGATTGAACAGATTTGTTAATATAACAAAATGTGGAGTGATATTTCAAAAACTGGCTCTCAACTGCAAATGCATTGCTCTAAATTTGTTAATAATTTAAAAAGAAACCTCAACTTTCCATAGTTTAAAAGGAGGCTACACAATATAATATAAAGGTCTTATTTTTGCTGTAGTTTTTGATATACGTAGGATATACTTTTATTTGTATAGTTAGTGTAACTTCATGGAGTCTTAATAAGAAATGCTTTTTGTTTCCATTTAATTTATTTTTATTTTTGAAAATAACACACAAGCTATTAGATACCTGACATTTCAAAGAAAGTGTGCTTAAGTAAGTAGATTCATTTCCCCTTGTTTCCTTCATCCTCTGCTACCCCCATCCCCTCTCGTAGTCTCTGCCTATTGTCTTAGCCTCTTTCACACCTCACTTCACCTTTGGCTCACTGTTACTTTTATTCTTATTCATCATCTATTTTTACCCTTTCCTGGTCTTTTTCAACTTTACTTAATGTGTGTGTGTGTGTGTGTGTGTGTGTGTGTGTTACATAATTAAAGGCTTGAATATATCTATTGTTGATGGACAATTTTGATTCTTTCGGTGTTTAATGTTTGTAAGTGTTTGTAAATTCCGGCCATAATCCCTCTACCTGAATTATACTTTTAAGATTTTCCCTCATTCTGAAGGCTACTTTCTCTGCTGATAATTTTTTTTTTGTCACACACAAAATAATGCAAATTTCATGTTGTTCCAATTGTTAAATCTTGAAGCTAGTTCCTGTACCTCTGGGGTTCTTTTCAGAGTCCCTACCTTCTTCACTGTCATGTCATAACCTATTGTTTGTGGACAATAGCTTTTCAAAGACTTATCTCCTTATATGTTTTTTCTAGACTTTGCTAACACCATATCTTCATGTCTCTGTCTTAACTACTCAGTCTGACTAAATATTCTTCACACTATTTAAAATATCAGGGATTTTTAATTCTGTGAAAGGAGTTTATTCTTTTTATGACAAGATAATATATAAATATATAGCTTTTGTATATAGTATATAAATATATGTATATTATATAATTTTAATGTATACACAAAAATTTTATATATATATATATGTGTGTATATAGATTAATAATATATATATATGTGTGTACCTGTAATAAATATTATTATATAATTATATATACATAATACATACATATACATAATACATACATATATAATACATATATATATATACACAATCATATATATATATAATTATTAACTTAAGTTGACTACTGGCTATTGAAAATACTGCTTCAGTGAACATAGATATGTGGACATCTCATTGACAAACTGATTTCTTTTGCATATATACCCAAGAAAGAGTAACTGGGTGATATGATAGCTCCACTTTAAACATTTGGAGGAAATTACACAAATTTTTTCCAATAGTCTTTCACTCATACAAGCAGCAGGACTTGTGTATGTGTGTGTGTGTGTGTGTGTGTGTGTGTGTGTGTGTGTTTTCACAAGGTGCTATCTGTTAAGAGAAATCCACATGATATTTTTGCTCATATCAATCAAATAATGATGATAATGATGCTGACCTGCAATGAAATTATTTGTGTTTCTATACAGTCTATTGGCATCTTTCTGTGAAATAAATTCATTCATTTTTTTCATCTATGTTGTAGTTTGTCTCTCCAACTCCATTCTTATGATTTCTGTTGCAGGAGATTTTGTGCTTGATATAATAACATTTATTTATTTATTTATTTATTTATTTATTTATTTATTTATTATTTTAGTTATCATACACTCAAGTCTTTTTACCCTTTTATGTCCTGAAGTATTTCCCTTAAGTTTTCTTCTTGTGATTTTATTTTTTGGCTTTCACTTTTCAGTAATTTAGTCATATTGACTTGATTTGGAGCCATGCTGAAAGAAAAAGTTCCCTCTTTCATCCTCTGCACGTAATTGATGTTTTGTCCAGGACTACTTCCTGAAGACACTATCTTCCCTCTAGTATGTTCTCAGCAAACTGCTCAACACACCATTGACTGCAGAGATGCTGGCTTCTTTCAGTTCTCTGTTCTGGACCATTGGCCTGAATGGTTTGAAGCCAGTACTGGGCTGTTATTGTAGTATATTTGAAACTACATGATGTGGTGCCTCTATCTGTGTTCTTTTTACTCTTGTGATTCTTTTTAATGGTCCCATAAGAATTTTAGAAATGTTGCTCTCTATTTCTGAGAAAAATGTTTGCAGTAATATGTAATGGATTTGAATAAATCCATATATCATGAAGAGTAGTATAAATGTATTAAAATATTAATCTAATCTGTAAATGTGCAGTACTTTTTCACTTATTTGATTCCCTAGAATTTATTTCATCTATTAATACTTCTTAGCACATTACTCATTTGTGATTACATGTTTTCTAAGTATCTTGATTTTCTGTATTCAAGAGACTCAAAGAGGCTTCCTTAACTTCCTTTCCAGACAACTCACTAGTGTGCATGTAATTTGCCTCTGTAACTTCCCTGAATTGCATTAACCTACATGACTTTGGGTGTTATTTGCTGGATTCTACATGTTGGGGAAAATAGTATGTGGAAAGGAAATTATAACTTCCTCTAACTCAGATGTGCTTCCCTGCCTTTAGTTTCCTAATTTCTATCACCAGAATTTCCAGTACTCTGTTGCATATATGTTGTAGAAATGAGAATTATTTCTTTTATAACTCAATTACATATTCAGATTATTTCATTATTTTCTATTTTAAAAAATTAATACAGTAAAGGCTTGTTTTCTTCTGTATATTTTCCAAAACCCAAACTCTTTGCTTTGTTTTTTAGTGTCAATTTTGAATGATTCCATTTTGTGTAATTCTGATCTGACCTTTATTATTCATTTCTATGTAGTAATTTGTGGATTTTGTGGTTCTTGTTTTTCATGTTCTTTGAGATATACTATTGACTTGCTTTTCCAAGATCTTCTTTTGTTATATAGGCATTTACTAGTACAACCTTTCTTGTCAAAATTGTTTTAAAACATTTTTCTCTCTAAAACTGTTTTAGGAAAATAATAAAGCTATTAGATTACTTCTCCAGACTTAATATCACTCCCCAGGGTATCTCATTCTCTGGTGGAGGCCCCCATAGAACTTGAAAGCATGTCAAGAATGGGGAAAAATGAGCTATGACTACATTTTTACTGTTAATAGGCATTCTTTGAAAAAGCTATATAATGACTATGCCATCTAAATGTGTATTGTCTCTATACATAAACCTTTCCAATCAATCATACCTATCATTGGTATTTACTATTACTGATGAATTTTCAGATCTTAAACCACAAAACGAATTCTTTCTGTCATTTAAGAACAAGATAAAGACAAAAGAGAAACTGTAAATTATAAGCCAATTCCCATTAATGAGTGGATATGGGATGCTAAAATTAATAAAATAATGGAATTTTTAATTCAACAGAATTCTAAAATATCATTATCCATGGTGAAGTTGCCTTTATCTCAGGAATTTGAGGATGATTTAGTGTTCCAAATGAAATGCATGTAATATCATAGACACAGCAACGAAAAACAATACATTCAAAAACAGGACCCTTGAATATGAACATACATTCATTATAAAACACTAAAAAAATTGAACCTAGAATGAACATACCTCAAAATTAGAAAGGCTACATTCAATAAACTTGCAGCCAACATGCTACTTAGCAGAAGAAAACCAATTATTCCCACAAAAACAACACAATGCAATACAAAACAAAACAGAAAATAAACAAAATAAAACAAACACCAACAAAAAGACCAGGATGGTCACTTTCTCTTCTCTTTTTAAAACTAGTTATTGAAGCCAATCTTGTTAGTGATGATCCAAGAATAAAAATTGAATAAGGGGCAGGTAAAGGCCTGAGAGTCCCTGCTCACTGGCAGAAGGCCTGGTTTGACCAACTCGGGCACCACCCTAACCCAGATGCAGTGCTTTCAGACAGTCAACCCCAATATCTACTCCATCTATGAAGTGCTGGAGTGTGTGGAGAAGCTGGTCCTGTAGAACATGTGATTACTGAACAGGGTCAATCAGCTGGTTGGCTGTTGTGGGCAGAAGTGTTCAGGGGTTGGTGTGTTGTGTGTGTGTGTGTGTGTGTGTGTGTGTGTGTGTGTGGTTTGCTGAGCTAGTGAAATGTACACAGTGTTTTTAAAAGGTAAAATCCTAGAGAGGAGATCAACAGCATACAATTGGTATGAAGAGGAAAGCTAGGAAAGCAGGAAAGCAGGATGTGGTCTTTAAGTTAGGGAAATCAGTACAGAGGAGGAGGGAAGACCAGTATGGTAAGAAATTCCAAAGCCTTTAGTAATGGCACACTTCTCTTTTATAGTAACCAAGAACTGTATTATGGTGCTTAAGGCCCTATAGTAGTTTACTGTCTATAATTGTAATAAGACACCATTACTAAAGCATTTATAGAAGAAAGGCTTCATCTGAGAGCTTATGTTTCCAGAGGGATGAGTCTATCCTTATCATGGAGGGCAACATGGCAATAGGCAGGCAAATATGGTGCTAGATTGGAAGCAGGAAGATCTAAATCAAAATGAACCTAGAGTCTTTTGAAATCTTAAAACCTGCCTTCAGTGAGATCATTCTCCAGCAAGGCCACCCTTCCTAGCCCTCCCAACTGGAGACCAAAATTGGAATGTTCAAACTAAAGGGGGTACCTCATTCGAACCATAATGGGACCACTCAACAGGATGGAAATATCAGATATGATACATGTGGCTAGTGTGAGAATGGACTCTTAGAGGAGCACCTACTACCACATCTTATTAAACTAGCATTATTCTAAACTGAATTCTAAACATTTATTCTATGCTCATATATAAGTGTAGTACTCACTCTGAATCAAGGAAATATTTTTGCAGAAGAATGAGAAGGGACCTTATAGAAAATTACAACTGGTGAAAATTCAGAGTACAATGGATTGGGCATGCCTAATGTCAACTGAGTATACCTATAATACAACTCAGCACTTAAGGGTAAGGTGATATCTCTGAAGAGGAAATAGAAATATTATAAAAGCCGGAGAAACTAGGAAATGTGCTGTGAAATTGTATCTCCTATAAAGGATATGGAGACATGAGCTATGATGTCTCAACAATATAGCTTATCTAAACAAGACCTAGAACAAATAAGTACATGCTAACTAGAAGGAGGAAATCTATGAGGACCCATCATAGACAAAGAACTGTAAGCAAGTAAGTAATCCTGATGCTGAGAGTGGGAGTTGGGGGGTGGTGAGGGGAGTAGTCTTCCTTGGGAATCTGCCTCCTAATTTGATATCTGATACCAAATCATATACATGGACGTAACACTAAATGGACTGATCAAATTGTATTCTTTGTGTTGGTGTGTGTGTGTGATGTGTGTGTGTGTGGGTGTTTAGTACAACTGACCACTCAACCTTAAAATGATCAACATCACTAGTCATTAGGAAAATGAAATCAAGACTATAAGATTCATAAAGAAAATATATACTAACAAATGCTGATGAGGATCCAGGGTAAATGGAACCCTTGTATACTAATAATTGGCATGTAACTTAGCCTACCTACTATTGAAGTCAGTATGGAATTTCCTGAAAAGTAAGACTAGAACTACAAAATGACTCGCTTATTCTCTTCCTGGGATTATATTAGAAAGTTTCTTAGCATATCACAATATTACTTGCATATTCATGTATTACAGTGCTCTTCACAATAGCCAAGGAATAGAAGCCATCTAGCATCGTTTTGTCTGTTCTTTTGTCCATCTGTCTGTCCATCATCTGTCTAAGTGGCCTGTGCTTATTGCTTTCTCCACCTGCTGCTGCTCCCTGCTGTCTTATGTGAGCACCCATCTTGGACTCCATTGCCTGCACTCTTGCCTCACCTCTCTGTGTTTCTGAGTTTCTCCTTCCAATTGCAACAGATGTACGAGGTTCAGTTTTTCCTTCTGATCAATAGCCTCACCAAAATATTAATATATAAATTGTTTTCTGTTCAATCGGTGTCAATTTCTGACCTCTTCATGACTAGTTCTTTTGTTGCAATGAAGTTGCAAATCATATATGAATTCAATGGGTACAGTTTGATGAATACAGAGCTAAATAAATGCTCATTACCACCATAGAGGGTATAGATAAAAGACTTCCAGATTCTCATGGCTTTCTGTTTTGTTCATGTTTTATTGTTATGAGAAAATTAATCAGGAAATATATTCTATTGAAAGCCTTAGAGTCAAGAGGATTATTTGTTAATTACAGGAACTATGTCATATAACATAACAAACTACCTTTAATTTTGAGGGCTAATCGAAAGCTAGAATGAGTCTCAGTTATGGCACTCTTGCCTAGTCTATATAATGTTCTTGTTTCAATTATCATGACTGAGAAAATCCAAGTTATTAAAAATGTAATATTTTCTTTCTAAAATAAAGATCACTCAGGGAAATATTTGTCAAACTAAGGCATGAAAGTACAAAAGAAAAAATGAACATATTTTTAAGTATTTTTCTTTTCAAGAATTTGAAAGAAAAAAGATCATTGAACAAAATTATATAAAATATGTGGTGCTATAATATATGGAAGTATGCAATGTTAGATAAAATTGAAATGAATTTTTGGCCAATGATGAAAATTCACAGCTTCATGGATCACATTTGTAATGTAAGAGATGCTTCTAATTTCTTGACACAGTGATGGAGATCTCAGAAATGCTTTATGAGGCTGCCTTCCCAGTGCAATGACAGAACATTTATCTTCTTACAGTAAAATAAATCACATGTAATCATTACTTTTTTGTAGACTGAGGAAAAATTTGTAGCTCATTTCATATATAATTATCATTACAACAATCATTAAATATTCCATTGTTTTTAATTTAAAAACCTCCAATCACTTCATTTTGCTTATGAAATTTGTCTGTGCTCTTTTTGTATTTTCCTAAAAGTAAAGATATTTTAGTTGCATAATGATCATTTCTATATTATCTTGAGAGTCCAAAGAACACATGAATAAACTGTTGTAGAATCATTGGGATTTTGCTAGGCTTTGCAGTTAATGATAATGTTTGAAATCTAGGTGAAGTTTCCATATATCTTCATTCTTTTCATCTTTCTTCACAGATGAGTCCATTTATCTGCATTTAAAATATGTTATTTTGACTGGATTCTGTACTCCTGAATTGCTTCATTAAACATGAGGTGATTAAGATCCTAAAATGTCTGTTAAAATACCATTTTAAGGAACACTCTCTGGAAAATGTAGAGCATATTAAAGTTTACTTGGTGTCATTGAGTCACGCAATTGTTTGTGTGTAGTTAGAGTAATTCTGATTCTTAGAATGGAGATTGTAACAGTTATAGACCAACCAACCAACAAACAAATCGAAAAAAACAAAAACCAGAAACCCAAAACCCAATAAAAACCACTACCACCATCACCACCAACAAAAACCCAAACAAACAAACAACAAAACCCCAAAACAACAACAAAACAACCTTTTCTCTATGAGGGTGTAGCTCTATTTGTCACAATAAGATTTTTGCTCATGTAATATACACATTATGGATACACATGAATTAGACATCCAAACACTGGTGGGGGGCCATATAATGCTGAATCATGTATGTTACACCTGACTATGCCACAAAACCAAATCATAGCACTCTTCGTGCCAAAGAAGGTTTTCTGTTGAGGAAAGAAATTCACCCCCACCAGCCAAAGCGTTTCTACCATCAGTCACGGGTCTACCTGGCTTTGAATTTCGTGCGGATGGTTCCTGCACCAAATGCATCTCTGCGTTGTTCTTTCATTCAAATCTTTCTGAGTTTGGTGTATGTTAATGGATGAAACTGCACTTTTTATTCTTGTTGCTTTAGTATTACACAAAGCAAACAAACTACAGGCTTCTTATCTTTCAGTGGAGACATTCTTTGATGATTCCCAATCATATGACCACATTCATGTGGGTAAACACATTCATGTACAGGTGTGGGGGAGCAGCATCTGGTACATAGATTGTGAATATATTTAGCAAGGTTAACCTCTGTCATTTTACCAAGCAAAGTGCCACTTTCAGCTCACAAGATCTGTTCTGTGGTTGTAGGTAGCATTTTCCTGAGCAGTAATGAAACTGAGAGGCTGTATGCTGATTAGAGAATTTAATACTGACTTAACAAAGTGCTGATATAAAACATTTCCACTGGAGTTTATTTTGTTTGGTTTATTGATTTGGAGGAATTCTTTATATATTTTGAAGATAATTCCTTTCCTGAATATAAATATAGCGAGTCTTCATTACTAACAAACAATATGTTTGGACATTTGTCTACTAAAAGTTTACTTATAATTAAAGTAGTCAACAGTAATAGTACTTTTGTAAACATTTACATTTGTGCACATAGTGGTGAGAGTTTTGATACAGTATATTGACACAGATTTCTAGATGAGATGAAGCAAGTTTCAGCCCTAAACAGTGACAGAGAGAGGATCGATAAGTCAAGGAGCCATGCAGCCCAGTATGAACAGCTATGCATTTACTTTGCTTTGCCACAGACATCATGAAATGACTCCCAGAAGAAAATGGGAGAGGACAGGAAAGGGTTGGTTTTATTTTATCTTCTCTCATTGAAATAAGTCAGAGCAGGAACTGGAGCAGATACCATGAAGAAGGTCTGTTGGAGGGCTCACAACCAGGCGAGTGCTCAGTATTCTTCCACAATCCTAGCCAGCTTCCCATAAAAGATGCATCCAACATTTGACTGGGCCCTTCCCAGATGACTCAAGGTATTTACAAGTTGATAATAAGAACTAACCAGCACAGAGCCAAACTGAAAAGGTAGGAACCAAGGTATGACATGGCTCTGTGATTGAGCCTCTACACAGTCACATAAAATAGAAGTATGAGTGATCTTTAAAATTGAGATTATAAGTACATTATATTTTGCACACAGACACACACACAGGAACATACAAGCTAAGCTTTTTTAATGGCTTTAAACAGCAAAAGCAACATGATTAGAAAGAGCTAATCAAGCCGGGCGGTGGTGGCGCATGCCTTTAATCCCAGCACTTGGGAGGCAGAGGCAGGTGGATTTCTGAGTTCGAGGCCAGCCTGGTCTACAGAGTGAGTTCCAGGACAGCCCGGGCTACACAGAGAAACCCTGTCTCAAAAAACCAAAAAAAAAAAAAAAAAAAAAAAAAGAGCTAGTCACACTTTTAAATTCAGTCTCAAAAACAGTCCTGAACATTTCTTTCACTATCTTAATGGGATTTTTTTTTTCTTTTTATAAAAATTTTTCCAGTGAGGCATGAGGGCCATACCCACACCTCACTGGACAATGACAGGAGGACCGTAGCCATTACAAAGTCCCCTTCAATTATTGGAGGTCAGGCCTCTATCCTGGCTTTCTCAAGATTAGAATCACCAAGGCCCCTCTATACTTAGAAAAGGGAGGAGATGTCAGGGGCAGCCCTGCTTATACACTGAAGGCCGAAAATCAGCCATAGGTCTAAAATCAACAATAGGCCTGACATACATACATGCTAACACAAAGTCTTGGGTCTCTGTGGAAATATACCGAAACAGCAGGCTATAAGCTATTGTAAACAGGCAGCTTCTGTGGAAACTTACCAAACTGAGTAGTCATGGATCTTATAAATAGGCAGCTTCAGTGGACAGTACCAACTTAAATAAGGACAAGTGAATCATAGGCAGAGTCATAGTGACCTGTCACCTGAACCTTCACCCAGCTGATACCCTGTTCTGAATGGTATCCATACTCCCCTGAACACCTATGCTCCGATGTCATCCCCTTCCCCACATCCTGCCTTTTTTGTGTTTATAACCCTGTGTGAACAAGTAAATTACAGTGTGATTTAAATAATTAAATAAATTAATTAATTAAAAATAAATAAATAAAAAAAATAAAAATTTTTCTATTATGGAGTCAGGAGGCTGCCTTTGAACTACTGTGCCTCTCAGGTTGCTATTGGACTCATGACAATTCTCCTGCCTTAACTTCCTAAGTGCTAGATTACTTAGAGATAGATGAAATCATAGACTTTTGTAATGGGATTTTCTAACTAATAGAACTGTTAATAGCTTAGAATATTACACACACACACACACACACACACACACTCACACACACTCACACACACTCACACACACACTCACACACACATGTACACACAAACACTTCTCTTTTGACAAGTTTGAAAAAAATTCTTTGCTTATAAAAATAAATGCTGCTGCATGGCAACTTATTTAATTCAGTAATTTGGTGATATCATCAAAGATTTCAGTTTCTTTCAACTTTTCTTAATTGACTTTATATAACTCTTCCATGGTTAAATAAGGCTCCACCACTCTAGGAATGAAATTCTGATTAAATCACCTCACTTATTGTTTGTGCCCTCCCCATGCCAGCTCTTTTTTTGGCAAGGAACCAAACCTTAAAGCTCCTTAGAAGGGTCTGATTATTTCTCTGTCAAATGACACTAGGTTGACACCATCTTTATCCTAAATTTGTATTTTACATCCATAATGTAAAGTCATTTGAAACTGTGCCCTGTCACACACCAATATAACACAGCATCTTCATTATCATTTTAAGTGCTAGATGGTAGAGCAAACTGTGGTACTTTCTCCATTGCTAATGTGCTCTTTTAATTACAGCAGTCAGCACACCTTCTTCTAGGAGTCCTCAGGACTCTCAGTATCTGAGAAGTCAAGGAAATTTTACAGCAGCATTATGAGATGTTCTTGACCATTTCCCTCTATTTAATGTGTAGAAAAGTCTTTCATAGGTAGCTTGAAACATGCTATCATAATAGACTTTGGATGCAGAAGTGAGAATCAGGTAATTTCCCATAAGCCAGAGACCAACAATGTTCAAAGTTCATGATCATGCTTCTCACCTTCTTTATTCTGGTGTGAGAAAATATAGCTTTTAAAAACTGTAGTCTGTATGAAATATATGTCTGTAATGAATCAATTAAAATAACATAGTCAATATTAGAATTAGTTTATAAATATAAAAAGTTCTTTGTGATCAATAAATTGTAATAGAATAAATGGTCCTGACATAGAAGAACATGAAACCCAATGTATAGCAGTTGATACTGTTCTGCACCTGTAGCACTTTCCAGCTTTTATGTTTCCCCTGTCATCACTCCTTGTCATTCAATGGTTATCACTACTTCCCTGTGCATGTGTCATATCCACAAGTTATATGTTAGGGTGGAAATTACAGCCTTTCAAGATAGTACTCCTTCCATCTAGAAGAGCAGAGCACTTCTCCTTATTCTCTTTGATCACAAATATTCCTGAATCTGAGAGTCAATTTTCAGGCTTTCATGGGACAAGAAGTTGCAGAATCAAACAATATCTTGCTTTATCCATGGAATCTCTTTCTGCCCTCCTTGCTGCCAATGAAAAATCTTACATTAATCTAGGTGACAGAGACTCAGAGAAGCAGACACTACATATTCCCTCTTGTATGTGTGTGTTAATTTGATACATGTGTGTTTGTGGTAGTAGGTGTGGATAGAGAGTGTGAACGTAGAAAGTGGTCCATAGGAGAGAAAATGCTGTAATGAAGGGCTGTAGAGGAATTACAAAGAAGATATGACATGACTGTGGAAAAGAAATAGGATACCAGAAGGAGAAGGCTACAAGCAAAGAATGGAGTTGAAGGGGGAATGTCTACCAAAACTTAGTATGGATAAAAATGTCACAAGGAGACACAGTGTTTTGCATGCTACTAAAAATAACAATAAAAAGACAACATATATATAAAATGCTTATCATGACTCTCAAAAGAGAGAAAGCATGTAACTTAAACTTTCATCGCAATACATTAAAAATCATTCTACGGCAGTTACTGTTTGCTTAGTATGTCTGAGAAACTAACATTTACACTTAGGTTAATACAGGGCACATATGTATACAACTCTATACATGTGTATATGAATTACTGCTAATATTGATTTTAATTTCTGCCATCCACTATGTGTATTTATTGTATCCTTTTTAGATAAGAGAGGACTGCTGTATTAGAGTTTAAGTTATGGGTGATGGGGCAGTTGAAGGCGTTTGTCATTAACAGCATACGATATTCTATCCAGGTACAATGAACCATTCAGGAGTTTGAAACTAGAAGGTTGTGAATTGAAACCAACCAGAACCAAACAGATGTGCCTCAAAAAGAAAAGAGAAAAATAATGAAAAGAGTGAAAAAAGAAAATAGAATTTGGGCAGTAGAATTTTATCTGGGAAAGTATATTTAAGTTCAATTTCAGCTGCTGAATTTGAAATATAGCATCTACATTGAGATGGAATCAGCTAGCAGTCTAAATAATCATTTAGTAGCCCAGAGCTGACATTCAGAAAGGATGCTGAAG
Source organism: Mastomys natalensis (assembly GCA_021653895.1). Lineage (NCBI taxonomy): Eukaryota > Metazoa > Chordata > Mammalia > Rodentia > Muridae > Mastomys > Mastomys natalensis. The sequence goes on along the minus strand of JAJTUV010001319.1, from coordinate 429,247 downwards.
AGTTGGAATTAATTCAGTTGGCTATGAATCTAGTACACCCTTGAATATGGACTCCACACTGGCACACATATACATTTTGCTTATTTCATGTAGTAGTCTTTAATGAGTTCACCTAACCCATTTGAAGTCATTGGTCCTCTTCAGTAATATAGACCAGATAGGTAACAGGCTTCTCTGAGCTTCTGCGCTATTACTCTTTGTAGAGTGTTCTGTTTCCAGATAATATTTCTAATTGATGTTTGAGCTAAATGGTAAATATTTGAATAAAAATTAATTATGCATGTGGGTGAAGGAGTCTTGTTAGCTCTGGTTAATATGAAAATTTAATAATTTTAGTTAATGCATAGTAATGGGTCAAAAGGGTCAATATAATTCTCCTCACAGCATTTTTCAAGAATTGAACAGAACAGAGATACTGAGTTCCGTAGCAAATCTAGAATTAGAAACTTGATTTGATAATGAGCTGTAGCAATGATATTAAGTTTATAGATACACTTTAAAGTGAGTTTCTAATAATTTTTCACCTTAGGCCAGATATCTTGGCAGGCATGAGTTTTGGAGTTGAAGATGTAAGAAGATTATTTGAGAATGAGAGGATTTTAAAATCTTTTAAAAAATGTTCTTAGTATATAGACCAGAATGACTTCCAAATCTCAGTCCTATAGAACAGAATGGCTTCCATGTTTTAATCCTCTTTTGAACCACAGTGGCCCAGGGTTATAGGTCTATACTTTTGTGCCAGGCTGAATCCTAGAGTGTAAATCTAGCCTAAGCCATATATTATTTCCCAAACTTGAAAATAATAATATTTCTAGCCACGATTTGTGATGAATGTTATCTATATCTTCCAAATAGATATCCAGTCACCTTAAATAATTTTTTTTTCACATATGGTATGAAACAGAGGTTGAGTCAGTGTGTAGATGTTCAATTTTCCAGCACAATATACTAAAAGAACCATCTGTGAAAATCTCATCAACTTGATTGTCTCTAATATAAACTAGGAATTTTCCTGATCAAGTTAACTGAAGTAAAGAAAGAAACCTATTCTAAACATGGGTGGTACCTTCCAGTGGCAGCTCAGATAAATATAGGTAAAGGAAAAGCTTTCCTCTAACTTCCTTACCTTCACCTCTTGCTGGTGACTTCATTTACTATTTAGAAGCCTGTCTACATAGTTGTTTCTGTTACTATTGCTGAAACTGCTATCTGCTTTCCTGATACCAGAAACCTGTGTAAGGGTATTGGCTGTTACTTTGATAGATTCTGGAATCACCTCAAAGACTGGCCTCTGTGTTTGCCTGTGAGGGATTATCTTGATTTTATTAACCAAAATGGGAAGATCTACACATTGTAGGTAACATTGCTTTGAGTGGGATCCTGAACTCTGTAACATGGTAGGCAACAAGGACCTGAGCAGTAACATTTACTGCTGTCTGCTCCCAATGGTAATTATGATGTTGGTTGTCTTGTCCTGATATTAAATATGATGACTGCTGTCTGGTCCTGATGGTGGATGTGATGTCTCATGTCTAAATCCTGGTGGTGGTTGTAATGTCTGCTGTTTGCTCCCAATGATGGATGTTATGAGACCAGCTGTTTCAAGCTCCTGTGTTCTTAACTTCACCACTGTGATCTTCACTGTATCTTCACATTGTAAGCCAGATCAAACTATTGTCTTGAGTTTCTCTTGTTAGAATGTCTATCACAGAGAAGGAAAAGAAACTAAGGCATCATTAATTTTCAATGATGGTCAATATGTACAAAAGCCAGTAAACTGGTAACCACGTGTATGTTGGGCTGGCTTTAGGCTATACTTACTATTGATTAGTTTGTCAGTCTCCATATGAACATCACAATACCTGTGAACTTGCTTTATAATTTTTGCCTGGATTTCTGAGCTCCTGACCCTGCTTTGCTCTTCCATCCCTCTTGCTCCTCTATCATATTCTAGTCATCTATGAATACAAATGTGCAACAATGATTTTAAACCTTTTATTTCCATGCAACTTTCAGATTTTTAAGGGATTTTAAAATCAAATCAAAAAGTACTGTACTGAAGCCTGGCTTGCTACACACTGGTGAAGTTCATGCTTAGCTGGAGGCCATCGGCTCCATCTTCAATGCCGCAAAAACAAACAAGAGTTCTCACTGAATGATAACTGCGACTCTGTCATCTCTACAGCTGCTTTACGGATCAACTTGGTATTTGTATAATATGAAGAGTATCTGGTTTTTATATATATATCACACAATTATTCTTTTGGCTTTAATTTTCTGTATGCTGGTTTACAATGTTATTGCATGGGATTTCTATGTGTCTCTTTACAGTCATTCTTGGGTACTTCATATTTTCTAGCTACATTCAATAATATTTTATAACTTCTACCTACCTTCTGTGTGCTGCTGATGAATTAAAATGAGCTTATTTTGCAGTAAAAGATATTGACCTAGACTCACGATGATGAGTTTTCAAGTTTTCCATTTCTAGAACTTTTGGATTCCTTTGGACACCATCACCTCACCTGTAACTATTTTATTTATCAATTCCTGTACTGTATTAATCCTTACACTGTAGTTTATCAATCCCTGCACTGTAGTGTACTGTGTTATTTCCATGGTGAGAATGACTGCCATTGTGTGGGTCACCAAAATAGCTGTCACCAGTTCACCATAGAGCCTGAATGGAAAGTCACTGTGGGTGTAGCAACAGAGTACAGGAAGTGTGGTCTGGTTTAGGTAGCCTGAACTTTACACACTGCATCTTTGTTGTATTCTGTCATCTAATTTTCTTGTATCTAAAATACAATTATAGACAATATTAGTTTTCTATTGTTGCTCCTGGAGGGTCAGGGCCTTTAATATTTGTTTCTTGGCATTTCTGAGAAAGATGATTCCCTTTTCAGGGACTTTATGTTGATTTTCATCTCTTTATGCCATGCCATCCCAGAAAAAAAAAGATAAATAAATATAACCCAGATGCTTATGTCCTGCTGTCAGCACAGGTATACGAAATGTTTTCTGAATTCTATATCGCTGTAGTCTGTGCAGGACCTTTGGCACATACTCGAAGCTCAAGATCAACATAGCCCCCTGGGAAATGAGCATTCCAGAAGCCATTTCATTGTGCTGCCTGGCTCAGCTGCTCTGTTCTCCAGAGAATGAGCTGTCCAAGCCTGATTGCTCCCCTATTCTCTACTGGTTTCAAGCCAATGATATCTTCATGTTATCAGACCTTTCCTGTTAGCTGTGAAAATTCTATTCTACAGTCTTCCAAAAATAGGGGGAAATGGCTTACTTAAATTAGGTTACTTCAAACACTACACTAAACTATCAAATAGCTTAGAGAAAGTATCTCTGGATCTTATAACAAGGCTATAGTAATCATCATGCTAATCACATTTCAGATATTTAATTGATTTATGTACTTTCTGTATGATTACATAGCTATATATAACATGTAAGTAAAGGAAACTGAAGAATGAGTGTGAAGGTCTATGTATGCTTTATACTTCTCACTTTTTCTATGTAAGTTCTACTCCTCAATTTTTGTCTAGGCTATACTAAGTATAAGATCTAAGTATAGAATATACTGTTTTTATTTCTTTATAGTTATATACTATATAAAACACACACTTCCAAAATTGACTAATTACAAGCATCTTATAAATCTTCAATTGACCACGAGTATAGAATCAGGGTGAGATAATGAAAATAATTGCCTTTTGGCCTGGGGCGGACCAGCAACTGGTCTGCTCCTGTGGAAACACCGGATCCTGAGACATCCTAGAGGGACCCACTGCACCCAGAGCAGAGGGTAAGACACCTTGCCCACTACCCCAAACCCCAGAGTTACAACTGGGAGCCAGGTGGGGCTTAAGGAACTAGCAGGCACCCAAAGCCCGCCCCTCCGGACTATAACTTCCCTGCGCCAGGAGCCTGGTCCTTTGGCCTGGGGCAGACCTGCAGCTGGTCTGCTCCTGTGAAAACACCGGATCCTGAGACATCCTAGAGGGACCCACTGCACCCAGAGCAGAGGAGCAGAAGACACTTAGTGGGTCTGCGCCTGTGGAAACATCTGATCCTGAGACATCCTAAAAGACCTACTGCATCCAGAGCAGAGGGAGCTTAGGATCACAGGAACACAGAGACATCTGGAATCCGAGGAGATCTGACAATCTGACACAAGCAAGATAACTGGAAAGACAGACTCCAGTCAGGCACAGTGAGCACAGATAACACTAGAGTCAACCAGATGGCGAAAGGCAAGTGCAAGAACACACGCAACAGAAACCAAAGTTACCTGACATCATCAGAACCCAGTTCTCCCACCATAGCAAGCCCTGGATACTCCATCACACAGAAAAACAGGACTCAGAATTAAAATCACTTCTCATGATGATGATGGAGGATTTTAAGAAGGACATAAGTAACTCCCTTAAAGTAATACAGGAGAACACAGGTAAACAGGTAGAAGCCCTCAAAGAGGAAACACAAAAATCCTTGACAGAATTGAAAGAGAACACAGGTAAACAGGTAGAAGCCCTTAAAGAGGAAACACAAAAATTCTTTAAAGAATTTCAAGAAAACACAACCAAACAGGTGAAGGAATTGAACAAAACCATCCAGGATCTAAAACTGGAAATAGAAACAATAAAGAAATCTCAAAGAGAGACTACTCTGGAGATAGAAAACGTAGGAAAGAGATCAGGAGTCATAGATGCAAGTATCACCAACAGAATACAAGAGATAGAAGAGAGAATCTCATGCACAGAAGATACCATGGAAAACCTCGACACAACAGTCAAAGAAAATGCAAAATGCAAAAAGCTCCTAGCACAGAACATCCAGGAAATCCAATATGCAATCAGGAGACCAAACCTAAGGATAATAGGTATAGATGAGAGTGAAGATTCCCAATCTAAGGGCCAGTAAATATCTTCAACAAAATTATAGAGAAAATTTCCCCAACCTAAAGAACAAGATGCCCATAAACATACAAGAAGCCTACAGAACACCAAACAGACTAGACCAGAAAAGAAATACCTCCCGTCACATAATAATCAAAACACCAAATGCACAAAACAAAGAAAAATGCTAAAAGCAGTAAGGGAAAAAGGTCAAGTAACATATAAAGGCAGACCTACAAGAATTACACCAGACTTTTCACCAGAGACTCTAAAAGCCAGAAGATCCTGGTCTGGTATCATACAGACCCTAAGGGAACACAAATGCCATACCAGACTGCTATATCCAGCAAAACTCTCAATCTCTATAGATGGAGAAACCAAGATATTCCATGACAAAACCAAATTTGCACAATATCTTCCCACAAACCCAGCACTTCAAAGGATAATTGATGGAAAACGCCAACACAAGGAAGGAAACTACAACCGAGAAGAAGCATGGAAGTAATCTTCCAACAACCCCCCCAAAAAAAGGTAGTTACACAAACATAATTCCACCTTTAATAACAAAAATAACAGGAAGCAACAATCATTTTTCCTTAATATCCCTTAACATCAATGGACTCAATTCTCCAATAAAAAAACGTAGGCTATCAGACTGGATACATAAACATGATCCAGAATTTTGTTGCATACAAGAAACGCACCTCAGTGACAAAGACAGACATTACCTCAGAGTAAAAGGCTGGAAAACAATTTTTCAAGCAAATGGTCCCAAGAAACAAGCTGGAGTAGCCATCCTAATATCAAATAGAATCGACTTTCAACCAAAAGTAATCAAAAAAGATAAGGAAGGACACTTCATACTCATTAAAGGAAAAATCTACCAAGATGAACTCTCAATTCTGAACATCTACTCTCCAAATGCAAGGGCACCTACATACATAAAAGAAACTTTACAAAAGCTCAAAGCACAAATTGCACCTCACACAATAATAGTGGGGGATTTTAACACCCTGCTCTCTCCAATGGACAGATCGTGGAAACAGAAACTACACAAAGACACATTGAAATTAGCAGAAGTTATGGACCAAATGGATTTAACAGATATCTATAGAACATTTCATCCTAAAGTAAAAGAATATACCTTTTTCTCAGCACCTCATGGTACCTTCTCCAAAATAGACCATATAATTGGTCACAAAACAGTCCTCAAGAGATACAAAAAGATTGAAATATTCCCCTGCATCCTATCAGATCACCACGGACTAAGGCTGGTCTTTAATAATGACAGAACCAAGGGAAAAACCCACATCCATGTGGAAACTGAACAATGCTCTACTCACTGATGACTTTGTCAAGGAAGAAATAAAGAAAGAAATTAAAGACTTTCTGGAATTTAATGAAAATTAGGAAACATCATACCATTACTTGTGGGATTCCATGAAAGCAGTGCTAAGAGGAAAACTCATAGCTCTAAGTGCCTACAAAAAGAAATTGGAGAGAGCAAACATTAACAACTTGACAGCACACCTGAAAGCTCTAGAACAAAAAGAAGCAAATACACCCAAGAGGAGTAGGTGTCAGGAAATAATCAAACTCAGGGCTTAAATCAACCGAGTAGAAACAGAAAGAACTATACAAAATATCAACAAAACCAGGAGTTGGTTCTTTGAGAAAATCAACAAGATAGATAAACCCTTAGCCAGATTAACCAGAGGGCACAGAGACAGTACCCAAATTAATTAAATCAGATCTGAAAAGGGAGATATAACAACAGAAACTGAGGAAATTCAAAACATCATCAGATCCTACTACAAAGGCCTATACTCAACAAAAC